>VZTA01000659.1:39641-52270 GCA_013398855.1 Mohoua ochrocephala
CGGAGCGGTGCGGGAGCGGTGCGGGAGCGGGGGCTGCAAGGCGGCCGGCGGCCACCGGGGGGCTTCATTTCCCCTCGAAAGGAGCTCTGCCGGGAGCCGCTTCCCGGGAAAGCGGCTTGTTAGCGCTAATGAGAGCCCGGCTGCTCTGCTCCCGCGGCTCGGCATTTACTGTTAGCTCAGGGTTTAGCCATTTAAAGGTACCTCGGCCTCCCTGCTTATTTCGAGGGTCGCACGTCTGTCAGCCTTCACCGAGTAGAGGCTAATGCGCCTAAGCACGTTTTACCATTCGCGGGAGCCGTAATAACAACCGAGGACATCAGTGGGGCAGGACAGCCCCAAACGCTGGGCTAAATGCTCTTCCCAGCCTGCCAGGCTCCCGTGGCCGCAGTGCTGCTCTACTTTTTGCGGTAAATGGGTGCTTCAATAATTTCTTGCTTAAATAATTATCCATGAGAGTAATACATATTAATAACTGTAATACATTGGGGTTTCTTTAAACACTTATATTCATTCATAAGATCTCAAAGTGCTTTATAAATGAGGTCAGTGCAATTAACCCTACTGAACCACTGCTGCGAAGAAATTCCAGATGTGCCCATAACTGATGCTGTCACTGTGCATCAGCTGGGCAAATGGTCCTGTTTCTAGCACCTTTAATCCAATCTGGAATCAAAACCAAAACAGCGGAAAGCCTCCATATTAGATAAGGTTTTTGGTCACAGAAGCTGCCATTGCCTTGAAGGGAGGAAGGAAATAGCCTGGAAGAATTTGGAAACTGCCCTGCTGTGCTTAAAGTGGTTGGGGATCACTGAGGAACTGAAATGAGGAGAAGCAGCAGTTGGCAGAAACTGGAAGAGGTAGCAGTGAGGAGAGTGAAGTTTCTTAAGTAACATGTAGCTTAGAGAGCTGTCACAGTTTTTGAGAGAGACTCCTGCCCTTCCTTGGAGAAAAACGTTCCCAGTGATCTGAAAGAGTGAGGGGGCTAAAGCCCTAAAAGGAGGCCTCCAATTTTAGAAATGTCTCTCCTCACCATAATCCCTCCACTTTTATAACATTTTCTACGTATGACATTATACGAACTGCGTAACTGACAAATCCTTCATTTGCATTAGATTTAAGTGGCTTCCCTCCCATCACTCCTCACGGTTAAAAATACATTACAGAAATTACTATCCCGCCTAGGAAAATGTGTGATGACTCTGGTGTCTGTCGTTTATTTCTAAAACATTTTGGCACTTTTCCTCCTGAGTTGTCTTTTCCCTTCAGCTTCGAGAGGGGGAAAGGAAAGTGCAGGGTTAGGGCAAGATTTTTCCATTTCCCTGGTTATTGCATGCATGCATTGCAGCCCACATGCCAGGCATGACGGAATCTGAATGCTGGGCAGGAACAGTGAAATCCTCAGGAGGAAAGGAGAATAGAAAGCACAGAGAAGTCACAGTTTGGGCTGCCATCACAATGACCGTATCGAATCAGACCAAAGGTACTGGCCCAGGATCTTTTCTTCCTACCCTGCCCAATATTTACAGAAAGACTGTCAGCAAACAGCAAGTGGAGCATGACCTTTCCTTTTCTATGACCTTTCAGCCTCTGCAAAGGGGAGAAATTCAACCCTGCCTTCACCTCCTTGCTACATGGGCTAAATTTGGCCCTCTGCATGCAAGCAGCCCTCTGATGTTCTTCACTCCTTTCTCCTGCAGGCCTACCGTTGATGCTCCAGTGTCTTGTCTCAGGGGCTGCTCGTATGGGGTGTTTCTGAGCATTAATCATGCTGCAGACATCCGTTTTCCCTCTGATAAGAGCCTGGCTCAATCTGTAAGGAAAGGAGGGGAATCAATCTGCCTGATTGCCGTAGACCCTTCATTTTGCACTGCTCAGCCCCTTGCCAAGCAGAGCAGCAGGGGAGTCTCCGCTCAGTTGCTCCCAGCAGGTGTCACTATGGAATGGGAAAATGCAATTCCAGGGCTGGGAAAGAAGTCTGGCTGCAGGCAGAGCATCCTCTGACACTGCCGCCGAGGTAGCACACCACTGTGTCCCGGAAACTTTCATAATTAGATCTGAAGCAGACGCGCTGCCACCCTCTGCTTTCCCTCCTTTTTCCCCCCCTTCATCACAGCAACCACAATAGCGGGTCAGAGGAGATTTTGATTTTTTTGAAGCATTGCTTAGCAATGAATGCAGAGACACCCATCTTCATGGATCACTACCCCGTGTAGTAACACAGCACAATAATGTGTAAAGTTTCCAGAACTGTTGGTAATTACTGATAAGCCCAGTTCAGCTCTCAGTTACATACAAAGCTGGGTAAACAAAGGGAGGAAAAAATTAATTAGAGCCCATGTTTGCTAAAGCTAGCTAGTGATTCCATCTGATCACGTTCCTGCTCCTTTTATTCCCTTTGCACAAACATTTGGGTGGTCAGGTTTTTCTGGCACCTAGGTGTGCAGGGGGAGCTTTTGTCTGTGCAAATAAAATGTCTCTCTCAGGGCATGGACCCTTCTGGCAAGTGCTTGCCCATGCTCTGCCCTTGTGTTTGCAGCTGGGAAGGTGTTTGGAGGCCTGGGAAGGTAGAGGTCAAATGGTCACCTCTTCCAAGCAATACTGGGAGTCTCTACATCGGCAAAAGCAATGGGGGAAGAGAGAAGAGAGGAAAAGAATGACTGGGAGACAGTTGGAAGGACACTCATCTGGAGATATTTCACACGTGTCTTGACCCCAGAGTACCTTTGTACAGTATGTCTTCTGTGACAGCAAATACAGACTATGTGAAGAGGCAGAGGGGAATTTGCAATCTCACAGAAAGTTCCTCTTAGGCATGCTCTGAACACACTGGTGACATGAACATTGGGCCTGGCTTGGACTGCCTCACTCGCTGGGAAGACTGAGGTAGACCCAGTTCTTAAGAGTTTTATCCCAGTAGGAAGGCTCAATAAGTGCTGTGCAGCAGCTCGAACGCTGCATGGGCCCTTTGTCCCTCCCTGGCTCCTCATCAGGGACTCAGACAATTTCTTTGTGTTCAGGGTCACTGAGGGTGTCAGAAGATGTTGCCGGGGCTCTAAAAACCATGTTGTCCTTTATGACTGGTTGAACCCCCTTGCTATGGTGGGTCTGACTTACTAACATCAAAGCAAGACCAGTCTTGAGAAGGTAATCAGAGCAGATGACCTCCAAATGTCCCTTCCAGCTAAAATAACTCCATGATTCTATTAATGTGGGGTCATATTTACTTATCCACGTCCTTGAACAGTGCCCTTATTTTTCCTGCATGCCATTTACCCCTTTTATGCAGTAGCAATGCCTATTCTTCTCCTCTGCCATTCTCAGGGATCAGGAATGTGATCAGGATGAATGTGACATGTCCTCAACTGATTATAAATATCGTATACATCTTTCCCTCATCTGCATCCTCAGAGAAACTCAGATAACTCTGCAGGTGAGGACCATGTTTGGTCAAGCGTAAACAGAGAAAGGACTTGAGTGTCCTCAGCATCATCTCCTTGCATCTCCATTCCCTGAAGTGCTCCCTCAGAGTCAGTGCATCAGTGATTTCTTCGGATTCATCTCCAAAGTGTAGCAACCAGGTCAGGCAATGATGGATATGGCTTCATGTTTTGCTGTCAATGTACAGTTTGGTGAGACCTGGCATCTGCTTAGACTCATAATGTGTTCCTCCTCTTGTGAAGAAATGCTTGGCAGATGGATCCATAAAATCCTACACTTAAGTGCACCCCTTTTATCGCTGTTGTTCATGTCCTGGTATGCAAAGCTGTGTTTTATGGGGTGTTGGGAAACGCTCAGATCAAAGCTAATGTGATTTACCCATGATACCTTCAGCAAGAAGAGGAGTTCAAAAGATAGGAAATCATCTATGAAGACAATCAGACTTCGCATATCTTTTCCTGTACTTTAAGTGGAGTTGGGACACCATAAACAAAAGGGTTCTGTGCAGAGGCCTAATACCACTCCCTCCTTTTCCCACTAGCTCATTTGACAAGGACCCCATCTAACTTAGCCTGCAAAGTCTCCCCTTGGCCTCCAACAAGTATCTGCCCCGGCAGTGTGCTTCTAAAACAAACTCAGAGTGCGTGAGTGTAAACAAATTCTTCCCTCTTCCTTTTTGAGCTACTTTCAGGAAAAAAATTATCCCTATGTTCTAATTTTTGTTTATTCTGAATACAGTTGCTGGATGTAAGCCATTCTAATTAAACTGCAAACTTCTTTTGTAGAGAGCTCAGATGTTGAAGAAATCTATGTCAAGCATTACGTAAGCCTCTATCATTTGTACTCATCTTTTTAAATTCCACTGACATAGAAGAGTAGCAAAAACCACCACCAAACTCCAAAACAAGGCCCCCAGATCTGCTTGCTGTTTCACTTTGGCTGTCCCTGGGGTCTTTGCGGAGTTTACAACACCGGGAGCGGAGCCTGGCGCAGGGTGTCAGCTGGCAAATGTGGGTGGTACTCGGGTGTCAGATAAAAATTCATTTAGAAATGCAGCCGAGGAGAAGGAAGCCTCCTTCTGTACCCAGCACAGCCCCTGCAAATCAGGTGTCAAATTTGATATCACGTAGTGGGCAAGTGCTTGGCAAGTTGTTCCTCATGCATAGGTTACGGGGATGGTGCTGCTTTGGCACTCACAGTTGTACTGGGTGTCCGGCAGAAGACCCCGAGACGCTCTGCTCGCTGCGCAGCTCAGCCTGGGCCATCAGCCAGCCGAGCTGCGTGCACTTGCTCATACTCAATTAGCAGGTTCAGGCTGTGTATGCAATCCACACTGACTGCAGTGCCAAGGCACCAGTTGCCCTCAGCAGCTAATAATATAGAACTGCAAAGTACAGTTAATTAAGTAGGTGCAATTTATTCCGTAATATGTTCCCTACATACGAAATGGTGTGTGGTTTTCTGCTAGCGATGTAGGTTGTTGCTCCCAGAGTTGTCCCTTGTGGTTCTGGTGTCAGGCACTGATTCCTTCTCTCTGGCTGTGTGCAAGGCTGTGGCCTGCACCCGGGGCCATGACTAACACCAAAAATGTAAAGTCTTCTTCTGAACTAAACACTTGGTTAGTCTTGGAGTCTGGACTTTGGTTGGTTTTTCTTTGGCCGTCTTTGACATCTTTTGCCTTCTAAGCTAGGATCCCAAACATCTAAATAGTATTTCCCTGCTGTTGGAAAACAGGCTAGTGTCAGGATTTCTGTGAAAACTTCCTGCTGATCGCTCACTGTCATGCCCAGCAGTGTGTTTTCAGTGCACTGAAACACACAGCAGCCTAACGCAGAGATTCTTGGTTGGTTTCAGTCGTTCACAGAGGCAGAGAGCTATGACTTATATGTCCAGAGGATATATGGGAAACACTTTAAAAATAGAAAGCTTCTTGTTTTATAAGCTTCCAGTGAGTCCCCTTTCAGAGACAAACATGTTTTTCAGACTGTGCATTAGGTTTGAAGAAAGATTTGTTACAACAGCATTGTTAGTTTGGGGTGAAGAGAGATGCACTGGTGCTTTATAAGGACACTAAAAATCATTAGAGAAAAAACAAAATCAAAACAACACAGGAGTAATTTATGAATGATTGATAGTCATCTAGGGGCTAGTGCATGAGCAAACCTTGCTTTCTCCTCTCTCTCTGCTTGCTAGAGTTAGTGTTTGCCAGCATCTGCCATTTGTCTGGGTCAAGGTGAAATATCCATTTGGTTTTGAGGAGGAATCAAACATTTTTACAGTGCATCTCATCTTAGTTAAAAAGTTATTCTTAGGTTGCAAAGAAACCCTACTGCCACACTGTAAACGAGGTTTAAGTCCACTGAAATAAACTCAGACTGGTTTAAGCAGAGACCAGAAAACACTACTACATGTTTCTTTTAAAAAGAAGGAAAATAAAAAAATCAACTAACAAACCGAACGACAAAAAATCTGGGAAAGATAGTGAAAGATAATGATATATTTGAATGATCTGGTGGTTATATCTACACCAAGAATCACAGATTCATTAATCTAGTCTTTCTTTGCCAGCATTGGTGAGCAGGTAGAAACGAAACTCTTCCAACCTTCGCAGTCGTTTGCTGCTTCTCACCTGCTTTCCAGTTTGGAAATCAAACACTTAGCTCTTCCTCTGCTATGAACATTTGAAAAGTTTCTGTTGTGTTCCCTTCCTTGAGTTGGCTTCCAGTTCAATGGCAGTGGACAGGCCAGATAGGAAAGGTTAAATGGTCACTTTGTAAAACCGAATTACTAATTTCAGGAGAAAATAGAAGACCATGAATCCTGTGTCCTGGGGATGTCACTTGCAGTGACAAGGAAGGCATGCAGAGGCTAGCGAGAACTGATGGAGATGTGAAGGACACAGCCCTGTGCTGCTTGTGTACCACTGGTACAGGAATAATGGCCCTACACGCATATCTCAGATTTCAGGAAGGCAAAATGTCTGACTGCAACAGCCTCTGGTTTGACTTAGAACAAAACACAACAAAGCTAGGCGGGAAAAGAGCAAGAATTAGGAGAGCAGTAATAAGATCACACAGTAAGTAACTGCCTACATGCACAATTAGACAGTTCCAAGCCATTTTAAAGAGGAGTTGTGTGAATAATTGATTTTTCAGTTCACTGGTCAAACTGAAGAAAAAAACCATTCATTTTGGATTGACCTGAAGCATAAAATTTTATTGGCTTTCTCGGAAAAATTTTAAAAAAAAACATTAAGGAAAATGATTTGAAGTCAAAGTTAATGATTCATTTATTTGGAGGAATTGAAATGCTCATTAAGTGCATTTTAAATTTAGAGAAGTTTAGAAATAACTTTTGAACAAAAAAGTTATTCTTTTTGGAAAATATGTGAAAAATATTGTGAAAATATGAAAATAATTTCTCTTTTTTTGAAATAACGGTCCTTTTCAGTCAAAATTATTAGCCAAATCAAACCAATTTCAGAAACAATTTTGACCTGACCTGTTTACCTAGTACCTAACAACACCGCTTCCCTCTGTCCTTCCACCTTTCTTTCTCAGGACGCTGCATTTGCTGGAAGATAGGTTGTAAACAAGTTCTGAGGGAAATGATGGCTTGATTTTCAAATGAGGATTTTTAACTCACTTTTGTTGGACATCAACAACCTAATTCTAAATCTATTCCTCTATTCTGAAGCTAAGATTACAGAGAAGATATTCAAGTGAAGAAAAAATTTAGTTTTTTATTTTTAAGTAGTACATAAATAATGTGAATAAGGCTTGATAAATGAAGAACGTTTTACTTAAGCAGTCCATACCACCCACTACCGGCAAAATTACCCATCACCAGTCCTGAGGAAAAAATAAGAATAAAATAGCCTGTGGTGTCAGAGTATTCAGACAAGCATCACGGGTTTTCCCTGTAGTTCCAAAGTCATCATTCCTGCGGCAAGCTGGTGGTTACCCGAGGTGCAGAGGGCGGTTTGGGGGTCCCGTGTGGAGCTGAGGGTGGGCGAGATCATTGTCTGGTCACGCTGACTGCCCAGGTGTCAGCTCCCAAGGCTGGATCTCTCTTTTTCACTCCCTGAGGAAAAGCTGGCGTGCCTCCTCTGAGCTGTGCTTTCAAGCTTGCTCTTCTTCCTGCAACAGCTCAAAGATCAAAGAAGAAGCAGAGGCTGTTTCCCAGGAACCAAAAGACACCCATCACACAGACCCTGTGGGATGTGCCTGGCAAAGGATCAGAATTTAGTGATCATTTTGTTTGGTAGCCAGTTTCTCCCAGTCCCTTCATATTCATTATATTGAAAATATTTTCTCACTTATAAACACCATCTACTCTTTATTGGTTCTCTCTCTTAAGTGTGCTTTATTTCTGCACATTATACGCTTAAAAGTTTCTGAATGGATCACTTCTTACATTATCTGAGTGACTTTGAGGAAGAAAAGGAAAGAAGTTGTCTAACGTGACCACCCTTCCCACATCCACCTCTCAGAATCACTGACCTGGTGTGTTTGGTGCCCAGGGCCTCTGTCTGGGTCAGGGGGCCGAGATCTTTGCTCACAGGGGACTATACCAACCTCTCCTCATGCGGGCTCAGCAGAAGAGCATAGGCAGTTATTTATGGCTCTGAAGCCTAAGCAGCTCCTCGAAATGAAGACACCTTGATCTAGTTAGGTTATGGAAAATAATGGGCATTATACCTGTGCTTTGATACATTTGCTTTCCTTTTGATTTGTCTGAAAGCCTCTCGTTCTCCGTCTTTCTTCTCCCCACTGTCATTTTCCTTTTTTCTCTTCCCATTCCCAGTTCAAACCTGACTTGAAGAGTTTATGAAGAAGAACCAGGCCCCAGCACAGCCATTGATCTTAAGGGGATAAGGTTTCTGCCCGTATCAGTCTGCCCTTTGGGTGTTGCTGAAACAATCAGACAAGCAATTTATTCTATATTAAAAGTTTATTAGGGACAACCAGTCTCGTTTTTCGTTATGTGTTTCTATATTTTTTTCTCCAGAAAAAAATGGAAAGAAGCAGTCACACCAAGATGGATTCATAAAACAATTAATAATAATAAAAGTAACATCCTCACTGTCATTAATGGCCACACTGATATTCCTTTTAAGGCAATAGATCACCTTATCATGACTTCTGTGGCTCTCTGTGCAAAAGAAAAAAAAACCAACCAGCTTCTCATGGTGTATAAAGAAATTGAAACCTGTTTATTTATGACTGGATAAGAATGAGCTGCCTCATTAATGTGGTATAAAATGGGTATAATTCAGCATTCTGTACAATCCTCCATGACGTGTTGACAGGTGCTGTCATGCACTATCACTTTTAGGTTATTGCACTCTAATAGACTACAATTATAGCTCATTTAATATGATATGACAGTGGGGAAGCACGTGCAAGGTTACAAGCAGTTACACTTACAAAACAAGCTGGTGGCAATGTACACAGCCACAGGTAAATATTGCAGGGGGCAAATCCCCTTTCCCCTGTCACAGAGCCCACATGTCTGCGGCTACAGGTCTTATGCATACAGTTCTTGCGATGAAACATTTGTGCCTCACATTTTCTCTTATTTTCCCCACAAATGCCAATATTACTGCTTTCAGTTGTGCCTCCTAATGTTGCTCCAACAGTCGAAACCACAGCAGGGGGTGGAGTAGACTTGAAGAAAAGCCGAAGCTGTAAGTAGCACAAGATTTATAACAGTTGGCAGCCCAACATCTCATCTCATACAAACAACTCGGTTTCCTTTTGGCGGCCTGCTGTGCCACTAACAAGGCAGGCTACAAAATTCACCCACTGGGTGATGGGGAAAAGGCAGCACGAAGCACACACCAGCATCATTTTCATATGGTAGGAGAGCAGCAAAAAAGTTGGGCCCCGTGCATTGATTTCATTCATTAGAGGGGAAAACTGCAGAACTGGATAGAAATGCCAGATAGTAATATTTTAAACTGGTTAAAAACAAAAGTCCCCTCAGGGGACTTAGAGATTTCTCAACAACATTTGCAACCCGAGCATTGCAGGCTTTCGCCAGGGCGAGTTTCGCACTGTGGCCATGTAGGTGGTATTATAAGCCAAAAAGACGCCAGCCAGTCTGTGTTTTTTTCTAAGCCATGTACTGAAGTGAGTGATTTTGCTGCTTTCTTGCCTAAAATGTGTTTCAGATATTGTTTTAAATGCTGAGGTTGTAGCTATTCTTGCACACTGAGCAACTGTATGATCTGTTCCTTCTGGGAGTGGCCGCACACTTAAATTCAAGGGTTTAAGTATAAAAGCTTTGACGCTGACTCTGTGCAATATTTTCAGAAAACCAGCTTCCTGGCCCGTGCAGCCGTGGTGCCTCGACAGCTGGGTCACGCCATATGGGTCAGGATGCTGCCTCTCCGTTTCACGCACCCGCGGAGCCAGAGTAACACTCCTCAACCGGTTTGTAATGAAACATCTCCTTTGCATTACAAAGAATGTGCTTGTTCGCTGAGACTCTTTCCCCATCAGCAGCAATCATATGCTTGGCATACCTCCTGGAAGAGCACACACGCAGCCTCCTCTGCTCCTCTTCTGCAGCACGGAAGGCTCAGCCTGGTGAGCTGTTGCCTTCCTCCCTCCCTTCCTGAGCAGCACGTCTCCTTCAGAATTCATTTTTCCCTGCCATTCCTTACACATTTCCAAATCTCTAGTTCCCACCATGTTCTCTGTATATCTGCTTTGGCTCCTGCCACGGGCTCAGTGAAGGAGAAGGGAGGTAACTCTCAGGTCAGGTTCGTGATGGGGCTACTGCTTCTCTGCCAGCGGTAAATGACTCTCAGCCAGCCCTGTGTGCCTGAGAAAGTGGGCTTTTCTGACCATAGCTACTTTGCAGGGGAGATGTCTATGCACACTTCAGCTTGATCATCCCAATTGGTTGCTATGTCCCGTGGACTTGCCCAAGGGATGCATATTGGAGCCATTGTCTCGTACAAACCCTGTTAAACTAACCGTGCCCTTTGGCTCTTCAGGACACCGCAGTCCTAAAGAAAACATGACAAATAAGTCCCCCTACTAAAAATGGTGGCATGTTATTTTGCATCTTTTCATGCTATTTTCTGCCTCCGACCCAAGGGAAATATTGAATTAATTCTGTATATTGAGGTGCTGGAGAGAAAATACAAGAAGTAGTGATATAATCATGCAACACTTGCCATTTAATATTATTGCTAATTTGATGCAGGACTCTGAAAAAGTCCTGTTACTCTTTGGAGAAGAACCTCTTCTGCAGACCAGTGACACAAATTCCATGGTTCTCTCTGACAATCTCCCGTTTAATGTCACTGTTGTTTTCAAACTCTCCTACAATCAAATGTAAGTTGTGAATATTAAGATAATATTAAGATAAACGGGACTAAATATACTGCTTTTTTTTAGTATCTCTTTGACATTTGGAATTGGATTAAACCAAGTAATATCTAGATATTTAGACTATATTCATTAGTAATGGACATTTTTAAAAGAAAGTTGATCTCGTGTAACAGCTATCAGCCCTCTTGTTCATGACCAATCTCAAATCTGATAGCTTTTTTTAGTAATAAAAGTACTAAAGTATCAAAGCTTGCTTTAGTATACCAGTAATATCATACAGCTGAGGTCTACTAAGAAAGTGTGAGTGCTAACATTGTCCCAACAAAGAAAACCCTGCAGGATAAAAGCTACAAACAGTAGCATCTGTATGCACCAAACAATATTGCTACAAAAAGGGAAAAAAAAAATCCCCAAACCAGAAGGAAAACAGACTGGGGCTAAAGGGGCACAAAGCAGAAACTTTCACTCCCAAATTTTCTATTTTTTTCTTGTTTGGCATGAGAAGTTGTCTCTGTAAATCGAGGCACAGTTGGACCCAAAGCTTCTGCCTCCGATCTGTGTTTGTTTGGCAGGAACTGTGTCATTGCTTTTGGATGGGGTTTTTTTTGTCTGTACCTGAATAAAGATTTTTTCACTGAGTGGGAAGGTTAGGAAGGGGACTAAGGGTTAACCCTGCTTGAAATAAAAATCCAAGTGAATTTCTACAATTGTCTGCTGAGGTCTCCTGAGGGTTGCTGCAGATGGCATGTGATCCTCCTGCCTTGGATGGCACCCAGCACCTGTGGATGGGGCTGAGGGGTGAAAGGAGCAGTGCCAGGAAACTCAAACTGGTTGTAAAACAGCACCAGCAGCAGAGTCCCTGTTACAAACTTTGGTGATTATATAACTTCTTTTAATACTTCATGCTTGTAATAAGCACCCTTCTTCCCCCTTCTCATCATTACTTTGGTAGTCCTGGGAAAGCAATTTATTTAGTGCCCTTTGCTATGTACAGAAAGTTCAATTGTGGTTGTGTGATTTTAGTCAAGTTCTCAGGAGTGAAACAATGTGTTTCACCCTGCTACTCCAGAGTGATTTCTAACACATTTCATAAGTTTCGTTACAAAAGAAAATTTCAAGTAGAGAATTCAAAGTTCTCTTTTTAGTGTCTGTCTTCATGCACTGCTCACAGTGGATAATGCCATAACCTCTACTGGTATAGTGGAGCGTTATCAAAGGCAGGCATTCGCAAACCAACAGGGAGGTAGAGACCTGAAAGGCTTTTTGTTTTGTTTTTAGTTTTGTCGAAGGATGATCAGCTCTTTGCAAGTACCTCTAGGTTTTAGGCTTTGTACTCGACTTGATAAAACCATGATGAAGTGGTGAGCATTATCTTTTCCCTCTTTGTTCCTTAGAGCTATGACCTGTACTTTTTGTATGAATCAAATATCTAGACCTATGTATGTGTGACAAAAAGAAAGTCTGGTACATTAGTGGGGATCTTTCTGACTACATGCAGATTTCTTCTATTTTGTCCTTACATAAGGAAGACTTTTGTGGTAACCAAGTAATAATTAGAGGCACTGCATTTTTCAAATTGTAAGTTTATTAGTGAACACTTTTGAAATCAGGTTCCCTGTGAAATCAACATTTTATTCCTTGCCATACTCACCGAAATATTGGGAGTCTTATTGGAATTTGTCCAGTTAGGCACATTTATTTGCCTGTCTCTTAATTTTTTCCATTTACCTTTATTTCTTTCTCCTCTCACTTTTCTTTCTTGTCTTCTATTTTTCCTTCCTTCCTTCCTTCCTTCCTTCCTTCCTTCCTTCCTTCCTTCCTTCCTTCCTTCCTTCCTTCCTTCCT
>VZTA01000659.1:52371-135781 GCA_013398855.1 Mohoua ochrocephala
TTTTCCCTTTCCCTTTTCCCTTTCCCTGTCCCCTTTTCCCTTTCCCTTTTCCCTTCTTCTCCTTACCCACTGCCTTCATCTTTCCTTCCTCTTCCCTTCTCCCCTCTGTCTCTTCCTCTCCTCTCTGTCCCTCTCCCTTTCCTCTGTTCTCAAGATAAATTCCATCCTTGCACGTTCATAACTGACAGGACTGACAAGTGGAATATTTACTGGAAAAACAAGAACACACAGCAAGACTTCATGATTCTATTTCTCATATATATTTCTTTATAGGTTGTGTTCTGCAGTATTTGGTGCATGTGTCAGTGGAGATGAAAAGATACTTTACAGGGAAACTGAAATCTATTTCCAATGTCATTGCTGTAGCACAAAATGGAATACTATGAATGACAGTCACTCAGATTTCCATAAATGTGGCTCCTCTATAAGCAAAATTCTGAAGTGATTTTTATTTCTAATGTCACCCTTGGAAGCTCTGCAATGTCATTCTCATTTTTGTCAGAATAATTATATTTAATTTTGGGGTTTGGTCTATCAGAGGTCTACAAATTTATTTTATAAGTTAATACTACTCATTTGTCAAAACCAGACAAGAAGTGATCATTTCCCTATTTCCCTTCTGTACTGTATGGACATTCTTTAGTGGTTAAAATATTATCAGGAGGGAGGAAAAGAGAAAATGTCTTTTATGAGTCTTTTCCAGTGAGCACAAGAGTCTTTGTTTGCCTGATGTGGAAGGCCAGTTGAACCCTGTGTTGCATGAAGACCCGAATACCTGCCAGTCAAAAAGGAACAGGTTACTCAGAGAGGGCTCTGTGGTCTTGGAAGTCTGAAGTGTGTGTGTGTGGAAAGCTAGATTCAGAGATTTTTCTTTAGCAGCGCATTATGTAGAGTTTCAAAATGAGATCAGTGAAGTCAAATCAACCTTCCAAGTCCATTTCAGGCTTTCTTTTTTATTATTTTTTTTTTCCTCTTTGGACATAAAACACTTCAAATAAAAGTTCTATTAATAAAGCTCTAACCACAGATTAAATATTTCTGCTGACATTATTTGACTGATAATATCAATTTCAAAGTTCAAATTTTAATAAGGTATTACAAAGCATAGGAAGAAACAAGCTAATCAAGCCAAGTTTCATATTTCCCCTCTTTGTATAAAATGATAAGTGAATTTAAAGCTATGCTTTGTCTCTTTAATATCTGCTAAATATGGATGAATTACTGAATATATATTTATTCTTAGCCTCATTTGAAGGCAAATATTTACAAGGCTTTTCTGTTGTAATCTGATTTTAATATCTCAACTGAAAATGATTCATAACATGTGGCTTCAAATACCCTGTAGTTAAAGAGGCCAAAAATTAATTAGCTGATTCTAGCAAGGGTTTCTTGGAACTGACCTTGAAAGAAAAAAAAAGCGGTACTGTTTATCAGATCATTGTGCATTGTTGTTGCTTGTGCAAAGGATTTCAGGAGTAAATAACACAGAGTGGCAATAACTTGTGTCTGATCCTTGGTGCTGATGTGCATGAGCATCCTTTGGTTTTCTGTGGCTCCTCTACTAGGCCTTCAAGGGCCAAGTGTCTTCTGTCCTTTTGGCATGGAAATTGTTCAGACAGGCATGGGCATGTGAAGTCTGTTAGTGAGTGTTATGCAAGCAATGGGAAGCACCTCCCTTTAATCCCTTGTCCAGATTAAAATGCAGTGAGTGCGGAAATATTTGCAGGTCCTTTTTTTCTGCATCTTATAAATATACTCAGGAAGCCATCTGGGAACAGAAATACTCCCTAAGTACCGCTGACCTGACATGCAAGTGTCTTTGTGAAGTCAGTTTCTCTCCTTCCTTTGAAAGACAATCTTGCTGATGCTGACTGCTAAAAATAAGGACGCAAAATCTTTTCCAGCATCTGGAGTTTTCTGTGCTTTAATCCGTTCATTTCCTTATGTATTGTTATATAGGTATTTCTGTGCACACTCTGATTAATGTACAAATATATATTTTACTCAGTAGGATTAGAGTCAAGTGGGCCTGATTCTCCACTTCCTTGCAACTTGCATCGTTAGCTATAAGTGTAGGTACAACCCTTTTAAGAGCTGTCATCTTATAAGGAGCTTTAGGGAATTAGATTAACTCTTGCTTTGCCACTTTACAAATAGTGTCCATCTATTGCGAGCTGAAACCAAATCTTTCCTCTGCCTTAGTTTTTTTTTAACTGCTTTTCTAAAAACCTGAACAGTGGGCTATCTTCTGTTCCATTGAAACATCTGGTTCCAAAGGGTATTGCGTGGTCCAGGACTTCCCTGGGACAAGAGCATTCTTGTAATTGTGTAGAGGTATGTGCGGGGGTATTAGATAGGTATTTACAACATCTAATTGCTAACCGTAAAGGTGCAAATAAGGCGTTTGACAGCCCTCGCACAAACCACCTCAGATACCTCCAATTCCCGTCATGAGGGCTTTGCAGTGCATTTGGGGAGGTCTCCAAATTACAGGGTGTGTTGACTGTCTGTGTGTTTTGTGGTCGGTGTTTTGTGGACAATGGTTCCTTCAGCTTTGTGCTAAATCACAAATTTGCTTTGCTTGTGTCCATTCTCCTCCCCTCCTGTGAAACTGGGCATCATGATATGTGTGTTGTCCTCGGTTGCTACAGCAAGTTATCTCAATAAAGTTGTGTCAATGGCAAACACTGCAATAGTAAGTGCTCTCATATAATCCTGTATTAGAGCTTAAATATGTATAATCTGCATATTTCTGATACTCCCATTTGCATATTAGGTTGGCAGTAATCGTCCTTAGAAGAGTCAAACAGTAAAAAGTATTTGACATCATTTCTCCAGCAGCAATGAGCCTTGGTTTGTCATGAGAAAGATCTTCGTGATCATTCTGAGTATGTCAGGAAACTGGTACCAGAGTACTGATTCAGCTACAATTTCAAAAGTGTGAACCAGCTCAGGAAGCCTTTCAGGATTTCAGTTTTTCACAGAAAGGAAACCAGGACAGGGTTTGTGTATTTAACCAAAAAGGGATGTAGCTTTAGCTCCAGGGTTTGGGTTTTCTCAGCAACTCAGCATCTGCCTTGGTCTCGATAACATTAATTCATTTCAAAAAAGCTGGTGGAATTTGCTCAGTTTGAAAGCATGAGAATTATGTATGTAAATACACACTCTGTGGGATTTTATCTTTGCACATGGGTGTGTACATGCACGCACATGTGTTGTGTGTCTCTGAGAGCCCTGAAGGCCCCATGTGCAGGCTGGCAAGAGGGAGTGCTGAGGGTGCAATGATCCTGATGAAGCTGAGGTGATGTGCACACTCCTAGTGTCTGCACCAGTGTGTCATTAGTCTTGGTTTTTTCATGAGCAGCCTTTCTTACAAAACATAAAAATTTAGGTGTACTTGCAGGACTTTGCCAGTTTGCTGTTGTCCAGTTTTGCACTATTATTCCCTGAATTAATGTATTTAAGAGAAGTTCTTATGGCAGTAATGGGAAAAGTCAAAACCTTGCTGCTGCCCCTGATTTATTGAAGGGTTTGTATTTCAAGCAACATGAGGGATTTAACCCCACACTTAGCATTTTGGATCAAGTTGCATCTAACAGGAGTAATTGCGTTTTTATCAATGAATGGGTTCACTTTAAATGGCTTTTCCTCTTTCCACAAGGCTAGCTTTTTCTTGGTACAGAATTGGTAACTTTTCATCTTCTCTTAAAACAGTTTCTGGAAATGCAAGATACATTTTGCTTGAGAATGAAGTTGAGGCCCAGTTTTGGGCAAGCTCATACGCTTAGTCAAAGGCTGTACATTTACTGTTTAAAAGCTTCTTCTGTATACAATGCCACATCTTGCATTTTATCAGTGTGATGTGGTCTAACAGCCACAGGAAAGACAGATTATTCTGAGCAACCAGCGACTGCTACAGGGCAATATGATTTGGCAGAATCCTACTTGTAATTGCTGATCCTGAGCTGAGCCAAGGAAATATGGATTTTAAAAAATACAAAATTATTTGTGCCTTGATTTTTTTTTTCTTTTTGGTAAAAATGTCAGGCATTGCTACAGAAGTCTGGACTCCTGATTTTTCACTCCTGTTGCTTTAACAAAATCAAAGAAACGAGTGTTTTGAGTGAAACTTTCTGTGTACACACTATCTGTGGTTTAGACATGGCCTCCTCATTATAGGAGCCACATCCTTCCCTTCTCATAATAGCTCTTTTGCTCTCAACTATAACACCGCTGTGTAATTTTTCCCTCTTCGTTATCTCATGTAGTGGACTTACAGAGATCCCTTCTTTACCATACAGCTAGATGACCTAGCCTGGGCTTGCAATAAAATGCACGTGCTGTGGAAATACCAGAGAACTCATTGTGATCTCCGACCGATGATTTTCTGCTGAGTTTGCTGCTGCTGTATAGTTCCTTTTTCCATAACACCCTCCTGCCTGCTACCATTGCCACCATAATAAAAAAACCCAAACCAACCAAAAAAGAGAAGGAGAAAGTGATTCATTGCAATGCTTTGAAAATCAAATTTAGAATCTAAGGCTGTAGCCAGGATGGTTAAGATGTTTTGACAAAGATAGCTCCAGGAAGCTAGCTAAATACACTACTGCATTAGCAGATCAATCCAAAGACCTTGCACAAAGTCTGCTGGTTTATGGTTCCTCGAATGCTCTGAGCCATCAGGTATTAGCCAGTTGTGCTACAGAGTTTACAGCATTGCATATACACTTCATGGCCTGTTATAGCCATAATCCATGTTTTAATGCTTTATGTCAGGCATCCCTGCTGCCCTCTAACCATTCTTTAATAATAAGACAAAAGTGATATTTTAGGGTAACAGTTAATAAATAACGTGACTTATCCAATCACACCTTTCACTAAAATATTATTATCTTTTGACAGGTTCATTACTGTAGAGACATCAGGGACTGATGAAACATTGTCTAATTCTACCACTAGTACATTTTCTGTAGTTGTCTTTCTTTTAATTTAATTCTCCTACTCTGAAAGCATACTGTCCATTGCAATTATTGAATGAGCATTTAATCTAGCATAACTAAGGCATTTTAATCTTTTCTTATGGAAAAACGATTAAATGGTCATAATATTGCTATGATGTGCACTCATCTACTCCTGACTTTGAGAATCAAAGTTTTCTCCTTTCTGATAACCAGACCTCAAGTAAGATTTTAGCTTTAGTGCAGCATGCTGGCTGCTTGAGCAAGAAGAGGACTGTTATTTTTTTCATAATACTTCAGAGTCAGAAAAACAATTTGCGGTTATCAGCCACTTTTGGTAGGATTTTTTCTGGGCAAATTCTGCATATGTTGGTGCCCTTTGCTAAGCACTATTTTTAAGAAATTACTGTTTCTTAAATTCGAGGTAAATTAATAGTACAAATGCAAAAAAAATAACAGATATTAACAAAGGAAAAGAAGTATGTTAAGACCACTTCCTGCATACTCATGTGATCACATGCCAAGGGAAACCATTACTTGCAGTCTAAGAGTCCTTTTTGTCTGGCATTACATGTACAAATGTAATGGGAAGTGGATTTTGAGTACACAAACATACATGCAGCAAATAAAATGCTTTTTTTCAATTTTTGTCTGTAAAATTTGGCTAGAAGCACAGTTCATCCCCCACCAAAAAGGAGATTAAATAAGAAACCCAAATTAACCATCCCAGAACAAAACAGCAGTTCTCAATCTGCTTTCTTACTGAGGTATGGCCGCTATCCGTCTAGGACAGGAGTTTCTGCTGACGTCACGGAAAGGAGCAGTAAATTCATTGCTCTTTCAGAACATGCTGCAATCTCTACATTCCCCTGGAGAGAGTGTATCGGATATCCACAGAGTTCTGCTTCAAATCAATTCACAGACTTGAAAAGAGATTTTGATAATGGGTAGAATCGTGAAAAAGAAAGCTAAGTTTAACAGAGTGATTTACTGCTCGCTCTAGTCTCCCAAAGATCTGTTTTTTAGTGGCTCATTATTTTGCTCTTAAATAACTCAATCTGTAATATTAAGGAGGATATGTAGTACCTAACCTTCTACCCACATAATAAACAAAAATTTAGGAATCGAGTCACTGTCTTTGTGCAGAGCCATAAGTAAAGTCATGCTTTTAAATTCAAGGGAAAAGTGCTGGCAAGTTTGTAACAAGCTTTAGCACGAACTAAAAGTATGACTTGACCAGGCTGACACTCAAGTTGTCGTCATTCGATAATTTTTCATCCCAAGCAAGAATGAAACGCCTTAGTCCACCCCCGCAGGAAAATACAACTGTTTACAAAAACTATCCAATATTAATGTTTTGGTTTTTTCCATTTGCTATAAATTTTGGTTTGGAAATGCAGTGAGCAAATGGTCAGTGTGAGCCAATTGGTGTAGAAGGAGACCCGCTGTGCATTTAGTGATCGTCACCATTGCAGCTGACTCTGAGATAAGAGCCTCACTAGAGATTATAATGCTCCAAAATCCAGCAGAGGTAGTAATGGCCAAATTGCATCAGCTCCTACCCTCCAGAAGTGTCTTTTAATTTCTTCCCTAAATTCTTAGATTATGGGTTTGGGGGACAAAGGTCTTTTTAAAAAAATGCTTCATGAGCATATTTACTGCCATGCTGGGCAGATAAAGGGGGTAAATTCCTGTAGCCATTGAAGGATTCATCTAATATTTCTCTTTCCTGACACATACTGACAAAAACTGTGCTTTCTGTAAGAGCAGTGTCATCATGAAACTGGGTAAAATTTAGCTTTAGCAGAAGCTGTAGAAAATTCTCTTTAATTTGAAGGTAAATATTCATAGGCAACTTCTTTCATGCTGACAATGTAAAGTCTGAAAGACTCCTCTATTCCTACTAGCAGTGAATGGAAAAGACTACTTCTGCTCAGTTTTGAACCTGCTCAGTCATTAGGAGTTTGCAAGTTCAATTCAGACTTAAAGGTTACAGTGCCTGCATGCGACTGGGGAAAGATCAAAGCAAGGAAAGGAACAAACACCTAAGCCGTGTCACGGAGGAGGGACACTTTGTAGGCTTGAACATTTACTATGGTATTAGTTCATGCTTTTGATCTTTGAAAGAAAAGGGTGGGTGACCTTTAAAAATATCAGGGAAAACATGCATTAGCTTTGCATTAATTGATTTCTTAAAACCTAAAATGATTATGAAATAAGCAATAATTGCCCATGTCTTTGCTCCCACTAATACAGAGAATGCGTCTGCTTTTAGATCCATGTTGCATTTTTAACAGAATAAGATTTCTCTTTATGAGTTGTCTAAGGGCTTCTCAGGAATGGGAAGACTTGTTAAAAAACAGAGCAGGCCCTCTCTGCCCCTTTAGCTCTGGCAAGGTGAGCATCCCAGGTGTCTTCTTTCTTAACATGGAATAACCGTGTCCTGGAATAGAAAACCAGGAAAATTGTTCTCAGTGTTGAGTCATGTAGCTGGAGAACAAGCTTCCTAGCCATGGCCACTGTGGAGTAGTTCTTCCTGCATTCTGCCCCAAACTGTGGCAGAGAACCAGTATCTCTGCCTTGCAATGTGGTGGACTTAATTTCTGCATTTTTTTCCCATCCTCTTCAGTTAATCAGTGGTCTTGATTTTTTTTTCCTGTGTATGATCGAGGGAAAGATGAAGGATCACTTACATTTTCTTATAGTAATGAGAGAGAGACATTGGTGGGAAAATGCTAAAAGAAGGCTGTCACTCATCCATGTAGCTCTCCACTGTTTCTCCCTCCATTTAGGAAGTAATTTCAGAGGGGAGATGCTCTGTCTGCTTCTGTCATTCTCTACAAAGCCAGTCAAGGATTTGGTGCATTAGCATTTTATTCCCAGCTCATGAGTCTGCTGCTGAAGCAAATCTGTCCCTGGCTTTTCTTACCAGTTTGGTTCAAATCATGGGGTAGACTAAGGATCTGTGAAGCTGATCCTTTTGGTTGAAATTAAACCAAGAGACACACAAGGTAGGCAGTTAGTTGTATTGTATGTGGTAATGGGCTCGAAATCACAGGCCCATTTTTATGCTCTCTTATGACCACATGGTTTTATGACTCATATCCAAAATAAGGGCAGCAATTGGCTTAAGTCAGAGCTAGCTTAGTGACAAAGTACCGACTTCATATTTTCTCTCTTAGCCACAGGTGAAGTTACAGTCCTTACCTTTTCTTTTGTTTTCTGCTTTGAAATTTCTGATTTATTTGCTCATTTTATTTGCTTCTTTCTTTGTCCTGTACCATGCCTGATTTGAAACCTCTGATCTTATACAAAACCCACCTCTGTCTACCTTCCCTCTCACTTTCACATTTCCCTAAGTCATTTCCTGCACTAAGGAAGAGCTTATTGGCTTCCCTTCTAATCTTAAAGCATGCATTATGTTTATTTGACATGACTCGAAAAAGTTTGCAACTGAAATGGCACTTATTTGTTAAATATATAGATTCATTCAAACTTTTCAGGAACCTGGTAAATTATCAGTCTGTTCTGAACTTAGCTGTATTAAAAATATCACTATTTCTATCAGAAAATAACTGATTGCTTAGTAAGCCAGAGTAATTTACTGTAAACTTTTGTGAAAGTCTGAGACATAAAGGAAATATTTTAACTGCTTTAATACAATTTTTTCCCTGATTCTCAATGTGGGAAAAATTTCAAAAAGCTGACATTTGTCCCAGCTTGAGGATGAAAAAAATAGAAATCTAGAAATATTTTGCTTAGCAGTAAAGCCATATGGTTAAGAGGAGCAAAACGCACATATGGCAACAAGATCATCTCCTGTAATTCAACCCATTAGTGCAAGAAATTTGTTCAGACAGGTATGGAGTTGGATTCTCATTTATGTTTCTGCCACCCCATTCTTCTCTGGCTATAAAAAAAGGTCCTGAAATGCTAACGGCAAATATAGCATATGCTCCCAATAAAAGGTGTCAAAATCTTCTCGCTTCCTTACACCAAATTAGTGTGTGTGTGTAATGTACATGTATTTAGACAAAAGCTGAGTCTCTTTTCTCTTTTTTTCCTCTTTTTTTTTTTAAAAAAAATCTTATTTTATTTTATTTTATTTTATTTTATTTTATTTTATTTTATTTTATTTTATTTTATTTTATTTTATTTTATTATTGTTTTCCTTGGTCTGAAACGAAACAACTTTAGAAAAGCCACAGGATGATTATTATATTTTTATGCTGAAACAGAATGAAAATCAGTGTATTCTCTGTTTGTGCATGCTCCCATTTTCCTACAGGGAAATCCCTGTTTTGACAATTCCTTCCTGTGCAAAGTGTTGATCCCACTGCCTATGGAGACACTTCTTCATGTTGAAGCGTAAACACAGTCACAGATTAACATCTTTAATGTCAGAGGGGTTTTTGGTAAGGGTGCTCGTTGGTCAGTAAAATTAACAAAAATATGTATTTATTCTATATATCTAAGTCCAGCTGCTGGCTTTGTGGATATTTCAGTATCTTCATCATAATTTCTACATGTCTATCCCAATTTCCTGGAATACTGCTGACAATTTACCTCGACAAAGCTGAAAGACTCGCTAGTTCAACTGTCAGGTTGCAAAATACTGTGCGTAGGGAAGCTGTGTGACAGGAGGGATGGGAAAGAGTATCCCTCTGGTCCGATGAGGGATTTCAGGTAAGTCCCTTCAACTCTCTGTGCTTCAGTTACTGTGATGGTAAAGCACTCTACTGCCTCCCTACAGCACTTGCAAACTGGATAATATTAATGGAGAACATTAAAAAGTAGACCTGCTATGGTCATGGTCATTGCAGATGGCAACAGCAGTATTGTTTCCCAAAAGGAATCCTCAAAGAAAGTTGTACTGCTTACAGTGGGAAATATTTATCTCCAAGGAAACTCTCATAGTTTGGGGCTCCTACATACTCCATCTCCAAGTCTCGGCAAATCCCTGCCTTCCAACCTCTGCTCAGGCAGGTGAAATTGAGCTTTTACTGTTAGAAGTGTAATGCTAGAATGTATTTGTTGCAGAGAAGCCAAATAGGGGAAGATAAAGCACTTGACAAAATCAGATATGGAGAGCGCAAGCAGTACACAATGCTAGGAACGCCCCCAATGATTATTATTATTATCATATAGAAAATAGAAAAATTCATAAATTATGCTAAAATTCAACAGAAGTATAGAGCTCTGATATTGTGAAAGAGAATGAAGTGGCAACTGAATAGTGGTTAGTTCTAGTGACTGTGAATTTTGTGTATTTATATTCAAAGCCTAACCCTTCTTCTGACCTTGTATTCTCTGTAATAAACTTCCTGGCCACTGCAAAATTAAAGGCTGAGCTGAAAATAATAAGGCTTCCTAAGCCCTTTCCGAGAAAATTATCTATCTAACAGAGTCATTTTATTTAAAAAGTAGCTCTGAAAATCACAACAAACGTGTTTAAACACACTGCCAAATTGTTCCATAGATATATCTCATTTCCTTTTGTTTGTTATTTATTTTCATGTTCAACAGCTTACTATCATTCAGTCTTTGCCCTCAGGTTTATTTGGGGACACGGATTAAGAAGACTGTCCCAGGAGTAGATTTTACTGTCAAAACCATCAGGATCTGTGTAAATCCATTGCATATGTTTTAGGGGACAAATTAACAATACTATCTAAGTCTTTTGATAATGCAATAGCTAGCAGGTATGCATAAGGAAAAAACCACAGGCAGTATCTGACATTATTCAGTGTCAGAAAATGGTTGTTTAAACACATGAAAATGTTACCAAAGTTTGTCTGATTTTTAATGCCTGAGTCCACAGGACACCTAACAGAGTAAGTGAAATTTTTCACAGGATATGAAGATTATTCTGGGCAAGAGGCTAGAATGACAAACCACATATATTTTCTGAGGTTGTGGAAGATTTTAACTCGCAGAGATGACGTATATTATTTCTACCTTACTTATCTATCTATCTATCTATCTATCTATCTATCTATCTATCTCTCTATCTCTCTCCAGTTTTGCCCTAATGCATCTTTTGAGTTGCCATGTGCCTTAAGATTTCAGAAGGCTTTCTGCAAAAATGCTTGTTACAAGACTCCCCACCAAAGTGGTCTCAAATATGCTCACCATATGAAACCAAGCAGGCAAGAGAAAATGACCACAGAAACAGTCAATATTTAGCCTGATTTTGATTTTTCTGTAAACAAAACCTCTTCTGACTAAGAATGTCAAGAAATATTGCCATTGGTCCTGTGGTAAATCACTATGAAGGTATTTATATAACACAGGTCTCTGACTCCTGCTCTAGCCTCTGGACCATGCCAGTTCAATGTCGTTCTGCTTTCTCCTGTTGTTTTCAGAGAGCATCAACTGTGTTTTGGCTTGCTTCCCAGACAATGTTGTTCCAGAGCAGAGATTTTGACCCTCACTAGAGACAAAGACATTTGAAATAAAAATAAAAAAGAGGTAGCAAATAAAACACTGGAAATGCAGGCACGATAAGAAAATCGCAGGCAGTTTGAATGGTAGACCTTACCACTAGTGTGACCTCTAAACTTGCGTCAGACTTGCGCACCTCCAAAATTTGGTTTTGCTTTTCATGGCCAGTGCTTATCCTTGGGATGTCTTGGCTTTGAATAACAACTATTCTTAAAGACAAAAATCTTTTCCAGCTTCCCAGGGTTGGTCGCTTGGGTTAGTGGTAAGGGCCCCTAGAGTAGCACACCAGAGGTACTGTGAGGGACCTACTCAGTCTAGCCTAGCTAGACTTAACCAAAAATGTGCCTATGTTTTCAAGTGCCTGTCTTTGGAAAGACATTAAGCCAAGTCCTTAAGAAGCTCTTCAGTTCAAACTGTAACATGCTTGAATTTACATTCTTGGAAGCCTAGGACAATCTGGGACTTAGGTGAAAGTTCAGTGCCTTCTGCTGACAATTTATGGTCTAAATCAAATGATTTTCAAAAGGATTAAATGCGTCCCTCCATATCAGGAAGCAACAGAGAGGAACCCAGACCAGTGAAAAACACTAAGAAGCCCCTCAGACAAGAAAAGTCAGTATAATTGGTCTGAAGGATGGCCTTCAAATAACTTTTAATGGAAACCCATAGCTGATCCAGTACTAGGAATAACAATGAGCCATTTTATTTAACCTATTAAGGTACTGTATATGCATCTGCATTAATTGTCCATCAAAAGATGCCTGCTGGCACTGCCCACATTTTGAAGCATGCACATACGGATCAGACACTTGCTCTTTGCTTTTGTGACACTGATGTTAGTATTAGCAGTATGAAAGAGGGATTTGGTGTAGAACAGTAGGGTCTATGGGCAGCTCAAGCACACTCAGGCTCTTAACATGTGCTTTGGTGTAGGAGGATTTGAGTCAGACCAGGATTTCTAAATTTCTGGTTGTGGGATATCAGTGTGGCAATGAATCAGTATTTGTTTCTTCATTAGGGAATAGCATTTGATCTTAAAAGTAATTCCAGCAGGAGACTGGATGCTGTGAAATCGGTCCCCTTTCTAGGGTAGACAAAGGCCTTTGGTTAAAAGAGAGCAGCTACAGGCTGGAGAACGGGCTGGCTGAGAGGTACGATAACCTGCAAGGCACAGTGCCGTTGGTTCTCCTCTTCACAAGCCATGCTGCCAGTCCTTCGT
The DNA here is from genome assembly GCA_013398855.1 of Mohoua ochrocephala. Lineage (NCBI taxonomy): Eukaryota > Metazoa > Chordata > Aves > Passeriformes > Acanthizidae > Mohoua > Mohoua ochrocephala. The sequence continues at coordinate 64,993 of VZTA01000659.1, forward strand.
TTTCCACCTCTCCCTTTTTGTTCATTCCAGCTGTCTAATCTCCCCCTTCGTCGGTGTCTCGAGTCAAGCCCGTCAGCTCCCTTGTGCAGCCTTTTGTGTTCATTGATCGGATGCTGTCATCTCCTCCACTCTCCCCACCTGCAACCGAGCCGTCCGAACCTGCCTCTCCGCCCTCCCGCTCCACGAACCCCTCGCTACCCCTTACCCCGGGCTGTCGGCATAATGAGGGCTTGATTTCAATACTTCCCCTCATTTCTCTGTTCACTGCTCTGCAGGTTAATGCAGATTCCAAACTTCAACAAGCAGCTGTTAAACATGTCATTAACACTGCTTCGGCTGCAAATGAAACTCTGCTATTGGGATTATTCCGGGAGCTATAGTTTTGTGATGAGCTTTGTCAATCACAGCTGACCTGCTGTGTACAGAATGAAACTCAGATTATCTTCTTTCTTCCTCAGACTCTTGTCATTTTTTCACAAAGAATTACTATTCTACTCCCCGAAAGATTGATTACTTGCACAAATAAGAGAGTCTGAGACATTAATACAAAATTCACAGGCTTTTCTTTATCTCAAACCTGCAACTCCCTCTACATTTCCTCCTGGTAATTATATTAGAATTGTGTACACTAGGAATTGCCATCTGATTATTATGAAACTAGTTTTGTCATGACAAAAATGAGCTTAAGTCTTGTTTTTTTGGAAAATGATCAGTACAGTGCACTGGATGAGAGAGAAGGAGATTAAATCCAACTTGCTTTCATCCATGAATGCTTTCATCTCTTTTTCAAACACAGGAAATGATTACCACTGCTATAAGCTGCAGTTCATATGAGTGAAAAAGGATAAGAAAATATTGAAAATTCTGTAACCAACAGTAGGACATAATATAGGTCCCTGGTACCCACTGAGAGACATGTACTTTATTTTTCTATTCTGGCAATGTCAAGGGTTTCACATTTTAAGAGTTTCCTTCTACTGAGGTGTCACTAAGTACTGGAGAATATGTTAATTAATTTGCCATTTCTCCAGGTTAGGATTTTCTTTTATTGTAAGACAGTAAAATATTTTAAAAATTTCACTCAAATAGCTTGTCCTCATCAGTCACTTAATGAACCTTCCCCTTGTTTCTCCCAGTAATTCTGGAATTGTTGAATATCTCATAACTGAGCCCAAGCTGTCCTTTTTTTCATAGTTCTTGGAGAATATTGGAAATTGGGAAACATTTAACATTGGTCTCGAGCTTGACTTCAGTTCTTTCATGTCCTATTTTGATACATACATCTAAATATTGGTTTGATTTGGTTTTAATTTCAGAGTTGAGGAAATTGCTTGACCTCTTGCACAGCATTTTGTCTTTTACTGAAGCATCAATCCCAATGAACTCTGTCTCCCAAGATATAACACTAAATATTTGGAATCAGATGCCCCTTTGGGCAGGGGATATATTAAAATTTGAGCTCACCTCCTCTAATACTGCAGTCCAGTAAACAAAACCATTTCAGGTTTCATTGCCTTTGCCCAACAGATTTCCCCTTACAAGCCCTGTTGAGCTTCTGTTGAAAAATATCTCCTGGTATTATTTCCTTCAAATCTCTATTTAAAACATTTCAGTTTATTAAATGATGTGCTCAAGTCAGTAAGAAATTCAAACCCTCCCTGGCACCTAAGGAAGCAGGGAGCTGCTAAAAGTAAGGACATGTTCAAAGTCAGATCATCACTTCATGAATCATGATCACACCCAGAAAAAGTGAAAAAAAGACTGAGAGGAGAGAGAACATGTTTCAGGGAGAGAGGAAAGGAGCCAGCAAGAAAGCAGCAAGCACAAGGCCTGAATCAAAGGGAGAGACCAGGATGATGAAGAGCAAAGAGCTGGTGAAATCTGGGTGCCTCTTCACTCTGAGAACTGGAACCTGAGCTGCTAATTTTCTTCTCTTTTAACCCTTCTGTCTAGGAGAGAAAGAAAGGAGGAGGATGTGAAGTGTGGAGTGAGTGACAAAATGCTCACCAAACAAAACCCCACAATTATTAGTAATTGAATATTTCATATTTTGAGTCATTCAAGCTCTATGAGCCCCAAATAGCACTTTTAAGTATTCAATTTTTTTCTCCATTGACTTTAATTAAGTTTGCCCCAGGCTGGCAATCCTGATGAACGTGGAAAAGATTTTTTATAAAGGAGTAAGCTTTCTACCAGTGCAGATTTTTTTTCTTTCTGAAATCATCCAGCTGTTATTTAAACTCAAACTCTTATTATGTCATCAGGTACAATCTTAGAAATATAAAATACAGATATATTAAACTACTGCACCATAAATATTTTCCACTTGGTGACTGTGAAAATTACCATATTATTTCCTGATTTAGATATGCCTGGTGAAACCTAGTATTAGTGATAAGTGACTGTATGTATGGTAACTTCTGCGTAGGGACTAGAATGAAATGCTTTAATGATAGGATTCACATATATATCTGCATTAATGCATCATGTCTCACATTTTCTTCTTCTCTGTCATTGAACCAGTACTACAGCCTGAACGGCAAAATATCCAAAATGTCCATAGGGTAAGACCATTTGGAAGCAAGTTTTCTCCATTATCAGTGACATTCTTTTGCTGGCATACAGTGAATTTATTGTGTCCTCCAACTGTTGGACTCACTGACTAAGCTGCTCTTGATGGCAATGCGCTCCTGTCACAGAAGCCACACAAATCCATGCTGACTGCATTTATCCCCCTATCTGTCACCGAAATACAGCCGGTTTGGTAACTGTGATCTTTCCCCTGAGATGTTAGATATTTCAGTGTTAAAGCACGTCCTTAGAGCACACAGGGGTCTTACAGAAGCAGTGACACAGGTATATTGAGAAAGGACTTCATTTCAGAGAGTTGGATTTACTGTCTGGATTCTCTCTCAATACTACTTGCTGTAACTGTTGACTTCAGTCTAGCTGTACTGATTTATGCTGGTGGTGAGCTAAGATTTAAAAAGCACCATGATCTGGGAGTGCTAAAAAAACTACAATTATGACCGAGTGAGACATCGAGGGGAAATAATCGCTGCAATCACGCAAAGCTCGCTGTAGCCACCAAGGGCAGGCTGTCATGCGGTTGCTGAGAGTGCCAAGCCCGGTGCTTGCTAAGGAAAGAGGTGGAATATCTTTGGGGGTCCTAGAAACCCCAAGCTCCCCATGAGATCAATAGCAGTGGTGCAGAGGTATATGTTAGAAATTGAGTCTTTGGACGATTGAGAAATTCCAGGGATGGTGCAATATGCTGAGGGCTTCAGAGGTGGTACTGGTGGCAGCTTATCCTGGTGACTGTCCTGTGATGAACAGGTAAGCCTCAGCATCTTGCAGCACAGAAAGCTTGCTATGAAGAACTGTTTTCTCTCATAGCCTCCAAAATTATTCTTGTTTTACCTAGTTTTTTGTTGAGATAGTTCAGGAAACAGAAGGATATTCTAGGCTCCTCCTGAGATGCTTGAACATTACAATAGAGCTAGTCTGAGTAACTTTGCCCCTCTACTCTTTTCCACATCAGTCCATCTGCTGCAAAGCTTCAGCTCTTTCCAGTTAAACGACATGGCATGTCAGCAATCACTGAGATCAACATCAAACCAGGATCTCTTCATTTGTGACCATATGGAATGGCTTCCCCCTGGGCTTCTGAGACTATGGATGTTTTCTATCCTTGTATTTACAGAACTGGACTTGCTTTTTCAATCTTTCAGTGACCCTCTTGGCCAGATTTATGCCTGACTGAGTGCTGAGGCACTGACTCACAAAGGGGAAATGCATATTTTCACATAACCTAGCAGGACTATCTGCAATAGTGCCACTTACTAAGAGGATCCTGAATCATTGACTCCTCCAGAAATTGCCAAAGCTTTTGCTGCCAGAGCTTTGTTACAATGAGCCAGGCAATCAGTGGTAGGGCATTGGGATTCCAAAATGTGGGCTGCATAGGCTGGCTTAGCAAAAACTGCTTTATGTACAGTCTTATATGAGTGCTTCTCTTGCTGATGTGGGAGTAATCACAGCATAGAGGCTGTGGGGGGAGGGTCTTCTGCTACAAATCCAAGTTTGTGCTGATGCTGCATTAGTAGGATAGAGTATTAGTAGTAGTCGAAAGCAGAATCAAGTTTGAGTGGGTGGCTTTGCAGCTTATCCATATAAACTCAATTTCATCTGTGTACCAGTCTGAGCTGATATCCATATCGTAGTTAGTGCTAATTAATTTTCATAACAGGCAAAGTGGTCACACCAAGCCCGACATTGGGCTGCCTTGTTTTGGAGTTGTCTGTGCAAGACTGTGGGTATTTTGCTCTGGAGTCCTTGAACACGAAATGCCAAAGGTGAATATGAAAGTTGTGTATGAAAATGTCACCTACTTTATCTCTCTGAATGTTTTTTAAAAGACTTTGTTCATGGAAATCAGGCTAGTTTCTTTCCTTCGGCCGAAACAGAAATATTTGGGTGGTCCCAAAGCCTCCCTATCCCTTTTTTTAAGCATTCAGGAGCCTGAACATTCAATTTTTCATCTTTGCCCACCTCTAAACTTTTGAGATTAAGTGGCGTAGTCAGCAGCAACACAACTCATCTCATCTCCCGTATACTAGGGGGGAGACCAACATAAGAGCCTGAGTTTCTGTTGAGCAAGCAGAATTTAAATGGCCCTGCCCAGGCTGCAGACAAAAATAGATACAAATACATTCAGTGTGAGAAAAGGTAGAGTTTTGTTGCTGTTGCCCCGTGCTGGTTTTGGAATATTTGGAGTTACTCACACTTACAGATCCCATCATACCAAAATTATAAAATACAAAATTATTTGACTCTTTTCTATGTCAAAATACAACATATTAAAAACAAGTCACAGACAATTCTTTTCCTGTAAAGGTTAGGGATTCTCAATGTACATTCAGAGCCATACACACAAGTGCAAATAAGTCAACTACCACAGCTATTTAATCAGGAGCGTTTGTTGATTTGAGCAGAGCCCCTATGCTGTGAAATGAAAAAAGAAAACCAAATTTTCTTGAGCAATCTTGCTGTTCCTGCTTCAGGTGCTAGGCCATTTCACTAAAGCAGCTCAGACGAGAATGTCATTAGTTCCTAAGCCCCAGGTGAATTTGCCACTGTTCCACATGATTAAGCCAGATAATTGTGTGTTGATAGCGAATGTGGTTGGTGAAATACAATTTCTAGGACCTTCCTAAACAAACACAATGTAGAAGTGAGTCAAAGTGCTGTCATTTCAGTCCTTTGTCACAGGCTTTGCACTTGCAGACATCTCTGGTGAGGACTGGCGAATAATTCTGTGGCATGTCACTGTGCTCTTAAAGGTGACCTGGCTCGGAAAGTGGATCATACATCTTTTGGCATGCAGTTTACGGGAGGGGGGAAAAGGCCTGGCTGATGTACTCATGAGCAGCACAGACTTCTAACACTAGCCCCTTTTAAACTATCCATGCTGGAGATTGCTTTGTCTTCAAATGACTTTACAATTCCAGACAGTACTTTCAGAAGTGATTAAAATGCCACACTAAAGTGCAATTACATATCCTGAGAAGCTAGTTGCTAAAAACTTTCTAGGAGCTGTTTTAAATAGTGTTTCTGTATCAGGGTGATGCAGACCCAGTAAACAAACTCTGGGACCGTATCCTGCCTCTGCTGACTTTCTCTCTGACCTTGAGTGGGTAACTAAAGATTTGATTTTTGACCCTGATCCGAGAAGAGGCAGAACCCTATGTGTAAATTATTCTTTTTTTAGATTATAGGTAGATATGAAAAGGTAGCGATAGCTTTAGCAGGCACAGTACTGCCCTTTTGCTCTGTTGGCAAATTGTTTCTGCTCTGGTGCTGCCCTGGCACAATACATACATGGTGAAACAGCTGGGAACTGACTTGGCTGAAACACATCTTCCTTTGCCCCCAAAGAAAGGTATTTTTTCAGCATAATTAGTCCTCTGATACTGTCTACCACTTAGCTCACCAACATTTGTGCAAGACATAGGTCGGAACAAACATGCTTAGGACCATGGAAAGGGAGAAGGGGAAAGCAAGAGATATAATTATATTTGCACTGCTGCCAAAAAGTGGTTGTGATTTTACTTGTAAAAAACCGTGGCTCGTACTCAAAGTAGCACTGTGGGGATTATATATTGTAGTAGCATCCTCTAATAGCTTTAGATGAAAGTGACAATAGAGATGGAGAGCATTAGTGGACTGATTCTACACACTTACTGCTGGTTGCAAGACATGCAGAGTGAGTAACTCTTAATAAAGGAATCTGTTTTTACAAAAGGAAACAAAACAGAAAGAAAGGGACATAAGAGAAGGTGATATTTTTGTTTTACCTACATACTTTCTGTATCTTGCAGTGCCAGGAAATTCTGTCCTTTGATTTTTAAACCATCTTTTTTTTCCAGTTACTATGTTTATTTGAAGCTGGGAAAGGTGGGATTGTTTCTGAGTCAAAGTGGTGCCTCCAAAACACACTGTAAGTGTGTGTTTGTCCTGGAGATGCATGTTATTAGTCTACCAGACTTTGCATAGCAGCCTTTAAAACAAATATCAAGTTAAAACTCGTGTGCGTGCATGGATGAATGTGTGTATTTTTGTGCACGTGCTCAGACTTGTGTCTGTCTCTCACCTAGAAAGCTGTGTTTGTCAACTGAAAGTAGGGAAGGGAGAAGACTGGAGGTGCAGGAAAAGAAGGCAGCCCCTTGCCTTTTTGAATACTGTAGAGGTATTCATCAGATTATTATTTTTAGCACTCGCATTTCATTCAATAAGCAGGCATATATTGTGTACAATCAGAATCCTGTGGTATTACCTGGCAGTCCTGGTGCCAGATGAGGAAAGGAATTTTGCCTTGTGATTTATGAAGCCATCAGATGTTGGTTGTTTATCTGTGCAAGCTAAACATTTCCACTGTGCATCCCTCATTCCTGTGTCTGTCTTCCTCATCCCTTTCCCTACAAACTCACTTTCTTAAATCGCACTTATCATGTATCTCTCCAGACACTGAAGGAAGAGTCCCTTGAAAGACCATTTCAGCTTCATTTCATGACCTGGCGGAGGTCTCTGCATAGTCTGACTACTATTTTATTTCCTGAAAGTATTTTTCACCAAAAGCCAAAGCACTGCCTGAGAAAGCTGTTCTCACCTGCCTTCTGGCTTGTTTATTAATATTCAAAGGCAAGAGAAGAAGCCAGAACGTGTGTACTTTTAGCAAGCAGGTATGGCTTTATCTGCAATAAGACAAACTGATCACATTGACAGTATGGCAAGCTGGTTTAAAGCATGTGCTTTCAATTAATTTTAATTAGATTGGAGTAAAAGGAAATTTTAATTTTGATGTAATTAGTGGAAACTTTGTTCATTGTATTTTAACTATGTTCCCTGATTCAGGACAAATTAGATTTGGGGAAAAACATTATTGTATAAGTTTTGAGCAAAGGTGCTCAGAACTGCCACAGGGATTGATAAGCTCTATAAAACCTAGGCAAACTGTATTATGCAGCAAGCTGAGTATACATTTAATTAATTTTGGTGAAAAAAAGGGAAAAATAAATTTTTAGTTTTACCCTGATCTAAATTTTGTGAGCATTCCTCCTGCTGAGGAGGAAAAAAAGCTTGCTAACACCAAGTCTTTTTAAAGATAACTTTTCAGTTGGAAGGATTTTGGACTGTAAGTATAGTCATCAGTGTCAAAAGACAAATGAATTTGTGATTCTTCACAAATGGCTACTAATAATTCTCAAGGGAACAAGAGAGCCCTAGATCCAAATGGCCAGAGTACAGTCCTTAAAGCAACTCCAAACAATATTAAAAAAAGAAAAGGGAGAAGGAAAAAATTTTCATTTTCTGCACTCCTGTCAGAGCTGCCCTAATGGCATCACAATGTGCATTTTAGAAAAAGCAGAGGCAGATTTTAACAATTTCAAATAATTGCCGAAAATAGCCTTGATCTCTCCTTAAACTGCTGAATCTTTTTAATGCTTCTCAAAAAAAAAAAGAAAAAAGACTCCAAATGGTTTAATGGTTTTGAACAGCTTTGACGAATGTGAAACTTATCTCTCTGCTTGTGATATTTCCAGAAATAGTGCTATTAAGTTGATTTGTACGTGGACACAGATCATTAGCAAATTGGACCCTTTATGTTATAAAGGTTCTAGTCAGTGTTTAACTGTTACAGGGAAAACCATGTTCTAAACAGGCTTGTAGAATATGAACCTTGAGATTGATAAAATGAAGCATTGATCTCTCTTACCCTTAATATTCAATGTCATGGGCTTTGCATGTCAGAAACTATGTTGGTCACTGACACAAACTTGCCTTTTGCTTGTGCCTGAAGGCAGTTAACATCCGTGTGCTGAGCACTCTTCTGACACCTCCTGCAGCAGAGAGGATTTTTCCGTCTATCACTGACAGTCTTTTCCGCTTATTGGAGGTGATCGCATTCCTTGAATTCACATGGGAACCAACCACAGGACCATCCACAGCTATGACACACAAGCCCACAGATCTGGTCCCTAGACACAACTCAGTGCAGTCATCTACTCCTCTTACTTCTTGCCTTTATTTCAGTGAGACAGTTTTAACTTTGGGCACTTGGAAACCTACTTTTCCCGCTGTGTGCCTCTTTCTGAATTCCCAGAAGACAGGCTATTTTTATGCCCATCTGTATCTAGGGACCAGAGAATAACATAGTCCACAGCTGCCATGTCATTCTTTTTTACTTCTGTTTAATTAGTGGCTGCCTTTTACTTTTTCTGTTAAAGAAAAACAATCATTTGGCTTTCATAATATTTCAACAGTGTTCCATACCAAAGACTAATGTCACATTTTCTTGAATAAAAACTAAATGAGCTAAAGCCACAGACCTAGTCCGCTCCCCTTTTGTCTAGCAGATTCAGACAGATGGTATCAACCAGTTGGAACACTCGTAGCTATAAGCCATTAAGATGATCAGTGGGTCAGAGCCTTAAAAAATAGGTAAGTACGTATTTGCTTATAAAATGAGTTTCTAACTACTGAACAGTATAATTTAGTAAAACGGAGGCAAACCAATTTCTGTTATGAAACTCTTGGAATACCAATTTCGGACTCTGGTGATCAGAACTATTCTCATTTTCAGTTAGCTTTATTGTAAGAGTGAGAGAATTAGTAGATAATGCCTTCCTTTCATTTACAGTAGGATATTTCTCAGGCATCTGGATAACTGGAGTTCAATTTTTAAAAGCACGCTCCAAAACTTTCACAGATTTCAAGAGGTTTTGATAGTACCTTTGAATGCCCATCCTCACTGCAGGTTTTCTTGGGTTTAAGTGAAAAGGAGAAAGAAGAGACTCTTGCAGGAGAAAAGCAGTTTTGTTAGGCTGTACTTTCCTCTAGATTTATATTTTAATTCAAGTTCTTCAGGACAAAGACTATCTTTCCTCATCTGTCTGCAATGCACATGCAAACAATGAAGTCCTGTGCTTGATGGGGTATCCAGCTTCTGTTATAAGGCAAATAATGAGTCCTACTTGGTTTAGATTGCTAACACAACTTGACTTTCTCGTTGTTGCCTGTTAAACTGCAGGACCCTTGAGGCAAGGGCTGACTTTATGACAGATAACATGATGTATGCTGTTGGAGATTAATTAGGAAAAGAAACCCAAAATGTAACAAACCCTTCCATAGCAAGGAAACAATTCTAAGGGAAATTTTGCCATAGTTTAAAACGCTGTACGATATTATCAGTATTAACAGCTTTATTATAGCCTTGTATTAACAAGTTTTAGTACTGTATATTAGTAGCAGCTGGCTCTGCACTAATTATCTACTATTTTAAATGTGACAGCAAAATGTATTTATAGTGGTCAGAAAACTTGTCATTATCTTAGCTAACTTTATCTCAGTCAAAAAACTCACAGCATTTTAATCTCTAATGACAAAATGCCACCAGTCATCTGTAGAACTACTCAGTAATGCACATTATTTTACCCCAGTGGAGTCCAGAGTGTCTTTATGAATGACCACTGCACAGATCTATGTAATTCAGTATAATATTTGACAATTATGTCAATGTCTTTAGAAGCCTGGAGGAGTGTGTCTTGCTTGGGATTGGATCAACACAATCCAAAACCGTTTGTCTTGTTCAACTAAGTTAAATATTTGGTATCATCTCTGTTCCACATTTTTCTGTGCTGCTCTGCAGTGTTGTGCCTAACAGCCTGATGACCAAGATCCATATGGAAACATCTCTTCAGTGGATTACACTTCACAAGATGCAACTGGGTGTCTTACCTGGGGATTCGTATGATGGGTGATGTGTAGATTGTGGCACACTCAGAAAATCTGTCCATAGCAAAAAATTAATAATGCAAAGTATCTAATCTCCAGCTTTTGTGAGGTATCAAGATCATGTCAGGGAGACATACGTTGGTACTGAACAGAGCTAAAATGAAATGCTTTGGTTTCATTCAGAAAATGTTATCCTGTATTGCAGTTTTGTTATAGTCAGCATTTCCTTTAGATCAGAAATACTAAAGTGGCATGTTTTGACATTTCTGAACTTTGTGATTTTCAGAAGTTTCAGTAGTCAATGTTTAACTTTCTGTTCCAAATTGGGATAAAAGCAAATATGAAGACAGTGAAATTTTCAGTGGGACTGAAAACACATGTTCTTTCAGCCCTAGCTCTATCCTTGTTCCACATGAAAGAGTTTCAGATATTTGCCAGGGATACTGAATTTTTACTAGTTTCACTTTATTTCCTGACAATATAAAACAGTGGGGATGCAACATTTGTACAACTGTAATAGGTGACTTTGTTTATTAGCTGGCCTTCTCAGAAGTAGAAATTTAAGCATGAGAAAATTAAAATTCAGCATATGTTTAAGTTTTTCTGGAGATGTATAAACTTGAGCCTTTCTTCTTGCAATGATTTTGTCTCCTTTTCCTCAGGGGATTCAGTGTTTCTGTCTGCTGCATCCCTGTCCCTGCACACTCCTTAAGCAGAAAAAAGGGAGTGGAAGATGACACTTCTGTTGGGAATACCTGTGCCATGTGGGGATATACCAGCAGCAGGCCTCTTTTTTGACAACATCCTTGGGAAAGGTTCAGGCAGAGGGATTCCTGCAGAGACTCAGGCCAATTGAAAATCACTTTCTGATGAGTTTTTAGGATTTCTGTCTTGCTAAGGTGAAGTGTATAATCTGGCCTTCAGTGTCTTCTACCAACGTGGAAACGTGATAAAGAGAGGAGATAAATGTCTCTCCTGCATCTTGAGCGAACAGCAAAGGAAATTAACCCATTGTGGCCTATCTCGTGTGTCCCATCCATGTACACAAAGTTTGCAAACAGTCAAGGTGTTGCTCTAGATGAGAGTCAACTTCTTCTCATGCCTGACTAAAAGGTTGGAAAGTTTATCTTGCTCCTGTAGAAAGAAAGGTGAGCGCAATACATTTGATTCCAGTGAGATGTTGTCTATAACATCTGCCATATCCTGACACCATGACACTGATGAAACTGCATCACATCTCCAACCCCTACCATTCCTGAGATTTCAGGACACACTCTGTTATTCATCTCACATGCAGTACAGAGTGTCCAAGTGCCAAGGCATGTACAACAGTGTGCAGTGATTTGCAGTGTGCTGGGGCAACCTGTGTGATTTGCTCCCCTCATTTATCCATGGAGCTTCACTATTTGGGAGCATTTCAGACTCTACTGCAGCAGGCAGGGAGAATTTCCTTCTCCAGTGGGGATGCTCCCTTACCTGTCTTGGTCTTTGTCATCTCTCCATTATGGCAGGTAGACTTCCTATGTACAGGCGGCTCTCAAGCTGCAATAATTAGGGATGAGTGAAACAGTCCAAGGGATAAGCCGGATAAAATAGGATACAGAGCCACTCAGATGATGAGATGCCTTTACCTTTGAAAGTCTGGAAGACTACCTTCTGAGGAGAACAGGGGCTTCTTAAAACAGCCTTAAGCTGTGCTGGCCCTGATATGAGTGCTTTCTGTATCAGTGGCCTTGTACCTCTGTGGTGAAGGTTAAGGTGTTGGGGGAAAGCACTGCAATATGGACAACATGCACGTATATGGGCATGGGAATGTACTTTAGTCACCCAGTGCCTTTTGTATGCTTTCCTTTAATATTATTATTTTTAAAATACATAGATATATTCAGGACCAACACTTACAGGGTTGCAGGCAGCTTGGGGAGGGAGCTTGCCACACAAGCCATCACGTGTGCACATCTCCTGGATCTGCGTTCAGTGAAAAGTGCTGGTGGCCTGAACACCTTAATGCATCTTCTTGGTGGTGCTATATTGAGCTACTGTGGTCCTCCTAGCACACACCTCACATTTCCCACAGACCAGGTGCTAAATTTTTACTAATGTCATGTCCTTGCTGCAGAAGCTGAACAGGCAAGTGTTGCAGTTGCAGAAATTCCCCTGCTACGACCCCTGCCATAGGACCTGAGCAGCTTGCTTTGCTCTTTAAATAGCTGGGAGGTTCACCACACAAGCCAGTGGCATGTGGCTGTTGCAGGCTGCCCGTTTTTATTTTATTTTATTTTATATTATTTATGTAGATTTTAAGTATCAAAGGGCTCTCCCCAGGTGTAAAGCATTTGGATATAGCCAAACCTCAGTTTTGTTTGGAAAGTAGTTTTTAATACCCATCTGGAGTGTGGGTGAAGGTGAAAGTTGTCAGGCTGTGAAAAATGGAATTGGTGTTGGCTGACCTGAAATAGGCCGTAAAGTTCTATTCCTCACAAAGGCAAGATATATTATTGCTGTAACGCCATTATTCCGCTCCATCACTTTTAAACCTTGTTCCCATTATCTGCAAGTTAAATATAACCCTATGTAAAAACAGGAAGGACAGCGCTAAGTTGTCCAGCTTAACAGCACACACTTAAAACATAATAGAGCACTTGTTACTGTATTTTATGGAACGGAAACTCCAAATGTAAAGATGTATTAAGGAAATATCTCAAAGTTATTAGGGAAGGATATTTACAATTACAGATTGCTTTATATTATGCTTTTATGAACATCTCAGGAAATGAAATAGCCCTCAGCTGTAGAGAGTGAAGAGGGAGGTAATTTTCCTTAATACGGGTGATAAAATTAATCTGATTGAAATCGCTAGCGATTATTTCGCAGAATACTGAGTGGCAGTACAATCACTTACACTCTTTTATATTTTTTTAGTCAAAGCTCGTGTAGATGAAAGCTAATTACAAAGTAGTGATGTGAAGCGCTAAGGAAATAGTTTGTATAGCATAGAACAGGCACAGCTAATTGGGGTTTGTGATTACACAGATTGTTGTTAGGGAGAATTAACTACCAGCAGTCTCTCCTGCAAAGCTTCTCATCAAGGGAAAGTAAAAATAGACGCTGGATCTGTTATTTATCTAATTATGCTATGAATATTTTCACAAGCATGTTACACACTCTCAAATGGTTTGTTGTTCAAAAACTTTCAGTCTCATGTTGCTTCTGATCAAAGTATCAATATGAAGTTTCTGACATTTGATTTTTTTTCCCCCTTAATATTACATACCCACGACAGTCCTCCCATGAAATTATTCCTGGGAACTGAATGGTATAATTTTAGGCATTTATACCTAATGCTGTAGCGGCTGAAATGCATCAAAATGATTATTAGAGAGGTAACTGGACAGAGAAGATTGCAGTGAGTGACCAAAGTGAGAAAAGCCAACGTAGGCTTTAAATAGCACGGAGAAATTTTTTCTTAGCTATTATCACTTGAATCATTGTACAAGCCTATCAAACAATAATAACCTTGCAAGTATGCAAAAAAGCAGGCCTTTGTTTTAGACTGCTCTATTCAGAACAGGAAGGGGTGAATGGAGGAGATGTTCCATATGGAGACCCTGATCTTGTAAACTAATCTGCATGGGAGACTCCTTATGCTGCATGGAGCCTCACTGAAATCATTAGGACTCTGTGTGGTGCAGTGTGTAATCAGGCTGATAATAGATGCTCATTGAATTTGTTAAATGTTTTGCTTTGCTTTGTTACTGCCTTTTACTTGTTGACCTGGAGGAGCTTGCTGAGATTGAAAACTGTCATGTGATGACATTTCAGAGAAATCCGTAATAACCAATACTGAAAGCAACTTAGAGTCCTAATTTCTGGTGGACCATTGAATTAATGGCTATTACTTAATAGCAGATTCAGCAAATGTTGGTCATCGACAGAATATCTGCAGTATTTTGGAGCAAGGCCTCTCAAGATCTTGGTGGAATGTTGTAAAACTCTGTTAGTAATCCCAGCACAAATGTTTGTCAGACTCCACAGAAGTTCTCAGGGATGGGGAAAGCAATCATAAAATGCTTAGGCAGTAGCATTCAAGGAAATTAGCAAGCATTAATGTCACTACTGAAAGGAGCACCACACCTTCCTGTGAGCATCGCTTCCTGGAATTACTGCCTCTTGGTGGAAGCCTCAGATACTCCTGTCTCCACGCATATCTTCCTGTACCATCTCTGAAAGAACTACTTGAATGGCATCCAGCTGCATTCTGCACAGAGCCTCGGTGCTCGGTATTTGTAAGACATCTTAGGAGAAAACTGCAGCAGAGAAGTATTTTCCATCTGCATAATCTTAATTTTCTGTATTATACAGAACATACAGGATTTCAGACTCAGTTAAGAAGCCTGAAGATGAATGGGTAATTCATAGCAGTTTAATAATTCATGCACAAAATAAAAGCGAAAAAGTGTCAGAAGGAGCTTTCTGACTTTGGGTGGTCAATTTAAGACACTTGGGTTTGGATTTGCTTTCTGAAAATTCTGAGTTCCCACAATCTCCTCTCCGAGTTAAAACTGAAATGCCCCAAGTCAGAGGACCATTTTAACATAAGCTCATATGCTTTTATTTTGCTCTCCTTTTTTCTTCTAATTTTTTTTCCTGAAAAATCCTCAGGCAACAGCTTGCTAAACTGTGAGTTGTCCTACAATCCAGCAGTTTCCAAACTTATTTGAACTAATAGCACTGAAGACTTCTGTCAGTGCTCCAAAAATTAATCCTGCTGTGGAAATGGCCCTGTACCCAGAGGTACTTCCAGCTGGCTGGATATCATGCTGGGAGACAGAGCCCATATCCTGCTGTAGGCTCCAGGAATGGGCTATAATCAAGATTCCTGCGTGTTTAGGACCAGATGACTTGGGACTGTCCAGCCACCAGCCGTCACTGACAAGTCTCACCCTCACCACAGCCTTACTGACTGTGCTTCTGTGGAATAGAGTGGGAAAATCTCAGGACAGGTGATTTATACTACCTCCATGTAAATAAATGAAAGAAATTTGAGATGCTTCTTAACCAGGAATACAAACTGTAGGATTTCATTTTCACAGAAAACAATAGAAATACCAAAATCATTTTAAAGGGAAGGTTGTAAGATTTTACATCTCTTTAACAACCTGAAGGGTGTTATACCTTTAATAAAAAAAGTTGGCAAGCAACTGCATCTACAGAACCAGAGTAAAATTTTCCCAGAGAAGCTTTTTGCCCTGGATGGTCAATTTAAGACAAGCTGGGTCGGATTTTCCAACATGCTGAATTCCTGCAGCTTTTACTGACTTTACACTGAGATGCCCAAAATCAAAGCAATAAATACAGCACTAAATGCCTATAGTAATGCTGGTTCCCTGGTCCTAGCACTTCCCCATCCCTTTTGAGGAGCAGAACTGCTGTCCCAGTGGAGAACCCTTGGGAGGAAGACTGGATACCCACACTTTGTAACTGGCACCCTTCCTTTAAAACTGGCGTACAGCTTCCTTTTGAATTCCCTGCCCGGGTCCTGCGTGGAGGGAAGAAGTGTAAGGTGTGTCACAGCCTAAGTAGACCACATCACATGTAGTACTGTTGGGGACTGTAGCCTACAGCTCCCATCCCTAAAAAGCCCTCAATTGCACAGACACCGGAAAAAGACAGCTTGCCCTCTCCTAGGTTAGTGTACCTGTAGCTTGTGCCTCAACCCTTTGAAATGTTGTCCCTTTCTGATGGGGCTCATGCAGCGAGTTTTAGTTACCACTTTAAGTAAAGCCACCTTATCATGAAGAAGGACTGCAAACAAAAATATCCAACAGGTGAAGTGAAGCCTCATGTGAATCACCCGGTGCTAGGGCAGAAACCCAGCAGGGGCTCGCAGCTGGTCTCTTTTTCTCTTCCTGTGGTGCTGCCGGGGCTCCTCTGAGCTCCGGGTGTTGTTTCCCAGACATGCTACGTGCCTGTAGTGTAAGGAGATGGTATTTTACAGTCCTCTGCAATGGGGATAGGAATAGGAAGAGGAGAAGGTACACAGACAAGGAAACCTTATCCACCAGTTGGTTTAATTTACATTTGGAAAAGTATCAAGAACAGAGTTATAGCAGACAAAACTGCTCATGGTAGGCATAATATAAAAGGCTCTAATTTTTCATGAGGACATGCTGGATCAGATGAGTTGTCCACCTTCTTCAGTAAAGCTTTTATAAAACTGGCCAGCTTCAGATGAGCATGCCAGAAACTCTGCAGTAGGTTGCTACAGAGACTACTTGTCTGCAGGGAAAATTTCTTCTTAATCCACAGACTATTTTATGCCCTGAAGCATATGAATTTAGATCCTTTCCTTAACGTCTTGGAATCTTTTTTGTTTGTGTTTCTGCTCTTTACTACAATAATTGTGGATACTTCGGTTATTGCCCATAGAAGTTTGATATGTGCAGTATAACAATACTGTATCACACACTTGTACGTAAATATTTGCTATTCATTTTATCCAGAATAGTCATGCAGATATAATTAAAAATTACATCTTTTTTTCATACTGTTAGTAGTCTGATACTAGCAACACACTATATTCAGCACGTATTAGTATTTTACTGACATTCTGTATCAGCAGAAAATAAAAATTATACGTGTATGCAAATGATGGAGGATCTGGATCTGTGCTAAGTAATTTTCTTGTGCTACTCTACTTTGTCCACTCAAGTGACTGCCACTGAAAATTAAATGGCTTTCAATAATAATTCTGTAACCTGAAATGGATGCCTACAGGATAATTAGAATATCTTGCACATAAAAAGTAATCATGTGTCCTCCAGTCATGAAGAATACTCCACAGCTGATTGACATCCCCGGATCTTTAATGCCCATGAGTTGTAACATTCAGGTGAGAGGTGTAACCATATTACACTGCTCAGGGACAAATCCTTCCTCAAACACAAAATTTGGCTTGCTGCTCTGTGTAAACTGTGCTGTACCATTTTTTGTGCTCCTGTACTTCATGGCACCAACACCCCCGTGCCTTCTGCTCTTCTATCCTGGCAGTCCACCCTCCCTCAGCAGCACCTTGGCTGGGACAAAGTGGGCCTTCCTGTATTTTGGCCACCCGAGTTAAAAGTTCTGTCATCATGAAGGGTCATGCAGTTAATTTTGTGGGGGCAGATTTTGTTTCAGCCAACTCAAGTATTTCAAGGCCTACCTAAAACTACAATTTACAAGATGGCTTCTGGGAAAGGATAAGCCTCATTTCCAGGCCTTGTATCTGGCAGAAAACTCAGCATTCCTACTACCAAAAGCCACGGCCTCATTAAAATACTACACTGTGCCTGTATCAGGGTATCCTAACTCTCAGTTACACTTACACCTTGGGCTCCAATCTGTCCCATCACAGTCATGGGCACTTTCAGTTCAGAGCAAGAGCCAGAAAAATCCAAGTCTTCCCTCAGTCTGCATTTCAGAAAAGCCCCAAATGAAACAACCAAAAAACACAGTTAAAAGTAACTTTGACTTTACATTTTAAAAGACGCTCTTTTCTATCAACTAATGGGCCAGAACTCAGTAAATCTAATGAACTGCAATACTGATATTAATTGCCATTATTCCTGTCTTACACAGACATCTAATTAGGAGAGTGTGTATAGTAAAGACACTGCCAGAGACTTACAATCCACAAAAGACACATGTGAAGGATAAAGGAAAGAAAAAAATTATTATCTAATCTCATTCATTTTAAGATGACAAACTGAGGCAGAGGACTGAAATACTTGTCTTTGAGCCATTGACTTGGACAGTCAGTTTCCACGCCCCGTGATACACGCAGAGCTCAACATGTGGTACAAAACTGAAGGAGGATCATTGTTTTGGTTTGTTTTCATGTGCACTTCAGGATCAACATTTCTCCCTGTTCAATGCAGATAGTTGCAGAATGACTTTGCTTTGCGTGGCGGTAACTGTGAGACCAGCTGAAATATTTTTTGAAGTGTATTTACAGCTCTCTTTCCACCGAAAAAAATGTCTGTAATGTAGTGTTTCTATAATCCACTTTTGCTTTTGATTCCCGTGTTGGCTGGCCTGTCCCCATACCGAGTTCTCATCTGTCTAGGGCAGCTCAACCTTCCTGCACCAAAAGCCGCCCACCCCCAGGCAGCGAAGTCCAAGGGTAAGAACATGAATTGTTTCCTCACGTCCTGGAAGCTTGTTGCAGTTTTACTATAGCTATTTTACAGATAGCAACTGAGCCATTATGAGCATGATAGAAATAGATGCGTACACTTGGAGGATGACAGACTGTCTTAATGCAGACCTTTTAATGACCCAGAACACTGCCTCTATGAACACGTGAAGTTCCAGTTTATTTACACCTTTAGTTTGTTTATAAAAATCCTTATGAATATTCTTTACAGCAGTGCTGCTTTTAGTCCACACATATAAATTATCTACTAACTAGCATGCACCTACAGTCACCCACCCCGTCAGTGGGATTTACGTTAGTGAATGAGAAATATTACAAATTGCATCCCCCGAAGGTTTGGGTTCACAATGGGCTCAGTCCTGAGGCTTTGCCTTGATGCTTCCAATACAATAATATTCAGTAAAGAGAAAGAAAAAGAGGAAAATCTGTCAGTGTCTTGTGGGAGTTTTTCTTCAATTCTTTGCCTGTGGTGCATTTTGCTTGAACATTGCTGTAGTAAGTTTTATCTACATGTTTATCTAGCTGTCTACACCAGAGGATATATTGACCAGGATATTATTCCCAGCCCACATCTAGCTTTGTCCCGGCTCTTAAATCTTCATTGTTACCTAATCCCTTGACAAGCTCTACAGTGCTCAGCTCCTGAGCGCCTCAGTACTACAGTACACATCAGATTTGCATACAGCTAAATCACCCCACGGAAAATTCCCTTGGTGCACATTTTCTACTTAAACTGGTGATTAAGTGCCTCTATCTACTACAATTTGAAAAGCATCAGCATGTTTCTGAGTGCATATTTTGGCTGGTTGAAAAAGTAATTTAGTTTACATGGGAAATACAAAAAAAACCCCCCCCAACAACTCACCAAACCCCAAAATGTTACTGTTTTTTCCATTTCAAAGTTCCCCATGCTGATTTTTTTTTCCTGAAATAAAAGAGTGCAAAGCTATATATTTTAATGACAACAAGACTAATAAAAAGGATAGACAGGAGATGGGTGCTCCTTCTTTTGGGAAAAATAAAATCCCACACTACAATTAGCAAAAGAATGAAGCAAATATAAGCATTTTTACTGAAAATGAAACAATTTCTCTCTCTTTTTTTTGTCTGTTATCTGTTCCTTGTTTTCTTGTTGACAACCAGCACATTCAGTAGGAAATCTGTGTCTTGTTAAAAATATCTTCAGTGAAAAAATTTTCAGCAGCCCAAGAGATGTCCGCATGTATACAGAGATATAGCATTAGAAATCCACTTATTTAAAGTTATAAGCTTTATAGTTAAAATTTTTTTGAACTTTCTGAATGCTAAAACTAAGACTGCATATATAGTCTTATATATTTGCCTAACAGGACAGTCTTACATTCACTTTCACTCTTTGGCCTTTATACACGTTTGCTGGAACACAGTCACAGCAACTGTGGTAGATTCAGACAGATGGACATTTTCTTTGTCTTGAGGGAATCAGAGACACTGTTCAAAGCTGCTCCTACCCCATTTCCCTTTCTGATGGATAGCGTGGGTAGTGTGGCTGCACAAATGGGCACCACCGGGGCTCTGCTCTGGCTGATGGCAGTGGGCAGGTCAACCAGTGTGGGAATGGCTGTCTTCTGAGATGGAGATATCCATACCTGGCCCAAGGATAAAGACCACCCTAACGTGGTTAGCGTGCTTTTAGTACCTGAGCTACTACCAGGCATGGCACTAGGATCAAAGTCTGTACTTATTAATAAAGGATCAGGGGCTGTTTTCTGAGATCACGTAGATGGCACACTCATGTCTGCATGGCTGAATTCTCTTCTCCCCGCCTTGCCCCTACTGCCACCCAGAGACTGTCCTTGCTCCAGCCTGTTCCTTGAACAGTACCTGAAAGACTGATATGGACACGTGCCCAAAATGTGCTGAGCAGCATATTTAGCAATGAAGCAGCATAGTTGATTGTAGGTCTGGTCCCAGCCACTGATTTGTAGCAGAGAGGCAGCAGCTGTGAGCCATGTGGAGTGATGGACAGCTTACAGGTGGCTTGTTGCTCTCTGACACAAAGCTGTGACCTGTCTTCCATATATTTGGCACATTTCCAGGGCTCAGTAGAAAAAACCCAGGATTCTGACAGCAAATGAAAGCAAAGAATGAAGACTTCTGCAATCTTACCCTCGTCTCTACCTTAGAATAATTTGTCTCGTGTTGATCATCTTTAGGTATGGACCATTTCCAGTCCAGGGAAGTGGAATCAAACTGACTTCCACTTCCTTCTTTTAGGAACCAGAGGATCCAGTATACTAACCTGATCAGCAGGGTATTCGATATTGATATATGTAGAAAAAAGTGGTCTCTGTGTTATTTGGATTCCAAAACAATTGCAGATTTTTAAGCAATAACTCAGACTCCACTCAGGAGGCGGCAAGCAGCCTGGGCTACTGATTTTTTGTGTATAGATATCCAAAAAATCTTTTCCGTTTCCCCCCATATTTTATGCAGCTGTACTTCCTCTTTTGTCTGCCTACCATCCTCTTGCCTCTTTTTGGACCTGTTGAGATCAATGAGTTTTTTTAATCAAACAGATTCAAAAGATGATGATGTCTCACAGCCATTTAAATTTTTTTATATTTTCAGAAATATTGGCAGCTGAGTAAAAGAGCATCTTTAACCTCCTGTAAGAGTAAGACAGGTAGAGTTCAGTTCATGCATCCCATTTGGCAGCAGCAGCTTGCAGCTGATCAGCAATGATATACTGTCTAACAGCTTTGCTGTGTCTTGTCTGGTGTTGGAGAGACTGTGAGGGAAAACTGGGTTATTCAAGGCAGAGCCTTAAAGAAGCAAAACACACAAATCTACAGGAAAACCCATTTCATTAGCCTGACTGGTCTTGGATGGCATCTAGTCTAAGCTTTGGGGATGTCTGTCAGGGGACGACCAGGTTATGTTGGACATACCAGCTTCTGGTACCTTACTTGATTTCATTATGTCAATTAAGCGGCATAAGTGGCTTCATCCTAGATTATGTATTTTAATAGTTTTTCAGGAAACACATATTTTTGATTCCACCAGCTTTAAAGTACTGCCTTGTTGTGCAGGTTTGCAGGGCATGCCTCCAATGCAAGTATGTGTCGTGTTAGCTTCAACTATTCTGAAAAGTTCTGTATACAACTGTAAAATTCATTTTTAGACAGAGTGCAAATTGAAACAATAGAAAGAAGTATACTCGAAATACAAATCACTGCTCAGTCTGAATAGAAATTATTTTCGCAGGCGACATACAGAAGAGCAAACATTGCACTTAATGAATGCCAAACTTCTGCAACACTTAAGGATCTCTTTCATTTTGCTCAAATCAACTCTACGCCTGCACATTGTTTAATGCTGTATACATCCACTTAATCAGAAAAAAATATCTGCTGCATGTTCTCAGTCTCCAACTTGCTCATACAAAATCAATTTGTCCAGAATAAGATTATGTCCTGCTTCTCCAAAAAGGCTATTTTCATGCCAGATTTCCATGTCAAATCTGAAACATTTAAGGTATAGGATTATTTTGAAGACTGAAAAAATATTTTATATGAGGGAAAACTGGATTTCCTCATGTTCAAAGATGGCACAAAACGCATATGCTAGAAAGATGTTTTAAATGCCAAACTCTGCCTACCTGACTCAATTAAAGCCAAAGAAAGGGAGGCTGCTGTCATTTTCTGATTGACATGGATTAATCTGAATTTCCTCAGGTATGTTAGCCCAGGAGCAGCTGAGGCTTACCCTAGTGGCTGCAGCTGCAGTAATTTCTTACCTTACTCAGGTGTTGTTTTTGTCGGTGGGAGACAGAGTAGGCACCGCTCCTGACAGCTTTAAACCAGAGTTTCTCCCGGAGTAATTAGCTAAAGAATTATTGTGAATTAAAACCAACTCATTCGAGCATTGAAGAATGTGGATGGGAAAATAGCATAAACCCTCTTTTGACCTCAGCAATGGAAAATTTCAGCCCACACAGAAGCACTTTGACATACTCCAGTGGGGTTGGCTAAAAAGAAACAATAGAGTCTAATGAAAAACCATAACTCTGACTATTTAGTTGATGATTTTTCATTAGATATTTTTCATTAGTTTGAAGCCCATCCCAGACAAGTCAGAGGAGAACAACTCTGAGCTGGGGAGGTTGCAGAGCAGCAGGTCTGGTTAGAAAGACCTTGTCTTCCCTGCAGTCCAACTCATGGCCACAGGGCGCTTGGCTGCTTCTGAGCTTCTGCTTGAGGGGCTGAACCAATGCTGCGTTCTGGACATGGGGCCGTTCCCACGCCAGCTCTGTTGTTTCTGTAAATGAAAACTGGAATTTAAGTAATGTTTAATCCCTTAATGCCTCTCAGTGTGACCAGTACAGGCCAGGATCCAAAATAATCGTGGTAGAACAGGCGCACAAAAGAAGAGTCCCCAGTTAATGGTGGTTTACATTTTGCTGGGTTTATATATGCCTCTACAAAACCTATATAAAATACAAGCTCCAAGCTTGCTTTTTGGAGGTGCAGTAGACCTATCACATGTAAGCTCATAGCTCTGAGACAGGCCTGTGATGCTTGATCCTTATCCATTGTAAAATGTCCTGTTTGCTGCAGCTAATGATTTGTGGTAGGTAGAACACATGTTCAAATAACATTTTCTGCTTCTGCTAAAGCACTTATTTATACAGTTTCTGGTTTGGCCTTCATTTCTCTTTTATGTGTTCCAGGCTGTTCTCTAACCTGCAGGCAAGCCCCAGACTTAGAAGATCACCCATGCACATATTAAGAAATGGTGTGTCTGTCAGGGTATTTGCAGTCCTCCTCTAAATGAAGTATTTATGGATTTGCCTTGGCTCTAGACTCTTGTTACTTATTTTACAATCTGTTGTTGTGTCATTTCTATTGTGAACAAGGGTATCCTTCTGATGATGTTAGTAGCTATGTATTAATGATAATAAACAATAGCTGAAATGGTAGTTTTTCTCTGCAAATATTCATGGATCAGCAAGATAGAAATTCATTTAAAAATTAATATCTGAATGTTTCAAGCAAATGTAAATAGTCATACAAGCTCACAATGGCAAAACATGACTACTCTGTGGTGCATGCAGAGTTTGGATATAAACTGTTTTGTTCACAGACTTAATATTTTAAATAATCAGAATTCTGAGTATGTATGCCCACTAACTTTAACAAATAAGTTGACGAGGATTTCCTCATATACTCTGTGCTACTTAGTATCCAGAAAAGAAGAAAAGAGCAGGAACAACAGATGCCAGCTGCTGAATGTTAGTTCTATTCACACTGTTGAATACAGAGGCTTCATACCTAGAAAATGATCAAGAACAATACTTCTGTAAAATTGAAAACTGTCATATTTTTCTTTTTTCTTTTCAAATGAGAAGAAAACAGGGCATAATGAAAAAAAAAGGCATGCTATAGAATTGCTTTTTATTATCGGGCAATCTAACCCAGAGTCTCCTTCATTATAAGTCACAGACCAAGCCATTGCTTCAGAAATAAGTGAATTTTTTTCTTGCTGTAGAATAAAGTATCGTGGCTTATTTTGGTACCCTGCAACCTGGAAGCAACTGTTTCAAGGAATTAGTGGGTCAGGTTGAGCTGACTTCCTTAGGGTTATGTTTATGGGTTTATTACCCGTCTCGAAATTAGCCCTATTAGGTTGAGATCCTCAAAGACTTTTTTGGCTTACTCTGCAGGATGGAGAGCTGATTTTTACAAGAAAACAATTTCTATCTTAACTACATTTCACAAGTAGGCATGTGAACGAGAGCATAGTAGTTTAGAAATGTGTCCTATGTTACGTTAAGCATTTGGATAAAGTAAGAAGTGTTCTGCATGGAGAGCGTGTGGTTTTTTCCCTGCACTGTTTGTTCAGGATTCACATTAAAAAGCAGAATTCTTGGCACAGTAAAGTAGAACATGAACATATCCTTACCCTATCCATAAATAAAAGAAAATGAAACCCACATCAGATGAATTGATCAGAAAATTGGAAGTTATAGAAAAGCTGAAGTGCAAATAGTGAGCAATTGTACCATCGCCTTCTGGAAACTTGAAATGAGTGAACCCCTCTGAGAAACTAGTCAATTAAATTATCATGCAGAGAAATTGTAGTAAAGAAAAAACTCCACTCAAAGAGTACTTGCTTGTAACACATGAAGTGAAACACTGTTGTTGCATATTATTGAAAATTGCACAGCTGAGAAAATAAAGGGTTAAGAAGACCCAGCAGCTCCTTAGTTGAAAAAAAAAAGATCTTCTTTTCTGTTTTACTCAGTAGGGATGTTTGTGTTTAGGATTGCATGCAATGAATATGCATAATATTTAGCTTTATTCTTGTCATTGTTTACAGTGTATGCTGCCTCTGTGTTGGCAAACCATGTTTCCCACTTGGGACAAAGCACAATGGATAGCACAGAAAGAAGGGAATAAGTCTGGGCTTACCATTACGTTTAGACTGGGAAATCTCATGACCCAGTGCTTTTATTTTTGGTTTTTTGGTAATCTCTTTGAGTCTTCTACCAGGCAGCAGATTCAAATAAACCAGGTAGAGAATTTGCAGGAAATCCTTGGCTCCTCTTGCACCTAGCTGAAATTGCTAGCTGGGTCTAGAGAATTTTATGGGGATTGAAAGGGAACTTCCTTTGGAAGCTTTCCATCTGCTTGTGTATCTGCATGTGTACAGATGCTGGGAGTTCAGGTGCTCTCCAAATATTTGCTGGTTCACACACACTAAGACAGCTCTGCTGTGACTCAGCCCTCACGAGGCTACAGCTGGAGAGCAAGGTTTCTCTTGTACTGCCCCAAATGCCTACAATTCAGTAGGATGCAAAGTACATCCCCAGGTGAGCCGGATAATTCACGGGGGAGAAGAGGAGCTTTGGCACAGTGAAGACTTCTAAGTCACCTCTGAGACTGCTGCAACCTCGCTGCAACCTTGCAGGTTGAGTTATACCATCACAGGGGCAATGCCACACCATCCATTGTGCCACCTGTTTCAGAACACTGAGGAGTTTAAAAACCACGGGGAGAAAGAGTCAAACTGTGCCCCAGAAAACTCCTGCAATCTAACCAGACAAAATTGACAGAGCTGGGAGTGACCAACGAAGCAGTTTACTCCAAAGTCACGTCGCTGGCCTGTGCAAAGGCAGAGGGACCTTACAGAGGGGCCAAGACAATCCTGCCCACTCGGTCGCACTGTGCAAACACACAGTGGCCGTGTTTCCAGCACAGCCCAGCAGAAGCATATTATTGTGCTCACACTATTTAAGTAATAATATTTTGCCTTGCACTCAAAAAAAGCTGGGGAATTTGCAGCCAGGTATTTCTAAGATGGATATGTAAAAAATGAGATTGAAAGTCTCTTAGTTTTGATTTAAAAAATGCAGCTTTTTCAAAGCTTTCAGAAAAGGCAATTTCAGTTACTGCCTGAGACAGACGTGCAGTCTGAAGAAATGTGCCTTTCTTCCGACGGGATTATGCTACAGGATACCGGTGTTCCTTGCAGCTCGCTTATGCACTTTCACACTCACGGTTTCCACAAGCTGGGTGTCTGCAACCAAAAGCAAAGAATGAATTCACAGTTCCATTCCCGTTAAACAATGACACGATTTTCATAGATCAGGTTTACTTCTTAAGAAATCCTCCAGATCTCCTACTGGAAGATGACCTTGTAAAAGCACATAAATGCATTATACAAAAGGGCTGAATTTGTCTCCCTTTTGCTCGCAGAATTCACTGGAAAAATCAAACTGCTGTAATGAGGGTTATAAACTACCATTGCTCAAATCTGACTTTAAAATTTGGTTTATTTAGAACATAGAAATACACATGAAATTTAATCAGCATCTCAAGTCACATTATGTACTCTCTACTCGACAGGAACTGAGCACATAAATTAGCTGAACTGGGAGCTAGTCCCAGATCCATCCCTACTCGAGTACAACACCTCTTGCTAGGAACTTCCAGCAGGGGAAGCTCTTAGCACATCAGTATCTTCATACTTTAGGTGAGAGCAAAGTTTAGTCAAGACAGAGCTGGGGAAAGGGAGGGGTGGGAGAACCGAGGAGGAGGAGGAGGGGGGCAAAGGAATCAAAAATCAATAGCGTCATAAATAGTCGTATCCGAAAATTAGAGGAAAAAATATTATTTCGGTCAGATGCCTTTGTTGCATCTTAGAAGTTTGAATCACGTATAGACATGGTATGTAAGAGCAGGGAGACTGAGAGCATTTTTGTATGAAACTTTGTGGCTTACAATACTCCTTCTGTGAGGGAATGGCGTCCAGTTTGGGACTGACAGGCAGCCTACAAGCTTTGTGCCAGCACACTAATCCCTTGTCTGTGGGTTACTGAAAACCTTCTTGCATTTTTGTTCCCAGTTCACCTTGGTGAAAAAAAACCCAATTCCACATATGATAAATCCAGTGTCTGCAGAAAGGCAGTCACCTAATTGCACAGTGAAGCAGAAGAAAGCCTTGCAAATGGTATACAATTTTCAAAGTGTTCCAAGCCTTAGGCAAAAGCCTTTCAACTATGTCTAAAACTGAATGATAAAATATGTTGTACAAATTATCTGTGAACAGGAAACATGTGGTAGTGGCAGGGGACTGAAATGTAACACTTGTAAAGAAATGGGAACTGCCAGTCATTTATACCCTTTTACTTTTCTCTCAGTCACAAGTTCCATGATATTTTTTTTCACCATCAGCTGATGTTCAAGTTTATAATAAGACATTTATCAGATCTCACTAGGCCAATTACAGCTTTGTAGCAGAAACAAGAAGAAATAATACCCCATATTAAACTAAAGGTTTAGTTTTGTCCCTTTCTTCATACTTTTATAGAATTTCTGTTTTATCATTGCAAGGATGCGTGTGGCTGGAATTCTGAAAGAGTTTCAGTACTGCAGAAGTGCCTGGGATGCCAGTCATCTGCACATTAGACTAAAGTAATCAAAACTTGAGAAAACTTTTTTAAAGTCCTGTCTATAAAGCAATATTAAAAAATAAAGAGATTGAGAGAATGAAAAGGGAATTGCACAATTACTGTTCAGCAAGAATAAAAACACCCCACACTGAAACACCACCTATTCTGAAAGCTCATTTCTGCTTCCTTGCTCCTAAAGTTCCTGCAGTAATGATGTATCTTATACCTTCTGTTTTTTAAAGATGTAATCTTTATCACCAATACCGACTACTGTGCACTGTGGTCCTCATTGATGGAATTTTTTATAGATTACCTCCAGAAGAACACTTCAAGGGTGAGGGGTGACAAAACAAAAACTTTTACGTTTTCCTTCATGTTGCACAACAAAAAGCAAATAGTATTGCCAAGTGTCAAGAAATCTTTTGGCATAAGTTGAACATGAAATTTAAATGTAGTGCTTAAAAATGCCACCTGCAAGCAGCTAGATAAAAAAGACAAAACCACAAAACAACAATAGGATTTTTATCCATGACATTTTTTTAGATTACCGGATATGTTTATGCCTTAGCTGTTAGAAACATTAGAAATACATAGAAATATACATAAACACATAGAAAAGTGTGTGAAAATCCATTGACAAAGGAAAATTCCTAACCGACTTGCTGAAGGACACTCTAACCCTCATTTAAGACTGTATTACTTCTGTGTGCTGCTGTCCTAATTAGACCACATTAGGTGTCCTTGGTTTACTGCAGGGCCAGAACCATTCATGCCCGTTGTGATAACATGGCTGGTGTAATTTGGTGAACTGGTGAACATGCAACATTAGTGTCTGTCAAATTGATTTCCTGCTGATATTTCCCGTTACGTATATGACACAGGCAACTACTTGAGAAAATAATTAAAATTTTGTTCGTAGCTGAGATAAAAAGTCTTTCTTTCAAGATCTGCTAGGAGAAACTTTCGGAGGCAAAAGAATTAAATGTTTTGCAGCATTCTGAGCGACTAATGAAGAGGTTGTGCGATTTGGAGGTTAACTCATTGGGCTGGGACTCATTAACATAACTAGGCAAACAATAAGGTGGGGTTTTTTTGATTCAGTGATCAAACCTGAGCATTGGGGAAAATCTCGAGCAGATTTTTAAAAACAGTTTTGTAGTTAAAACCAAAACAAAGCAAAAATTTAAACAAAGAAGTGCTTTACTTCAAGATGGTTTTTTTTACAAATTTGGATTGTTTTTCTTGGAAGACTGGAAATTGAATATTTCAAATAGAGAAGGCTAAAGATTTTAGTCTGAACTCCTTTATCACTTTTCAAAGAACTATTCCCTTTAAACATAACACAACTAAATCCTTGCAACCCGTTTCAACATTTTCCCTCCTGCCCTATTTTCTGGCCATGAAGATTTCCTGCTGAGAATTTGAAACTAGATTTACGCCCCATAGCTGTGCCTGTACTGCAAACCAGTAAAACCTCCTCAGCCTTGGTCTCAAGTCCAGGGTAGGATCTGCTAGAGATCACAGTGGCTGCTTCCTACGTTGCATGTCTGGATTTACTTTGCATGAAAACCAGGAAAGCATGAAGCAATGATTGAGTCTGTTTGACTTTTGTATTGAAGTAGACCCAGACAGATCTGGGAAGAATTCCTGGCTTCCCCACTATTGCCATAAGTTTTGAAATATTGGGATTTTTGTTTATCAGCTTTCTTATTAAGCTAAAAAATCCCACTTGCTGAGTTTTGAAATACATGTCCAGTTCTATTATGCAATAGCTACATGACTTCTGGGCAGTATCTGTATTTCTGGGCTTAATTTTGCTTATGTGTACAGTGGGAACAATAATAGCTGCTTCCTTTGAACAGGGCTTTGAAATCTTTAGGAAAAAAGTGCCGTATAACTGCATTTGACTGTTCCAAATTATTTGCTTTTTCTCTTTCTCCTGTTAATCCCCATTTAACTCTAGCTTTTTACAAGAACAGAGTAAAATTTCTGCTTTTGAAATCTTTTTACTTCTTCCATTCCCTAGACCTAAGTTCCTAAACTGATGGACAAAAATAAAAATCCATTGAAGATTAGCAGATATAAAAATATCACTTTTAGCTTAGGAAATGGGTAAGCAGTTGAGCACTGCAGTCTAGAAGAATATTTGGACCTCTTTTGCGATGCTCACCCTGTTCTGGCACTCTTCCCTCTGCACCTGATACTGTCTGCTCCTTTTCTTTGCTAGGGTTCAGTGAGGGTGTATTGACTCATTCCATCAGAGACTGGAAACATCATGTAGTTGTCCTCAATCAAATTTCATTCCCAACTACTCAAATGGGTCACCTCTTTCCATTCAAGGAAGTCCTCTCCTGTTATTTCGAGCGTAAGCCACTCTGGCAAACAAGGAGCATTCCCAGAAGATGCTGGAATCTGGCCTCCTGTTGGTGCTCTGCTGGACTGCTAGGCCTCTGAAAGCATGCTCCAGGCATCCTTTAGACAATCCATATGCATGGTGATGCTCTTCTGCTCCAGTTGTTCAGTGAACTCACTGGCCTCCCCTCGCATTTCCAAAAATACTTGTCCGTAGCTCTTTGTAGGAGCTGCTGCACATTTGCCACATTGAACAGCACCTTCATCTGCTGACAATGAGCCCAGAATCCAGCTTTAACCCTACACTGAAACCCCAGGAACTGAAATACAAATTTGTCCTCCTCCTGGAATAATAGTGTCCATTTCTGGGAGACATGGTATTGGATTTGTTGATTCTTGGATCTGACCTGGTATGGATGTTCTTATATTCCTTACATCAGGTTTCTATGCCTTTGGTGGGTCCTCTGGAGAATGGAGACAGAGAAAGCAGAACATGTTCAGTTGGCAGTTTTTATATCTAACCTTATCCCTAAACACACGTGAACACATGAAGCAACAAGTACACAATTCATATTCTTCCTTTGCAGGCCATCTTCACTTTAAAACTATCACCTCTTAGTGATCCTAACAAAAAATCTCAAAGTAAAGACATCTTCAGGCAGCAGACTGTCTTCTTTCTACTGAGGAATGTAACTGCTTTTAAGGGGAAAATCATCTTTCTGTCATAGGGGTGTAAGCAGCAGAAAAACTGCATGTACAGTGCAATTGATAGTGATTTGTTGCTAGGGTAATTTTGGAGGCCAACAGTATCTTGCTTGGCTTCTGGTTGCCTGTAAAGAAGTGTGCAGTTCCCCTCTTTCTACCAAATCTACCAATCCCATTAGAATGTTTCTAGTAGCCTGGCTATTTCTTTTTAGTTCTTTGGAGTTTTCTGTTTTCTGTTTTTTGTTTAACTTAGTAATGATTGCAATTTGTCTGGTGGTTTTTTTTGGTTTTGTTTTCGGTTTGTTTTTGTCTTTGTTTGGTTGGTTTTGTTTTTTGTTTTTGTGTTTGTTTGTTTTTAATCAGACCTCTCAAAAGTGAGCACTCTCAAAACTGTGGCACATGGACCAGTTCTGGTCTACAAATTACTTTTCAGTTATTGTAATGGGCCGAAGAATTGTATGATGTTGTCTCTTGACCTTGTTCCAGATGGCAAGTGTCACTAAAAACACTCTGAAAACTCTAAATACTTGCTTAATATCACAATTGCTGCTGTTGCAGTGAGATGCTATGTGATCACAAATGGGAAGGGAGCTGGTTCAAGAGTCGACCTCTCTAATAAGATGTGTCATTGCTATGATAAATCCCTGTATGGTGTGTCATGTGTCTAGTGAACTGAAAAATATTATGAATCTATTTTCAGGTGTGAAGTATTTCCTTGGTACTGGTGAAGACGGAGTAATGCAAAGTTGCCACAGAAAAAAACAAGATAGGTACTTGAAGTGGGATTCTCTGAATAGACAGATAAATTCTGTCTCACACAGACTCTGCTGAAGGAAAATGGAGCAAAGCATGTGTGTCACTAGAAGGACATGTCACTGCAAAACAAAGACTTTTTGCAAGGATGAGCCATTGTTCTAATTTGTCACCTTGTCAGAGTAAAAAGAAGTCCCATGGACCCCTGTGGGATCTAGGCTAGGCAGCTGTTGTGTATTTCAGGTTATCCTAATAATGGATAGCCTACACTGCCATTAGGTTTTTTATCAACAAAACACTTCTCTTTTGAAAGCTGACAAATTGTCACCTTTCCTGTGCACCACATAGTCCTGAAATTTTGGCCCAAAACTCCCTCAGCAACCTGTACAAGTGTTTTTGTTGCTTTAAAGGTGAAAAAAACTCTTCAAAAACTCAACCAAAATCACTTAACAGCTGAATTAATGGGCCAAAGCCTTGCTAATTCACTGACTCAGAGGGGAGTTAAATTCAGACCCATTGAGGCAAATGTCTCACACTATGGTTATTATTTACTTTTCCTGGGTGCTTCTTGCAGTGCCTGGAATATCCTGCACTAACTTTAAGCATTCTCTGTTGGCTGGTTCATATATTGTAGCATTAGAATGGTCTGGCTTCAAGCTCAAGAGGAGGCTGAAGCATTCCAGGCCTTTGAGAGGAAAGGGGAACTAAGAAATGGGAAAGAGTGTTGCTGCGTAACCAGGAACTCCCACATGAATAAGATTAACTAATGTTTTCCCTGATTTCTACCAAGTGGCTTTGATAAATGACTAAATACATAATGTCATTTGATTCAAGCTAAATTCTGTGCTGTTTTTCAAATCCCAGTGTGAAAGAATGCTGCTCCTGAGAATGCTACATGGCACAGCGGGCCAACATGTTTTTACAATAATAATAATTTACATTTTTATTAAGAATTTACTTTTGAAGTATCCCAAAATGCTTCATAAAAACCATACATAGAGTGCTGCAGATTTGATATCAATGGGAGCAAGGCAGAGCAAGGAGGGAAAACTTTGTGAATAAGCTTCATCTATCCCTATTTTATGTAGAGTATATGTGGTTTTTAATGCTTACATAGGCAAAAGGAGTTCTCAGTTCTTTAATGATCAAATTTAAAAGAATCCAGTGGAAGAGAGGAAACTAAACCAAACCTATTAGGAAAGGAGGAGGCTTCTTTAAAAATGGTGCTTTGAGATCAGGGTCTTGTGGTTTAAAAGGAATATGTATTCATGCTTGGAATGAGGACTTACAGGGTAATTTTTATCCAAAGATTCCTGATAGGAACAGTCAAATTCTTAACTCTTTTGCTCTGCAATGCTGCAGTGAAGGGAGAGTAAAACAGGTGTAAGGCAATGTTTTTAGCCTTGGATGAAACGCTGGAGAACAGACATATGATTAGCTGCTCCTGTTTTAAGGCTCAACCTCTGTCTTCTTGCTGAACCCACAGAGGATGCAGTGGGTGGATATAAAAAATAGATATTCATGCTACCTTTGAACTTTGGCAGAAAAAGAGCCTATTTCTGTACATTTTGCATCATTCCTCCAATTCCCCATGAGCATGCCAGAGTGTTTCCATGCTTTTCTGCTCTTTATTCACCATGTGTGTGACCCGGGATGGCTGCCTCATGCTCTCTGCTCATGTCAGTGACCTGGGTGACCTGCTCTCACACACACACAGATCCCCTCTTTTAGAATTTTGCCAATATGTTTTTTACTTTATTCAGACAAAATCTCACTGAAGTCACAACTTACATAAGAACCAAATGCAAACTGGTAGCAAGATAATATTTTCCTATGAAACGAAGTTTTCAGAATCCTGGAGGGAATGAAGACCAGTGTAGCACCTGTCTGTGGGTTCCTTCAGCCATCTCTATTCCAAAGTCAAGATAGTGTTGGACTATAGGGTTCATCTAGCTTGACCTAGGCCTGCTCCCCCTGCTTGGCCCCAGAGCTTTATAGCTCGGACAGCAAAGTTGTCCTGCCAGGGATTTCTGAGGAGCAAAACTTGCCTGTGTTTTAAATACAGGTTGTGCAGCGCGGAGGATGGAGCGAGCCTGCTGTGCTCTGCCCCGTCAGTGGCTGCTTGCCAGTCCCCTGTGAGTGACCCTATTTGCATTGCTCTTCTGACTGGGCCTAACTGGGGCTATTTCTATTGTAACGCTTTCCCTCATTTCTGCTGAAAGGGTTTATCAGAGTTCCCTTCAGAGTAAATCACTCCTCATGAGGTCTTAAAAATATAATTTAAAGCTACAGCCTAGAATCATATTTCTGTCTCCATCTTCTGCAAAGAAGCTGTCAATTAGAGACACCAGGTGGGAGCAAAGACGACTGAAAGCAAAACTGAATCAAAACATGGATTTTTCTGCCTGCTGAGGAGCTAGAGAGACTTTGCTATTCTTCAGTTGGCATCACTGATTTAGTGTGAGGGGCAAACCAGTGCACTGTTAGAGAGTGAGGAAGCTTATCTGTTATATTCCCATGCCACACTATCCCAGAGAGTCAAAGTGAAGGTCTGAGGGGAACAGGGAGTACCAACAGTTTTCCAGTTTGCTGAATGGAATGGTTTCATGCACAAGATGGCTACCAGAAGGCTCTGGTTCTATCCCCCAAAGCAATGTGACTCATGCTGTAGACTGGCAGATCCACTCAGTCTCCTAGGATCTCTGTTTTCATTTCCAGGCTTCTGTTTAGCAACACCATTAATTACAGTAGGACACCCTCAGTTTTGGTACCTGTCACAGCTTCCTCTGGGACAGCATAAATTTGCATCAGTGCTGAAGTAGTGTCTTAAACGGACCTACCCACACATGAGCAAAACCCAACACAATGTATTTGTTTCAGGTTTCCAAACTGAAAAGGATAAAATCACAAATGACCCAGAACGATGAGCCTCAGTAATACTTTTGTAAAAATTTCCAAAATGTCTTCCCAATTTGTCCATCCTGACAGGGAGAAGTGTGCTCTGATCACATCTATCTTCTTACCTTCTGGTTGTTTCTACTCTTTTTCTCATGTGTGTTGATTAAGACTAGTTAAAAATGCAGTGTGCTCAAGCCTAATTCACCTAAATTATGTCAGTAGAAATTCTAATCCTTTTCTTATAGGCTGTAGGTTTTGGAAAAATAAATAAACTATTTTGCTCTAGATAGAGCCTTGTTCATTGCTCAACTATTGTTCTCTTGACTCCTTGTAATTTTCTGTTTTACAGCTTCCTCTGAATATTACTGCAAATGCAGGAAGACTGGTGTCATTTACATAAAGTGAAATAAATTCATGTTATTCAGATCCATGCAAGATATATTTAATATTTATATAAAATAATGCAAATGTTTCCTAGATGTTGCCAATATGTTTACTACAAAGTTAAAGATTCTTTTCCTGGGAAGATTACTGGTAGGGCTGTGCTAGGACTTAAAAGACATGAACAAAGCTCTGTCTGTAGAAGAGAGTAGAATAGGATAGGTAGACAGCCAGCCAGACAGCCAGACTGACTAAACTAAGCTATCGAAGGGATATAGATAAAGCAGTGTCATTAACAAGTAGTGAAGGCAAAGCTCTACTTTTTTAGGCTCTGTGTTATTAGACTTAATCAGCTCTTGAAGCAGAAAACAAGTCATCAGGATACAAAGCCCTGAATCAGGCAGTAAGCCACCAAGACTAACAGATATCAGTTACAGACAAGAAAGTGATGGCTCACGTAAACCTCGAAGGAGAGAGATGTTCTGGTACCCTCTGTGGAATGTGCTCACTCTTGAGGAAGAATAACATTTAGGAGGCCTTTCTTATACTGAGATAGAGACAGGAATAACTACAGTTAACACTGCTAATGATGCACTGTTGTCAGAGACAGAGGAACCCCAGATATGATGTAGTCAGTTGGCTCCAGGAGCAAAATGGAAATTTCACTTTCCTGTGAATAGTCAAGAGTTTGTTAATCAGCTACACCTGTGAATAACTTCTGGTATTTGAATAGTTCTACTTGCTATATTGCTATGAATCATGTGAGAGATGACCCACAGGGCATGTCATGAATTATTCCGCTAATTCATAAACTGACCATTAGGAAGTAAGTTTCTTGCACAGATTCAAGCATATAGGTTTTTAACTGTAGTTTATGAGTGAACCTTAAAAGAAGGTTTTCTAACTTTAGATTAAAAGAAAAAGGAAAAAAA
The DNA here is from genome assembly GCA_013398855.1 of Mohoua ochrocephala. NCBI lineage: Eukaryota > Metazoa > Chordata > Aves > Passeriformes > Acanthizidae > Mohoua > Mohoua ochrocephala. The sequence goes on from VZTA01000659.1 coordinate 100,439, forward strand.
CCAAAGAAAAACACAGAGGGGAAAAAAAAAACAACAAAGAAATTCTATTACCCATTGGATTTCCCCTTCCATTCCTTTCTTTGCTGGGAAAAATCTACAAGTTCTGTGGGGCACCTGAAGATTGATGCTATAACCCCAGAAAAGCTAGGACTACACTTGCAGCTCTTTCCTAAGCAAAATGGAGAGGCCTGCCACGATACACATTATTTAGTATGGATGAAATGTTCTGGACATTACTTAGACTGATCTAACGTTCATCCAGAGTCACAATGTTGGAGAAGTAGTAATCATGAGCATTGGTGCATGGAGAACTCGTTTATCACTACAGAACCACAAAAGAAAGAGCCCATTTGAATCTTATTTTCAAGTGTGCTTTGAAGCGCTAAGGTTAACAAATCCTTTAGTCACATACTGTACAGCCCTAATCGAAGCTCTTTCTACTTGGTCCCGCAGAGTATGTCTTTTTGAATGAACCCCCTACAGAAATAAAAGGGACAGTGTAACTCTGAAACTGCATTCTCTTTGAAACTGGTCTACCTGCTTTTGTGACGAGTAGTCCTGTGACAACCACAAATGACACAGATAATTTTCTTGGTTGTTCAACATGTGTATTTGATAGGTCTCTCTATACAGATAGTGTCACCCGTTTCCTTGATAGCATATGGCTTTTGCTTAGCGACCACCAAGAACAGACTTATTTTAAAAAATAATACAGAAACTCATTGACAGAGAGACAGCAGGGAAGGCATAGACCTACCTGAAATGATTTTCTGTTATTATTCAAGCTAACTTTTACCTCAAACCAAATCCAAACCTCAAAAGATCTGTCAGATTAAATTTTTTAAACAATGTTCAATTGAATCTTTTTTTCTAAGCTTTGTTTCAGCCAGAACAAAGATAGTATTGCAAGAACTCTGTAATAAAACTTTAATATTTAAATTCCCTCCTCAGTTCCTTGAGATCAAGAGGCCTGACTAACATCTGAAAATTTGGAATTGAAGTCACAGCAAACCTCTTATTCGTGCTTCAGACTTCATTCCACTTTTAGCACTAAAAAGTCGTTTGACATCACTGATTTATTTGCTTCCTTTCTTCTGTAACTGAGGATATTTAGCAAAGCAAATACCTTAGAGGGAAAAAAAAAAAAAAAAAGAAGACTCTTAACTGTGCTTTGGTCAAATTTTACATTTATTTGAAATTACTGGCTGAGAGTGTCAACCATCCTTGCCTGGCACTATGTTGCATATCTTTTACCTAAAGATGACCTCACTCTGGTTTTATATCGAATAAAATTTCACTTGATTAGTCATCCAAAGATGCAGCACCGTGGTGTCCCTTTTCTTTCATTCCTTTCTCCCATTTCACTACTATTTCTCTCTTTTTTAGTGCTATACTATTTTTCTTCCTTTTCAAGATATTCTGTCATTATTTCATGTTTTTCGTGTTATTCAGCACTGATGAAATAGGCATTTTTCAACAAATTTTATATATAGTCATCAGGTAGGTCAGGTGAAAAGGGCAGAGTATTTAGTGGGAAACACTCAAGAGCGCAAATCCGGCATGACGACTGCGCAACAGCTCGGGAGCTTTTGGTCAGACTGTTCTTATGAGTGAGAAAATATGGTGCCAGCCAAGCTAACAGCCTCTACAGAAACACTCAAGTTAAGAGCTGACTCATGTGCTGATTTTGAGATCATGGCTGTGTTATCTGGGGAATCAAAAAACCCACTTCCATTATTGTTTTGCAAATCTCGTTCTTCAGAGTTTAATGGAAAATAGGTTGTATGAGCTTTTGCACCCTGAAATGGTGTCACTTTACAAGTGGTAATATAATTAATGTTAATTGTGAGTGTTTGGGCTGTGCTAGAAAACATAAAAATTTATATAGATGGTAAGTATCATTAAGTACTTTTGGAAACATTTGTTCTCTCTGGGGTTGTCTCTGGCAGTTAATTTCTTGGGGCACATTTTCAACAAGCACCTTTTAGGACAGCTTGCTCAAAGAAAAAACTGAATCGAAGCTTCAGAGCTGATAAATCCTCTAGAGAAACCTACACTGAAAAGGAGCTTTTTGTTTCTAGAAGAGGAAAAGGGCATGTCTAGCTATGTTCTGGACAGGACCATCGTGCCAACTTCTCTAAACAAAAATAAAAGTAACAAGAAACACTTTGTTAATTTTAATTCCATTTTCTTTACAAGGCAGCAATATCTTCTGACAAAAAGAGGGTATCACCAACCTGCATTTCAGGGTTGAACAGCCATATTAACACCTAAAGCTGAAAGAGATCATTTAGTCTTCTCTCTTATGTATTACACATCATTAAGTTTCACAGAATTGTAGCTGTTCCTTCACTGAGGCCAACAGCTTGAGCTTCACCGAAATTGTGTCTCTAGAAGAGAACAGGTGCTAACAGGATACTCACAATGTCCATAGCCCTGCGATGTCAGATGATTAAATGTATCACGCTTGTGCATTCCCACCAAAAGTGGGGATAAACTGATCTCTTCACAATTAAATGCTGTTATCTCCATGTGAGCTAAGTAAAATTTTCTGCAGCAAAGTGGATTTAGTCCATACAGTTGAAGGTGTCCAGAGAGCTATTTAGTTCTCTCTAAAGGAGGCATCTACCAGCATTTGTCAGCTGAGCTACATCCTGGCCTTCCTGAACTGTCTGGATTGGTGTGGGTATAGAGGAAACTACTAGTTTACATGCAGATGTGTATTTAAAATCCCAAACCCCATAACAATCTGAAGGCAGTTCTCTGAAAATTCCGTATCTTGTGCTGCAGAGAGAAACAAACTCAGCTAATACACATTTGTAGAGAAATACTTTCTGCACACCAGGTATAGCAATCCTAGCAAACATAAGGATAGGAATATATCTGGTCAATTGGCAAGTCCTTCCAAGCACTTGGGGATAAATATTTGTGCCTACCAGCAAGAGATTTCATTGTAGCTTGTGTCATAAGGTGAAGTCAAATATGTCCTGATGACAGTGCAAAGCTTCCCAATCTTCTGTAAAAAAAAGGGAATGAAGAAAGAGTATCACAGGTATCTGGTGACAGGTGCCAAAGGTTAGAAGGGTAAAAACACAGCCATGTCATCAGAAAGCTCTGGCAGCTTTTCTTGTGGAAACATTATTCAACACCAGCATTTTGAAAGATTTAATTTGAAAGATGCCAGGCAATGGCTACTCTACTTACACCTACACAGCCATTCCAGTATTTATCTTCTCCAGTAGGATACTGAGTCTTATTTCAAGGCTGAAGCTAATATCATCTTCTTGCTAATGTATCTTTTAATATCTCTATTAGTTAGACTGAAAAGCCCCTCACCAGCCCCTATATTGTTTATGCCTTTCCATAAACAGTGTTCAATTCTTTCTTATCTGCCTTTTTGACAAATTTAGTAGGATGAGCTGCTTGACGTCTCATTGTAAGAGATATTTTTCAGCTCCTGTCTGTCTGAAGGAATCAGCCTTTTTTTTTTACTTGCTATTTTAATTTCACATTCCTTTTTTTTCCCCCATATAATCAATTTTTTTAAACCATTTTTAATAAAAAATTGCAATAAGTGTGTTAGTGACATTTTCAGGATCTGGGTATTGGCAGCTGGTTTTGCTAGCATTTAGGCTTTTAAATTTACTAAGTTTACCTGTACATATGATAAGACAGACTAAGAAATAATACACGATTAATTGCTGCCACGGCTTTCACAACTCTATTTAAAATGTGTAATAAAGCACACGTATCCTATGTGTAAGATTCTGGTGAGCTCCTTGTATCACTGTGCGCTGCTGCAGTCTATGTGTGGAGTCTCCAGCAGTTCTGTGTGAAACACAAAATACTCCGTCATTCTACTAAAGAATAATTTTCATGTTTATTTTACAAGACTTGAAATCACAAATAAAAGTCAGTAAGTAGACCACAATGTATATTTAAAAATCTACTATGTTTGTGTTTTCAGCATCAGCAGCCAAGATCCTGGAGTTGTTTCAAATGATTCAGGTGAGTAGGAAAGAAATTCAAGCTGAGATTGTTTTTGTAGACATTTTAAAATATTTATGTCTTGTCATAGAAGACCCATAACATTTGTGTTTCCCCAAATAAAATATCAAATAGCTCCCACTCCTATTATCTTCTTTTCTTTGTTTCTCAGATGATTGGGTACTTTAGACATTTGGGAAGCTTTAGAGATGTGTCACTCTCAACATTTATATATGAATTTAATGAACTCAATGAATTGAGTCCAAATAGGATAATTGGCCTTTTAAGATGTCTAAAATAAATAGGTAGATCTATTTTCAGAAGGTTTTTGGTCGTGATAAAAAGTTATTGGCCTGGGTTGGGTCATTCATAGAATAAGTAGATGGATATTTCCCTGTAATTTCACATGTAGGTAGAAAGTATGTAAGGGGTAGCCAAATAAAGAAAAGCCTGGAGGACAATTGAGCAATAATTCAGCCATGAAGTTATTAACCGGCTAAATGATACAAACATCTATTAAAGCAGAAAGCAAATTACAGTCACACTCTCTTTCACACTTCAAACATCTAAAAGCTCTTCTGTGTAGAGAATAGGCTACTGGCTCAGGACTGGAACAAAAGAAAGTCCCCCTATACAGGACAGGACTGAAGGCAACAGTATACTGTGCAGTCAGAAAAATAGAATATTGCTGAGCTCATGCAAATAAAAACAAGGCTACACACAGCTTCACTGTGTAAAGCAATCACAAAGGATAGATAAAAAAAATAAATTCTGGCCTCAACTCAACAGAAATTGATTCGAAAACCTGTCTCAGTGCAATAAACATAAGTCTTGTCTCCAGTGTTGCAGTAATTAACTAGTCAAAAGTAAAACAATTTTTCTGGCAGAAATTTTTGGAGGTTTTAAAAGAAAAATTATCTCAGGGTTCTGAGACTAGTGGCATAATGTGCCACCTGAGGTTGAACATTTGATGGGACCTGGTGAGATCAAAGAACTGGAAAGAAAAAACTACGTTGAATACATAGGAATGAGCTCCAATTACAGCTGGCCAGTCCTTAAAATTAACACAGCTTAAGCACAGCTGGAGATGGCATTGCTGCTCCTTACCTTAGGAGAAACACCACCAAGATGTCTTGAACCAGAGACACGGGCTCTTGAGGTTCAGCCCTGTAGGCCTGACAACATGCAGTGTGTCAGGATGAAGCCTATGGAAGTGTCCCAAAGTGAGAAATTAATTAACCAGTGTCATGCTGCTGCTGGCATGGGCTTCTGGCCTCAACCTGCTTCTGTCAACTCTTGTCTGAAAACCTCAACCTGCAGCTGCCTATGTCTGCTTCCTTAATTTCCTTAATGTCCAAAACAGTCACCCTATAAACAATTATATCCTTTCATTAGGAGTGAGCTAGAAGTTACAAAACCTGATCCCTTGGAAACTAGTTTCTGGACTGAATAAATTCTTGATATGTCTTTCAGTCTATTCTGACATCTTTAAGTGCCCAAAACCCAAGAATGTAGTCTCACATTCTGTTTTAGCTAGTACAGTTGCTGCTGAAAATGGCAGCCCCAGTCTTCACAGCCTCCCTTCGTTTAGATTCTCATTCCCTGAAACTGTAGAAAACTAAGTCCAAAATAAGACTGGCTGATCCGGTCATTTTCATTATCACCATGGAGAAAACAGAGGAAATGCTTGACCCAAAGAGAAGATGGTTAGAGGAGCAGAAAAGACTGTCTTGGCCTAAGTGAGGTCAAGTTAAATAGAGTGCAATACTGCAGCCTGACTATTCACCTGCTTCCTTTAAAAACTGGGCATTTATGCAAGCTCTTCTGTACACACATCCAGGATGAAGCCATCTCCAGCTCCATAGCAAGAGCTAGCTGCTAACTTAAGTGACAGTTCAGGATTTGTGCTGTCCAAGACAAACAAAGGCCACAAGCAAACACTGGTCTCATTTTTTTTTTCCCATGTGTAGTAAGGGAAGTTGCTCTCCTGTCTAAAGGAATTTCATAGGGAGAATTTTGAAGTGTTGTCTTCTTACCACTTTAATTCTTGGTGATGTCTTAGTCTGTGAAATTATGTGGATCACCAGGGCTTGTCTTGTTGAACCTAACTTTGCCATAAGGATGTTGGCTGAAATGTTACATTTGTACTTTGATGTTCAGACCCTTTTGTTTATTGGAATCCATTCAATCTCTCATGGGGATTTTTGTATCAATGTCCATTGCAGCTGGAAATAGGTGTGAGGCTAATTCCATGCTGTTTTTTCGAGTGATAATATATATCTCAATATGGTAAATAATAATGTCTGCGGGCCCAAAGGATCTGCAGTGTTTCTGTTGCCCTGTTGCTCTTCATAAGTAGAACGACCAAAGCCCTCACCAAAAGTTAATGTTACTTTAAAGAAAAAGTAATTTAGCAATGTTTCTGATAGAGATTAAAGTAGAGAGGGCCTCAAAATAAAACTGGTCTAGCTGAAAATGATAAATAACATAGTGCTGAGTATTGCAATTTTTTTTTTTTCTTCCAGAAAAGCAATTATCTTTGGAAGCTGGCTGACATTAGACCACCTGATTGTATTAATTTCATAAAATGCAGGGAATTTACATAGTTGGAAGGTTGCACATTGAACTCAATATTGCGTAATCTTGAAATGTTAACTTTTTCAAGCCATGTAGTCACTCTGTATGGAAGGATGGGTGATATTTCTGCTCCAGTAACCTTCTCAAGACTCAGCAAATAGACTCGGCAGGGGTTAACCTGCAGGATGTCCATAACTGAGCAGAATTTCTCCTCATCCGTAGTGATAAAAAAAATCAGCAGAATTTTCTTCTTTTCATATGTAAGAGAGAGTGTGAAGTCTTCAAAAAATGCATAAGGACAGAGAGCTGGAGTGCAGTAGATTTTGTTATAATTTGTCCTCCTGTGCTGGATGAATATAGTGCTGAGTGACTGGCAGATATTTTAAGATCAAATTCTTCTTTTTTTTTTTATGATTAGAAGACATTGTAAATGGCCTTCCTTGGTATACAGCCCCTGATTTCTGTCTGCTTAGGAACTCTGGATCAGAGAAAAATTTCTTTTTAACCAACGCTTTAAGGATACCTCACTTGTAAGAGGCCTAGCAGTAATCTCTGTTCTAAAGTTGTCTTATAAACACATTTTCATTTCTTTTATTTTGCTAAAGTTTCTCTCAGCTTAAAGCTTCTGAGATTTCTGTCTAGGTTAAAACGATAGGTGATGTGTATATCTGTATACACACAGCCTAGTGGGAAACTTATACTGCTTTTGAAGAAACTCTTAATTCTCAGCCTTGGCACTGAACACAGAATTCCAATCCAGAATGCTGAAGAGAACGTGCATTTCTAAGTCGCCATCCTTACCCCAGTTAGTTGTACTCGGGCCTACTATGAGGCTTTGCCTATGCTAGTCTATTAGATTATCATTATATTTGCTGCCTGTGATACATGTGCTTTCTAGGTTGGGACTCATTTGTTACAAATACAGAGACAGTCACAACTTAATTCCTATTCTCCAAATGCACTTGGTTAAACTATTATATACTGGCAGTGGAAAAAGAATAGACTCACTAGCATATTCACAAGTTTCTTCCTTCTCTGTAATTTCTATTTGCTAATCTCAAAAGTCTCATAAATGGTTATGAGCCAGAAAACTTAGTCTAGGTGTGGATTATTTGCTACTTAGCACTTTTTACTAGCTTTTTTTAAAAAAAACTATTAAAGTCTACCAACAAGAACGGAGAAACTACAGCATCTGCTTACGATAGCAAGTCATACATTACAATTTTCTGAAGAAATTGATTTATGAACCAGTGTTTTTTTAGGTCAAAAGATCTTTGTCCAACTATTTGTTGAATACTTATGAGTAACGAATATATTTGCAGAATTCAGTATTGCCTCTCGAATTATTTGTAAGCAAAATAAAAAAATAAACTGGCTAAATTCACAATGAATATTATTTGCAATGAATAATTCAACCACTACTAATTATTTAGCACCTGTAGAGGAAAGAGAGAGAAATAGATATGCTAATATGATGTTGCCTCTTTTCTGCCTAACTATCAGATATTGATGTAGAGAAGGGCAAATGTCTGTCACACTGCACACTTGCTGGCAGATGTGTTATCAGCGAGGGAAGAGGGCTTAATTCGCCAGAATTATCCATTTATGTGTCTGTCTACACATTCATAAAGAAAGACTCACATATTATTTCTATGTATTTAATGAGTCTGTTGCACGTGAACTTTTTAGCATTGCTCGACAACTCTGAAATGCACATGTTGACTGTGGACATGCCGGACACACACACACACGTAAATATAAATATAAATAATATATAAATATATATATATATAAAACCTCAATTTTTTCACATGTGATTACAAAGACGCAGAATACAAATCCTTGTTTGCTTGGGTCACCATGTTGCAGGTATCCAATATGTGTTCCCATGCAGAACTATTATGTTTGCTTCACTTTAACTACTGGGCTTTATTGGACAATTAGAAGAGAACATGAAAGACAAAGATCCCAATGATCTTGTGAAATAATAAGTAATATTTTTGATGTTGCCTTTATACAATATTTATGTAAGTGCGTGGCAGCACATGCACATATTCTATCTCATGCACCTTAGTCTCTTCTATGATATAATGCTGGATTTTGTAGAATGAGATAAGGTGTCAATGGCTTATTTGAAAATTGCTAACTGTGTTGTGATAGACGATCGGTGGACCACATGCTGTTCCCATTATAGTTGGCATACGTATGGATTGTTCCCTGATGTTTCTTAACATTTTGCATTCACGCAGAATTCTGCCATGCATTTTCACTAAAGCAGCACCCAAAAAGTAGTATGGTTTCTTCTCTTTTATTAAGAAAAGAATTATTATTTGATCTTATTACTCTAAAATAAGAGTTCTGCCACTGGCACCCTGTTTTTAGAAGTTCCAGAGTGAGAGAAAGATTTCTGTTTTGTACAATGAGACTTGACCATTTACACTGCAATAAATATCTAATCTACATAGTAAGGACGAGCACAGGTCTTTGTTTGCTCTGAACAGCAAGAAATTCATGTGCTGTGGGTACCTCAGGTAGTAGGACATACTGGGCTTTTGTCCCTTTTCTTCTAAGGAGTTGGGAGCTGCAGTACAGTCTTAGGATGCACTAGGATAGGATTTTCTAAACTAGATGCGGATTCATTTAAATGGCAGTGTGTAGCTGAGAAAATCTCTCTTTTTTTTCCTTAACTGGATCATGAGATTTTGGAAACAGAACTGTGAAATAAATAAATTGATTATAAGGGGTGGGGTGGGGAATCTGGATGTTATTAGGATTTATCTGAAGAAACATGGAAATGGATTATCAGTTTCCAGGTAGTTTTACAGGATTGTATTCCCGGAGTTCCAATACCAGCAAAATTAGGTGCAATCTACAGCTGAGAAAACTTAATCTTTTGTCACATAACTTTCAATGTGTTTTCCTTTTTTCCTGAAATTTGAATCATTGAGAAGAGAAACTGACCCAGATTCTCTGTGAACACGAGTAATTCTGTGATCCTGTGATGGTTTTTGCCAGTCCTTAGTAACTTCTGAGTTTCTCTAAATGAAACTTTATGTCTGTGATTGCAAAGGGAAGACATAATGCTTGATGACTGCTGAAAAGTAGAGCATGCCGGACGTGTCCCTACCGTGTTTGTTTTTCAGATAGGAACTCCTAGGAAAGAAGTATTGAAGAATGCTTATCCACTTTGACCTACTGGACAGGAAGTTCTGAAATGTTACATTTTTGAAGGTAAGGAGATGACATCCATGAGTGCTATTTTTCAGCTCCATTGTGCCAATAACCTGCATGCATGGAGGAGGTTCTGGTCGCAAATATTTCATTTTGATTTTTCTTTTCCTTATTCTGTTGCCAAAATTTTAATATATGCTGTGGTTGTTTCTTGTTTCAGTACAGAGTTGAACTTTCTCAGATGCAGGATGATTCTTGAGAAAGGAATTTCTTACAGTATTGCTACACTTATGTGAGACCAAGGGCAACCTTAGGGCTGTTTTATCTTTGGAAGTGTCTGTAAATGCAGCAACAGTTAAAATTGTGAAAAAAGACTGAAAAGGATAATCACTTTCTTACACTGAGTGCTTTGCTTGCTGCTCCAGGTGATCTAGCATAGACAAGGGTAAAGAAGTGCCTAAAAGAAACCTGGATATAAAATAGATTTACAAGGACCTCTCCCTTTTCTGTTTTTATTTTTCTCAGATACATCATATCTGTGGACCATCAGGGAAGCTTTCCCACTACTTCAGATTTCAAAGCTACAGGTGGTCTGCAAGCATGGCACTTCAAAGAGTGTTTTGATTAAATGAAACAATGTTTTTATAATATGGATCCCAGATCTTTGAACTTTTTTCAGATCAATTCAGCCAACAAAGATTCAATTAGGTGAGATCAGAAGACCCGCTTCCATCCTCTGTTTTCATCTGTTGTTCAGCCCTATCTTTTTAAATAGCTTTAATATAAAACCAGGGCCAATCATTTATTTTAATGAGGACCACAATCATAATGATGGTGGTGGTGACGATGGTCCTTGTACTAACAGTAATAAAACGCATTTACAGCTGGCAGCACTATATGCTTAAAAAAAAAACACCAGAAAAAACTCAAAACCAACAAAAAACCAAACCCAACTCGTATAGCCTAAGTAGTATTTTAACTGAATTAGCACATGTTGACACAAGCTGGGTCTGTATCCACTACTGAAGCTTATTTAACTGTATGTATCTTGTGGTTTTGGTTTTTTTTTTTCCCTCAGTGAAAGAAAAACTGATCCTAACAGTTTTAAACTTGTTAATTCAAACCATATGTCATAAAGCCAGTCTCCATATGGTGCAACACCACCTTATATTTACAGGGTGCTGCTTTTCCAAACATTATTCTAAAAGCTTTATTTGCCCCAAATGTAATAGGTGGTACTGGGCTCCTGAATAGAGCTTTTAAAATACCTCAAGTGTCTAAATCGCATGCTGATATAGCAAAAACACTCCGATTATTAAAAGCTAATTGCAGCCTATTTTATTGGCAAAAATGTGCTAATCAAGTCCTTGACTGAGACTGTATGCTCGAGAGAAGAAAAGCACGCTGTCAATCCTCTGTTTCCACACATTGCAACAAAAGATAGGTGTAGAAAAAAAAGTCCATCACCTAGTAGAGAGACTTTTGCAATTTGATCTTACATGGCTGATTGTCCAAAACTATGCCAGATTTAGAGAGGGCAGGTAGCTTTTGCTCCTTCTGTCCCTAAGAAAGAAAGAAAGAAAAAAAAAAGGTCGTATTTCAGAAGCAAAATTGCAATGGAAAGACTGAAGAAGGTTAAAGAGACTGTTGAGTTTGACCTTTTTTTTGCTTCTATTTACCTCTAAAAGAAAATGATGTCGAAATATCATTGAATGTCTCTAATCACTATAGAAAAAGCTGAAGAATTGCACAGGGTGCTTTTTTGGGGTCTTTGAGGCCTATAGGACTTTAGTCTGTTTACTTGATTTCACTTTTCTTTCTCGAGCACTGGAAACTACTTACCTTTCTTAGCACCAACCCCCTCTCTACATTGCAAAGCCTTACGGAACAGGGAGATGGAATGGATGTGCATTCCTCCTTCAGCTTTTTTGGTGGAACAAGGTGAACCTTAGGCAAGCTTTCCTAATAGACAATTGTAAAATGGATCTTCAGGTAGGTGGCACCGGATTACCTACACTTAATTGCTTGATCTGTGTAGGAAAGAGCTGCTCTGTTGAAACACGTGCCATCCATAACTTGTTCTGGGTCTGTTTTTTGCATCCAGTGACAAAAAAATACTCTGTTTTACTGAGTCTAACAAAGGATTACAATTACCATTTCTCTCCACCTTGCTCAGTAGATGCTCATTCCAGCCCCTCGATAAACTGTAAAGTTTTATGTTGGAAAACATTGCAGAGTGTGCACATATATCAGTCAGAAAGGAGCCCTGCAGCCAGAGTGAGGATGGTAGATTGAAACCATTATCACTCATCATGTCTCACATGTGTAAGCCTGCTTCACAGTCAGTCTCTCTTGGCTTGCTCTTCTCTTTGTGTGCTGTATGGTTCAAGTGAGACTTCCTTGCTCCTGCTAGGAAGGTTCTTGGCCGTGTGATTTTAAAGGCTATACAAGTATATAATTTTCTGAAGAAGGACCCACAAACCACAAACAAGCCTTAAACTATTGACACATGTGAAATCAAATTCTCTGATCATTTATGCCACAGTAACTAAATCTACCATAGTGAATCTAGAGTAGCTCAAAACCTTCCTATGAGTCTATGATTGGCATCAAGGGAGCTACTTCTGGCTTCTCTCTGGTGAAGCTGGAGACAGAACTTGACCATAGAGAGAAACATTATTATTTAGCTCATTAATCACCAAGGAGACCTGCTAGCAGAACAATCCTACCGGTTTTCATTATTTCATTTCTAATCTTATTAGAAACAGAATTCTAAATTGCATACAGAGAATTCAGTGGGAAGAAAAAAGGCAGCATTTAGCAAGCAGTCCAACCTATTTCCAGTCTAATAAGTTAATAGTGACATTCTTACAGAAGCTCATGCAAATAAAAGCAAAATACAATAGCATTCATAAATGAAAAAGAGAAAGAGAAGCACATAAATGAATGAAATAGTTTCATGTATAATGCCACATTAAAAGAAATGCTTATTGCCTTCAACAGTCTGCCACTTAGATTAAGCTACCAACCAATTAACCTTCAAGAGTACACAATGCTTTCTTAATAAAATAGTTGTGAATTGATCAGCGTAAGAATGATGCATTGTCTATCCTTTGAATACATACTGAAGAGAATGGGCTCAAGTAAAGAAACCAAGATCAAGATATAAACAAAATATAAATGTTAACATATGCCTACTTGTTCAAAAGAAACTAAAGAGCCTACCATATGATGTAGTGCCACAGTTGCTTTAAGATGACCTCTAACCAAGACCAAGAAATAGGAATATGCTATGATTTAAAATGGTAGATTAGCTAGGTGATTATTTCAGTCAGGAAAGGTGTCCTTTCTGATAAGAGCTCAGTCAAGTTTCTCCTTGTGCATCTTGTATGTAAGTTTTGTTAGTTTTGCTAGCAGTGAAATTAAGAGGTTTGATGCTTAAGGCACTATTAATATAGAGCAAATCAACAAAGTAATGTCCTACAAACTGGTCTGATTTTTTTAAAATTCCTACCTCAGATTATTGCAGATTTTTCATATTTTCTTTTCTAGTCCTCCACTATATTCAAGAACCTATGGAGCCTATTGAAGTACCAGGAACATAGCTCAACTTTAAAGCCTGATGGCTTTTTCATTGTATTTTTTAAAAGAAATTTTTTTTTATATCCTTCTCAGACTTTACACCATATCAGTTCTCTGCGTGATAGTTCTTCTGTGAGTGAGCTTTTGTCCTTGAGAGTAGATGGTAAAAGTGCCCAATCCAGGCAAAATGATGCTCGATTTGAGACCACAGAAGTGGAATATGAGATGGCTGTGGTGACTTGCTGTCTCTACCACACACTTCCTTTGGGCAGCTCAGCAAGTCACTTGATTTTTCAGAGCCACCTTGGCTGCTCATGTGTGGACCAGGAACACTAATAAGTCCTTTATCACACTTTTTGCTTATCTTCTCTATACAGTTGAAAGTGTTTCAGGATAAGATGAGAGTTGCTGGATCTGCAGAGTGTCTATCACAATGGATGCTCAACTCTAGGGAGCCAGTAGAAGCAACCGGAATGCAAACAGTAGCTGCAGCTACAGAAATAATAATAAATAGGGGGGTAAGAAAAAAGATTATTGGCATGACTTACACATGGACTGTTTATCCTTAGCTGTTACACATCCCGTATGCCTTTTGCTTTATCACAGCATGATATTTCCTGAGATCTACATCCTTCAATCATGGTTTTACTTTTTGTTGAGGCATCTGATTGCTAGTCTTCCAGAAAAAAACCTCATCTCGCCAAATGAGGCCATTTTCCTCTTCTCCCATTCAAGTAACCAAGCTTATAGATCTGTGGGGGAAGAGAGATCCATTTGTTTAGGTTACTTGTAATAGCTGTTTAAGACTCTGGAAAGTTTAATGATATACCACACTTTTAACTGTTGTATTTGCCATTGTGGCAGAATAAATTATATCCTTTATAAAAACCAATAACTTTGATGCTTTACAGGGCAGTTATTGCAACTAGGGGGAGATAGTTTTGTCTCTCAATTTGGCAAATGAGAAACTGGAGACAAGGAAGCTGACGGCAGGTTCTTAATGTATTTAGGCAGCGTAACTACAGTTTCCTCAAAAAGCAGAATTTGCCACATTTGCTGGAAAAGCTCTTCATGTAACACAACAGTCTACAGTGCTGAATGCACTTAGCAGTTATCTCTCCCTGCCCCAGCAGCCTTGCTCTTCCTGTACCTCTGGATGCTGAGTCCTTGGCAGGGACAGAGAACCTGGGCAGTGTCCTCTGCCCTGGCAGAGAGAAACTGCTCTTTGCAGCCTCATGGGGCTCCCAGGCAGCTCGGGCTCTCATCTCTGTGACACAGAGAGGGACTCCAGGGTTTGAGCTGTGGCTTCCTGGGACAATTCAGCTCTCGCTGGAAAGGTGATAAATTATCTCATAATAAGCTGAGTCATTTAGGTTATATTAGGTTAACTGACCGTCAGCACTTATTTTATAACATAAATTACTCATATTGAATTGACCCAGAGGTTTTAGCATCTGATAAATAATTAATAATAGTACAAGAATTAAATGGAGAGGTTGCAGACCACTTTTCCTTATTTCACAATTTCAACTGCTGCCTCTGTTTTTTTTAATACGAATCCTCTGAAGTTGCAGTTATGGTTATTAATGATAGGGATAATAAAAAATTAATCAAATCTTTACAACTTTAAATAAGAAATTGTGTCTCATTAAAGTATATAACAAACTTAAATGCAATCTTACTTGTAGGGCTTTTCTTTTCTCTTTTATTTCTTCTTTAATTTTAATCATATTTGTCTTTTAGGAATTTAAAATTTCATTATGTATAAATGAATACACTTGCATACCCTTGTTTCAGCTTAGGCTTTAGCTTAAGAGATGATTGTCCTGATGTACAATTTTCTAAAAAATGAGAGGAACAGATTGATGTGATAAATGCTACAGTGACCTGTACAGCTGCATTCAACTTTACCAATACAGAAATGATTGTACATAGTCCATCAAGTAAAACTATGGCTTTACGTAAGGATAAACAAGACATTTGCTTATTCATTTTTAAAATAACACGATTTTTAAATAATCAAGATAAAAAGGTCACATATTTATTAATATGTAGCACACTTCTCATTACTTTGGTAATATTATGCAACTGTTGCCTTTCAGCTGCCAGTTCTTTGCATTCCCTTAATGTGCTCCTCTATCCTTTTATGTGTCAAATGTTACTATGCTTTTTTGCTTTATTCAAGCTGAATATATTAACCTCTGCAGGACTTACTAGAAGGCAATGCTTTTCCTCCAGAAGCAAGAAGAAGAAGAATTTAAAAGGAAAAAAAAACCAAACCCAACACTACAAATTTACATGGCCTCGTCAGAAGCCTCTTTTTAAACTGACTTTCTAAATAGTAAATTTTACATTGGAATACTTATATTTATTAACTTAAAAATGCTTAAAGGCCCAGAAGAAGTTTATATTTGAGTCATTATTACTCATTCAGAGACCATCTTCTCTCTCTAGAGACTATGACATCTTTGACAAGGGATATACATGCAAACACAGCATTTCCTTTAGGAATAAGAACATTCCCTGACAACATCTTGAGTAACCTTAATAAGCTAATGGTTATGATTTTTTACTGTTAGCTTTTTTCCAGAAGAGATGTTTATATTTCAGTGAGTCAAACATCTCAGCATTTGGCATCTCTGGTTGACGTTATTCTAAATCCAAAGGAAAGGGCTCATATATGGATGGGATAGCTGGAAAGAGCTGATGTTCATGTTTCTGGAGTTATGACCAGTGCACGGATGCACAGGGATGTAAATGTGTTTTATGGATGCTTTCAGGCACAGTGATGTTAATGGATTTGTAGAAAAGAATGCTGAAGATGAAGCATATCATTCAGGTGGAGTAATTCAGTACTCTGATTCGGGTGTAAATCACTGAAGTGATGAATTGCATCGCTTTTCATTAAAAAATGTGAGATAAGACAACAGCAGTTGGGTTTGCTAAGATTCAACTGCAAAATGTTAAAAATATTTCTTAATCAACCATCTTAAAAGACACGGGCTTTGTAAACAGTTGGTAATGATACAAATTAAGGAGACTAATAACCTAATCCACACTGGAGCTGATGTTGTCAGAGACGTATTAAGACTTTCTGGACTCATGGTGAATATTGCCAAGGTCACAGAAAGACAATATATTTCCTCAGTTCTGGAAGGGTTGTTGACTATATTAGTAATTGTTTTTGACTGTTTTTACAGGGGCAATTGAACAACTCTTAAATGTATCTCTCTTCTCCTGATCTTTGCCATCTTGTTAAAATATTAGTGTTACTGCAGTTTGAATATCAGATACTAAACTGGAATAGCTGAGAATATATGGTTAAGAGGTGCTCATCTCTTTGGGTTTAGATGGGAACAACATGGAAATTTTCTTTAACTGTAATGTGACTTGCTACAGACATCATGATTTCGTACTAGGTCCAATACCTGACACCTGCTGGAAAAGTGTCACAGAAAGCTGCAAGCAGCAGGAGTCTCTTGGAGTGTGTTGAGCATAACCTAATCCAGAAAAGCCCAATGAGAGGAGATGTTTTGCTGGATCTGTTGCTCACCAGCTCAGGTGAAGAGTTAAAGGAGAAGCCCATACTCATGGTAGCCTGAATTGCAGTGATCATGCCCTGGTGAAAATCATGATCTGAAGGAATAAAGGACAGACAAAAGGTAAAGTCAAGATCTTAAAACTTCCAAGAGCAAACTTTTGGTTCTTTAAGGGACTAGTAGCTGGGAGTCCTGGGAGAAAACTGCCCTCAGAAATGAAGAAGAAGATAGTTATCTACTATTTAAAGTATTTTTCTTAGAGCACAAGAGTTCTCACTTCCCATTTGCAAGAAATCATGCAAGGAGAGCAGGACATCAGCATTAGGGTAAGGTCCTCCTGGTCAAACCGAAATACAAGGGACACATGACTTGGGAAGAATATAGGGATACTGCTCAGGAGTAGAGGGATGGGATCAGAAAAGCTAAGGCACAGCTGGAGATAAATTTGTTGAGCTTTTTGATGAGTAATAACAAGGCCTTCTTAAGTTTCTTACTCACAAAAGGAGAACAAAAAAAATTCTACTCCACTGGTAAATGAGACAGGAAAACTGATGACAGTTGACATGGAGAAGGCTGACAACCTTTTTCCCCAGTTTTCACTGGAGATTGGCCTTCCCATATCTTTTGAGGCCCTGAATCTCAAGGCAGGGACTAGAGGAAGGAAGTCTCACCCATAATAGGAAAAAATCAGATTTATGACCATCTGAGACACCCGACCGTGGGACCCAATGAAAGGCAGCCCAGGGTCCTGAAGGAACTGGCAGAGGTAGTCACTAAGCTGCTTTCCAAAACGCTTGCAAGTCATTTGTTAAATGCAAGACATATTAGGTAAAAGAAATATTTTAAACATTAAAATAAATGAAAATAATTAATATTAATTTAAAAGAAAAGTAAATTGGATCTTAATTATTAATCATAAATAGATACTTTAATTACAAGGAACAAAACTTTCCAGATTATATCAATATAAAAAGAATTTGAATTAGCCAGCAGGTCTATAATGAATATTTCAAAAGATAGTGTTCAAAATAAAAATGTTTGTTTCTATTAAGTACAAATTTCAGAAGTATACTACTGGTATAAAGAGAAGTGACATTAGAACTACTAAAATGGGTAAATAAAAGCAGTATCTTGATGCATTGTATTTAATTACAGCTATGAAAATAGATGAAAATGTACATTGAAATTAATAAAACCCAATTTTTTAGTAGTATTTAAATGTTATTTTTTTAATTGTTAGAGAAGTGACACTACAAATTAATTTCAATGAATAATATCTGAGATATACTAAATCTATGTTATTGAGTTTACTGATCGTGAAAGATTACTTCTAACTTCTACAAGGCTGTCTTAAGTCTGTTGTTTAAGCCGTGATGTTTCTTACATTGCTGGCAATTTGCAAAAAAATCTAAAGCAGAAAAACCTCCTCACACCTAGTATGCTTGGTTTAAAACTGAGTAAGTGTACTTTACCAAATTTTTGAGGGAAACTGAAATAAAAATGGTAGTTTGTATGACAGGGTAAAATATACAGGGAAATAGCAATAAAACTAGAGAGTGTTTTTCTGCCTTTCTAAAAAACTTCTATATTGAGAAAGATGGCATTTGCAGTGGCTGGGAAATTAGTAGCTCTGGTGATGACCAGACACAGAGTGGCTCAATATTTGTTGCTGGTTTTGCTTTTGCTCGTGCATTGCTCTGTCCTGTGTGTGGAAGGAGGTGGCCTCTAAACACTAACCCTGCCTGTCTAGTCCAGGCACATAAATGAGCTGCTCAAAAGCTTCTTCAGAAGCCTTTGTGTACTTACCTCTTTATGCTGTCTGCAAGACTAACAGTGCACTCAATTTAGAAAGACTGATTTTACCAAATGATTAATTTTAAACACAAACCAGGCAGGTTCATCAAGCTGATGCCATGTTCCATGCTGCTTTCCAAAGTAGTTGTTAATATGTGAGCATTTAATTAGGTTGTCTGGAGATTTTGTGAAACCTCCAAAGTGTGCATGGAGGAAAAGATATGGAGACATCCCCCCTTCAGGTACTTATATACCTTATACCTGATGAGGTCCCCTCTCAGTCATCTCTTCTCAAGGCTGAACAGGCCCAGTTCCCTCAACCTTTCCTTGTATAAGAGATGCTTCTGTCCCTTAATCATTTTTGTTGCTCTCCACTGGACCTGATCCAGGAGCTCCATGACCCTCTTGCACTGAGAAGAGGACATGACACTCCAGATGAGCCTCACAGGGCTGAGCAGAAGGGCAGGATCACCTCCCTTGACTTGCTGGCAATGCTCTTCCTAATGCTCATGTCTTTGTTGAATTTCGAATGATTCTTCTCTGCCCATCTCTCCAACTTGTCGAGGTCCTTCTGAAGGGCTGCACAGCACTCTGGGTTATCAGCCACTCCTCCCAGCTTTGTGTCACCAGTGAATTTGCTGGGGAGGCATCTGCACCTTTATTCAAAACAGTGATGAATAAGTCAATACTGGGCCCCGTATTGAACCTTGGGGGACAGCACTAATGACAGGCATCCGACTAGACCCTGTGCCACTCATTGCAACCTTCTGGGATCTGTCATTCAGCCAGTTTTCAATCCAGCTCACTCATCCAGCCCAGACTTCCTGAGTTTGCCTGTGAGGATGTTGTGAGGGACAGGGGCAGAAGCCTTGTTGAAGACAAGGTAGACAGTACCCACTGCTCTCCCCTCATCTATCCAGGTAGTTGTTTTATCATAGGAGGCAATCAGGTGGGTCAAGCATAATTTACCTTTAGTGAAGCCATTCTGACTACTCTTGATCACCTTCTTGCCATCCATGTGGATAGAAATGGCCTCCAGAATGAGGCATTCCACCACCTTTCCAGGGGTTGAGGTAAGGCTGATGGGCCAGTAGTTCCCTGAGTGCTCCTTCTTGCTCCTGTCAAAGACTTGGGTGATTGTCTTCTTCCAGTCCTCAGGCACCTCTCTGGATCGCCACAATCTTTCAAAGATGATCCTGAGTGACCTCGCTCTGGTGTCCTCCAGCTCTCTCAGCACTCGTGGATGCACCCCATCAGAGCCCATGGATCTGTGTCTGTCAAGCTTGCCTAGATGTTCTCAACCCAATCCTCCTTGACCAAGGGAAAGTCTTCTCTCCAACATTCCTTTACCCTGGCCTCCCGGGTCAGAGATTCCTGAGACCTGGACTGGTCAATGAAGTCCAATGCAAAGAAGATGTTCAGTACCTCTGCCTTCTCTGTGTCCTCTGTTACCAGGGTCTGCCCTCCATTTAGTAACAGGCCCACATTACCCTTTGTTTCCCTTTTGTTACTGATGCATTTCAAGAAGCCCTCCTTGACAAGAAGTTTTCCTTTACATCCTTGGCCAGATTTAATTACAGATGGATTTCTCTTCCTTTAGATTCAAATGAACTAGGGGCTGCAGAATGAAAAAAGCTGTTAGAATATGCCTACTCCTTACTACTTTCTCACAAGGTACTCCTGGAAAATTAGAGGGCAAAACTGATGAGCATCTAAAATTGATTAGAGCAAAAGGCTAATTGAGCATTATCAAATTCTACTAGAAGTAAATCAAGGGCCAACATTGTTGTCATCTTGAAAACTAAGTGAGGTGAATGTGTAGTAGATGTAAAGTCTAAGTGTTTGAGACAAAGGGATCATTAGTATTAATGCCTGTCATTTATTTGGCATATGTAGTGAAATACCACTCTCAAGATGAGGGTCCCATTTATATGGTGAGGTACAGATACAAATGAAAACCTAATTACTGATGTAAAGACATTTTGGATTTAGACCAACAGGAATCCTGGGGGAAAAACCTCACTCAATTCCTAAAAATTTTACTCATATGAATAGTGCTGGAGACACTGAAGAGGTGATTCATCAACAGAAGGAATTAAGAGAAAAGTATATGCAGAACTGAAGTATAATACAGAGCAAAAGACAAGTTGAGGGTCATAAGCAAGAGGAAGAAACTGAGGATAGAGGCCTAAGAGGCTTTTTTCAGAAAGAGTCAGCCTTCTCCTTACCTACCATACACTCAAATCCTGAAATGAAGTATAACATGGCCTGTGTGTGGGCCAGTCTAAGGGTGAGTTCCTGTCAGCTGAACAGACTGATCTTTCAAACCATTCAGGTCTCCACTGGGTTATCAGCTCTGGAAACACAGAATAACGCAGATGAAAAGGCACTCTAATGAATCATCTGGTCCAGCACCCTACTCAAAACAGTGATGATTTCAAAGGTAGAGCAGATTGATAGAGACTTGTCCAGCTGACCTGTATATGTTATGGAGTGTCTTTCTCATTACTCTCCTACAAATAGATTTTTCCTTATACTCAATGGGAAACTCCCTTCCTGAAACACGTGTCCTTTGCCTCTATTCCTTTAGCTGTGCAACAACAAGGAACATTTGGATCCCTTTTCTCTATTTTGAGAGTTGGAGGTGGTAAGGAAGTGCCTCCAAACCTGTCTCTCCTCCAGATCTGCCAAGCCCAGCTCCCACAAGCTCTCTTTTTTCTCACAAAACTTTGGACAGGTTGATCTTTGGAAGTCCCTGCCAATCTGGTCTGTTTTATGATTCCCTATGACATAAGTGCTCCAGCCCCACTGCTGAAATCACACTGGTATATCCAAGTCTTTTTTTAACTCTTTATAAATTCATTTCAGAACAGTCATTCTTATCTACCTAACTCCTTGCAGCAAAAGGCTGTGTGAGAGTAAAGCCTCACAAAAGACCACCTGTGAAAGTGAAAGTGTAGTAATATTCTTGCATCAAAATTATGTGTGACATTCAGCAGACAGGTAGCAGCTCAAAAGGAAAAAAAAGACTGAGTCACCTTTATCGAGCATGAAACCTGGAGCCTCTAAGAGAGAGTGGTGAAATGTACAAGTAAAGCATGGTATGGAACTGGTACCTCCAAAAGTAAAAGTAAATTCCTGACTTTTCTCTTAAGTAGGTACCCCCATGTGTTCACAGCATCACAGAATCATCAAGGCTGGAAGAGATCAAGATCATCTAGTCCAACCATCAACCCAGCACCACCATAACCACCCTGAAAACCACATCCCTTACTGCCCCATTCAGATGCCTCTGGAACAGTTACAGAAATGGTGACTCCACCACCTCCCTGGCAACTTATTCTAATGCCTACCCAGTCTTTCAGTGAAAAAAATCTAATATCTGTCCAATTTTTTCTAATATCTGTTCATGTTCAAGCATATTACTGGGTGCTCGCAGGTAGAAAAATGAACAAATGAGAGTGCAATTGCATACATAAAGAAAATATGTTGGGAAGGTGACAATTTCAAGTACTTGAAAGTCAGGAAATACCATTTCCTGTAGTAACATTATCTCAGCCATGCTGTATATTTTATGACATACCTTATATTTTACCACACTTAAAGGTAAGAAATACACTTACAAAGAAAAGCAGGAATATAAAAGACTGCACTAAGAAGGTAACCTTTTCCATATCCCAGTTTTTAAAAGCTTAAAAGGCTAATCTCAATGTGTGACTTATTTAAGTTTCTGTCCTTAATATCCATTAAAAAAAAAAAAAAGAAAAAGAAAAAGAAAGTAAAAGACAAAGTCATTTCCCAAGTTTCAAACACTTCTGCTGAAGATATAGACAGCATCTGCCTTCCTGTAACTATACAGCTTTTGTAACTCTATTAAAAAAGTAGTTTTCAGAAAATAAAAGTTTTAAGAAACAAAATCCCTACCAGATGAAAAAGACATACCCAATTTTATACAGCCATATAAATTGTATTATTAAATACTAAAATCCTTGCCATTGTATTGGTATTGAAAACAATTTGCAGTGGTGGAGGAAATTCAGAGAGATGTGATGCAACACAAGTATTCTGTGAGTACCTAAAAAAATTAAGCAGAACGATCTAACTCACTACAAATTTCATTAGGTTGACAGACCACAACCTAAGTCATGAATAGAATAGGCAGAGACGTAATTAGGAAGGAGGTAAAAGTTAGTAGCCTAACAGAGAGTCAAGGTGGTTTTGTATAAAAAAGGTCATGTCCCACAAATCTAGTAGTAATTGTCTGATGAGGTTTCAATCTTGTTTGACCAACATCATGAATTTTTGAAGTAGATCTCTGAAATATTTTCTTATATTCACTCTACAAAGTAAATTCATGAAGCACTTAACAAGTGAGATGTCAGAAAAAGTTATTATAGGTGGAGAATAAATAATTTGATAATCCAAATCCTGAAAAGACACACAACAGGATTATTCTTGACCTAGACCTATTCAGTATCTTTACTAGTTACCTGGAAATAAATAAAAAGCTCTTGCTGGTGAAGCCTGTAGATAATCTGAGCTTCTGTGGCATGTTGAATAACAAAGAGAAATTCTAGCAAAGGATATGTATTATACATTCAGGCTCACTTACACAGCATTAATGCTTTCCAGTTAAATGCAAGGTGACACATTTGAGAAAACTGAAAGGTAGTTCACATTTTCAGGATGAGGCAGCCTTTTCTGAGAAAGGGGAAAAAAAACAACCCCAAAACCAAACCCCACCATAAATCAGTGCATTGAAGAAGGACACAGTTGGCAAGGTAGAGAACCTGCTAATTATGAAGTCTTACAAGACTGGTACAGCCTTAAGAAGTGAAAACAGAGGAATCTAGTGCAATTTTTCCTGATTGTAGATTAAATATTGAAAATACTGACTCCAGTATATAGTTTCCACTTCAGAAATAGGTGAAATGGAAACAACAATGATGACTGATGGTTTAGAAAATCTAGTATATGAAAGTTGCCTTAAGAAGCATAGTAGAAAGGGGGCTTCGCCTAGACATTCGATGTTCCGGTATTTAAACATATAATGTATAGGCTTAGATGGTAAGGAACATTCTTAAGCCTCAAATTTGCAATTTGAGTATTGGACTTCTGTTCTTGTCTGACAAGTGAGTACTTTCTACCATGTACCGTTGAAGCCTGAGAACAGAATGACAAATAAAGGTTTCAAAGGATGAAACCACTTATAGATAGACAGGGAGGCGGGTTAGATTTGTTTTGTGTTTTTTCCTTTTTCTTTCTCCGTATCTCTGGTTTTATGCTTTCACTAGTTGTCATACTACCTAAGAAACCTTTGTATAAGAAAAAGAGCTGTTAGTGGACTTTACCGAGTGACTGATATTCTTACTTTTCTTTGGAAGGTTGAACAGGTTTTACTGGTTGTCTTGTCCTTGGGTTTGGTTGTGGTGGGGTTTGTTGTTTTGTTTTGTGGCTTTGGTGGAGGTTTTTTTGTTTGGGTTTGGTTAGGTCTGTGTGCTTGTTTTGGGGCTTTTTTTTGTTTGGTTTGGTTTGGTTTTTGTTTTTGTGTCATTGTTGCCTATTAGCAATCGTCAGCCAGAAGAGAGTTCTACATGTTTTGTTCATGAGAGGTCATCTAATGTCTGCAATGGGACAGTCTTTAGTGAAGTACAAAGTTTTTGTCACCCTTGATACTTCTGTGTTTAAACGTGTTCTTGAAATCCAGCAGACAGTCTATTAGGATTGAACAGTAGAATATCGGAGAAATTAATTTAAAATGTACATTTGAATATTTTGCTGATTCTTATTTGAATATCATAGATTGGTACAAATTTACAGCTACTACATTTGGACGTCCTTTTAATTTTTTTTCCATTGTTTGAATTTTCTGTTTAAAATTTTAGCTTTAAAAAGGTTTAGCCAGCTCAGGAGACACTCTTTAATTCAAAGAAAACTGCAAAAGTGGCTGAACAATATTATGGAATGGAATGAAAGGAAGTAAGTATTAAGGATGAAGGAGGTGTTATTGATGTGGAAAATGAAATGGAGACCCTTTTCCAAAGACTTCTTAAAAGAACTGTCCTTACAGAGCCTTCCTGCCATTTCTCCCTTTCCCCAAAGATTTTGTAGGTAAAACCTCGTATTGTAGATGTTTTTCTACCCATGAAATATTCATCAGCTCTGCAGTCTTCACTTAAAGGAGAGAGCCAATAAAAGAAAAAATACTTTGGATATTCTTATAGGAAGAAATTTAGTGCTGCCTAACTTCAAAAATTAGGTGCCTTTGAGAAGGAGAGCTGTGTTACAGTCTTTAATATATTAGCTCTCTCCCTATAAATCTGTAGCTAATGATGTAATGTGTAACATGAAAATCATATTGGATTTATATTCAGTTCCATTAGGAATATGACCTTTTCTCATTTGGAGCAACAGGGGTACTATTTTTTCTTACCTGAAATGGGGCAATCAAAACAGAGTAGCTTCTGAATTGTAAGGGACAATGACTGATGACAATTTTAGAAATAGTCTGTCAGGGAATTGCTGGTTATTTGAAATGGATTAAAATTTTGTGTGAAAAATCTTGTGTAAAAAGTCTTGTGTGAAACCTTTGCCTACTAAAGAAATACGGAGTCAGAAAGGTTGAAATGTACCAAATGTCTGCGTTTCATCTTCATTGTTGTTAAAATCATAATGATGAATCCTCCAAATAAAGCAATTTTTATTATATTTATAAAATGTATTTATTTAATTGAAAGTGATTGTCTTCTGAAATAGCTCCAATAGATGATGAAAAATGAAGCCAAATATTGTTATTTTAACTCATAGTGCGATATCCAGTGCAAGTTTTATTTGATGTCCAAAAAACCCCCTCCTCTTAGACAAGCCATGAAAATTTTCTCCCTTTTTTGATGCTTTTCAGGAATACCAATAAACAAAAACATTCCTTCACAAAATTGTGCTGAGTACCTCTTATTTCCTTTTGTGTCAATTTCAAGAGTGGCATCAGACTTAGAAATGAATGCATGAAGGCTATAACTGCATTTTCTTTTGTCACAGAATCACAGAATATTCTGAGTCGGAAGGGACCCACAAGGATCATAGAGTCCAACTCCTAAGTGAACGGCCTCTATGGGCATTGAACCTGTGGCCTTGGCATTAATAACCCCAAGCTCTGACCAACTCATCTCACCTCAGAGCTTCTTTTCTCTAATGGACAGGATGTTCATAGGGAAAATCGTCGTGGCCCAAGTCAAGTCAGGTTGTCAAGGCATGGGTGGTGACGAAGAAGCAGAAGTACAGGGCAGGTGATCATCCCTCACAGATAAAACTATGAAAGATCCTTCCAAGTTTGCAGGAGGGTAGGACTAGAGATTCCTTACCTGAAGAACAGTGAGTAATGGGGAGCAGAGCCCTGCAGTGGTATCTAAATGGGCTACTTCATCAGAACTTCTTAGGTTCTAACTTGGAGAAGATGACACAAGGCATATGAGTTGGGCACGTGAAGATAGCTTTCAGGGAAAACGAGGTCACATTTCCCACTGAATTGTCTGAGATTGTTTCCACATAATTTCTTTCATCAAGCTCTTTTGAGAAAATTAGCTAATCTAGCACAGATTATCATAGATCATCAAATTCATTTTGTTAAGACCCTTTATGAAATGGTAAATGTTTTTTCATAAAGTGAAAATGAAAGAGAATCACGAAAGTGACCACTATAAAACCTAATCACAGTACAAATGCATGACAATTGAAAAAAGAGGAAAGCTCAGTTAAAAAAAAAAAAAAAAGAAAGAATAATAATTTAAATCTCATACTGATTTTGAAACCACCTCTGGTTACTTTCGAAATCAAAGTTTTGTTGTAAAACACTGAACTGATGCCAAGGGGTCAGGCTGAGGCACCTGTTCAATGATGCATTTTTGCAGAACAACCAGAAAATCATCTCACAGAGATGAATGAAGTATTTGAGGTGTTTGAAAGGCAGTTCCCCTTGAACACCTCAATGACATTTGTAAGTCACTCTGTCACCACTTTGGTCATCAGATTCTTTACGCTGTTTGTGGTGAGTATTAAAAATACCTACATGAAAACAAAAAAAATCTAATTTCTTCATTAATGTGCTCTGATCCTTAGGTAATCTGTAGGATGTTTTAAATCTGTTTTTAACCTGCCCTTCCCATACTGTTGAATACCTGAGAAGAAAGGCTTGCCTGAAGGAAGATAATACTGAATTTAGTCAGAATATAAAATGACATGAGTAGGTGGAGAGAAACATCAAGATAACGTTTTGCTAAAATGTGTGTGACTGCTTTGTGTAACCTGTTTGCAAATTCCATTTTGGTCTACCATTAAGGCAGGAACCTTTTTTTCACCAAATGTTGTTCAGGTTATGTATGAGAAATCTTCAGATCAGCATGACTTCCCCATTTTTCTTGCTAAATATAGAGAAAACCTCAAAGACATACTTTCAGTAGACAGTTGCCTTCAAAGCATTTTGGTTCAGTGGAGGGAACGCCACCTACTCCTCAGTTAACATTAAACTAGAAGCCTTGATTTCTCAATATTTCATTTTGGAAAGGAGCTTTAATCTATCTTCTTGTGAAAGGTTGAAATAAAGACTACTTTGACTTGACTCAGACATTTGATTCAGTTTTAAATATTATTTATTGATATAGCTATCTGGCTTTTGTAAATTGTAATTTTTCATTAACTCGGGAAATTTTGAGAGAATAGGCTGAAACTTTCCCATTTCTTTCAGACTGCTTAGAAGTAATTGAGAGATCCTTGCCATCTTGTCTATAAGGCATTCAAATCTCTAGCCACAAAACAGTAGGCATTGCCATGACTTCTGCTGAGTTGTAGGAGACAGGAAATTCATGTATCGGGGCCTGGTGCCTTCCAGGACTTTCAGTTGTCTTTGAAAAACAGGAAAATAATAACCCGTTTGGTAGCCTTCTGTGGAGGGTAAGCAGCACCTGCTGCAGACAGACCTCAGGCCATTGCTGTGGAGTCTGAATCTCTTCTGTCCTGGGACACAGGTTAACCTCTCAAGGAGACAGGAAGATGTGCTTGGGGGCTGGGGTGGTCCCAGCCTGGCAGTTAGGAAGAGAGAGAATTAGGGTACATATAAACTATTAGGCTGCCTGAACCCAGGCAAGGCTTTGGCTTGGAGCTGAAGATTTTGAACACCACAGCAAAGGTTCTCGCACAGATATTTCTTCCATGCATGATTTGAGAAAATTTTAGTCTCACCAAAAATCTGAATTTTTAGGTAAAGAATTTTTAATCATGTTCCAGATGAAGAATAACACGATAAGACCCAAGTAAGAACATAAATGTCTGCCATTTGCATATCCTTTTAAAGTGACAGAAGAAGCCTTAGATGGAAATAATTGTGAATTACTACAAAAAAAAGCAAATTTAAAATAGTGAAAATTTACGGATGTGGGAAAACTACAGGATTAAAAAAAGAAAATAAAAAGAAATAAGAACAAAACCAACAAACCTTCTTTTATTCATGTAATGCTCATTAAAAGAAAAATAACATGTATTTTACTCTCCATCCAATAAAATTATGCTTTCAGTAGATGTCTTTGTAACTACATATCTTGGCAGATACTAGGAAAATGAAGTCTCTTACTAAAATATGCCCCACTTAAAAAAACTCCCTCCTCCCTCCCAAAAAAACAACCCAAACCCCACCAGTGGGCTTTTTTCCTCCCCATTCCTTCTTTTTGTGTTCTTCTATATTTTTTGTCAAGGTAAATTGCCCTCTGAACTCACTCTGCAGGATGTGCTCCTTTTCAGAAAAACAGCATTTGTGTGTAGTGGATGATAAGGCAGAGCGCATGCAGCTATTTCATATCAAAAAAATAAATCATGATTGTATAGCACCACGATAGGCTTAGTATAGAAAGGGTTAGTACGTGTCATTAAAAGAATGAACAAGCTTTTGATTTTAATTGTAATTGTAATCCTCTCCACTGAAGCCTCAAATGCATCGTTTGAAAACTAGTGGAGATGTGAGTTTTCACTGCAGCCACTTTACGTTTGTGATACATTAAAAGGTGTAATCCAACTGAAATGCAAATCACCGTTCTTGAAAACAAATTACAAATGAAGATAACAGGGCAGCATACTAGCACTAAAGCATCCGAGAGCCCATCTGAGGTGGTTCTCTTTCAGATCCAAATTGCAGCAGCCCTGTTATCACAGGTAATAGGGTGCTGCAAAGGCAGGTTGATTACAAGGCTACGGTAAACAATCCTTTTAAATGCAGTGCCTCAATAGACTTGCACATACAACATTAATCAAGTGAATTCAAATAGAGCCACAAAGGGAAGTGGTGGGGCAGGCCCTGTTGCTTTAGCTCACAGAGTAAGTGGCCGAAGTTCAGTGCTCGCTTGCCACAGAGGTGTTTTCCAACCCTTCATAATCAGCATTGACTTGTAGAAAATTTTAATTGGTAGCCCCTTGGAAATCAAGCCCCTCTTGGAAAGGGGTGCTCTTTTATGCCTCAAGGTATAGAAATTTGCTTTCCTTAGGCAGTGGCCTGCCTGGGACAGGTTTATGTGTTTGCTCAGCCTGTCAGGGCCGGAGGAAGCACGGGATGGGTTGGCAGGGCAGGTTCTGGCCGGTGCTGCAGCCCTACTCCCGGACCACCATGAAGCGCTAATCCAGGGAGAGGGCAACCATCTCCCTGCTACGGCCCTTCTTCCATAAGAAATCTGCCTTTCCAAATAAACACACACCCAGACAGCCCAAATGCATTAGCAGCAGACATTTCTTGGGGGTTTTTTTCTATTACTGGTCTCCTTTGGAAAATTGTCATAACTCTGTTTATTACACCTCTCAACCTTTTTCAAAGGTTCGTGCATTTATAGCATGTACTGCCAAGAAATCTTCTCTATAATTGGAGATTTTCTTTAAAAAACCTGCTGTAATAGGGTGAAGAGAATAAGCATCTTTTGGAAGGATGTTGATGTGACAAGGGAAAGCAGGTAAGTTACAGAAAGAGCAAAGTGCAATAAATAGCTTCTATTTAAAAAATAAATACAGTAATTTAAGTTTGCCTGCATATAGCTCTAAATAATTCAGCAAATGATAATAATAACATTCATTAAATGATAGCTAAATAATATCTTATAGAGTAACACACATCAATTTTGTGAGGGGCCACCTAAGTGTAATCATCAAGCATGGCCATATTCAGCAGTTCCATTTATTTCGAAGAATTTTAACTGAATATTTTAATTAATGCAGCTCTAACTCTAGGCCAAGGAATATCTGCTGTCACATCATTAAATAAAAGGAAAGCATATAAATGTAGGAATTCCATAGAATGGAACATAAAAAGTATTTTAATTTTGTGATACTTATAAAAAGTTTGAAGCCTAATTACTAGGGCACCACAAAGTATTACTAAAGGGGTTTGGGGACTTCCACGTACAGGTTTCTGGTTAAAATTCAGGTTAAAATTCAATCCCAACGAAATGATTCAAAATGTTTCCTCAGCACAGGATGGCAAATGAGCTATTAACCTTCAGATCTAGTTCCCAGGAAGTGTCTGTATGATTAAAAGATCAGGGATGTATTAGGAACATTTCTGGAAATTTGGAAAACTGGGTGGCAATGGATAATTCTTTGCACTCCTCTGCAGAATTTGATCCTCTGACAGAGGATATTTCCAGCACTCAGAGAAAGAGTGGCTATATAACGAACACTCTGAAGCAGAACAGAAGACATGATATATTTGACTATATTGCACCCAATTGCTTTTTCCCATCTGTGACATCTTCACATATTTGCAATGTTTTTCATGGATCAGGTTTGTTTCACTGTAATACTGCACACAGGTTTACACATGAGTCTGCAGAGTGCAAATAAGAATGGGATTACAGCTGCAGTGCAAATACCATATACAAATTGGTGCATCATATAGTAAATTGTTATGAAAACTCATCAGCATGAATAGATTAACAGACCTTTACTTTAAAACCTTCCCTATTCCCTGTACGGGCACATTATGGACATCAGTACAGCCATTTCTCCTGGGCTGCTTTGCCAATGTATGTGTTCACCATTATTTACAGGGAATAGCTCTAGGAATATGAAGGTAATTCACATTACTTAGTTCTTGGATTTAATTCAACCTGTACTAAGAGGGTGACAAGTTCTTCTTTTTTTGGATGATGATTCTCAGGAGGAATATGACAGGAATATTAATCCTCCTGCATTAACTCAGAGTGCATCTCCTTTAAGATACTAATCTAAACATTTTAGCTTAAATATTTTTCAGTACTCAATCCAGCCTAAATATAACTTGTGATCTAGACTGAAGAGCTCTAGGGGCACAAATGATATTTACCACTTTGAAACTAAATAGTACCCCAATAGCACAAAACCTGAAATTCCTCCTTCCAACATTGTAGGGACTGGTTTGTGAGATCAAGTATTGGGTTCCTTCCCACTTGGAATTTCCATTCTAATGAGATAACATTGTATTAATGTGTGAAAGACTGTGCTTGCAGAACTATAAACTTCTGACCACGCCTTAAAGGAGCCAGATGCATCTGGGAGGTAGAGGAGAAAGAGTTGGAACCAAATACTTCTGACTTGAGAGGAAGATTTTACAAAAAAGCACTTGTCCCCAAGACCTTGAATATATATGCCGAGAGGAGGAACATTATTATTCTTTTCCTGGATCTCCAGGGTCAACTAATGAAGAGTATTGTTCCACTATGCAACACCAGAGAATCTGTTACTGTAAAAGCAATAGAGAGCAAGGAATATGAGTATGTCCACATGCCTTTCACCTCTTGGGCTTCTTGGATGGCCTGATGTCTCCTCTTGAAGCTGCTATAAAAAGCCTGTTTTCTTGATTTCCAACCATGATTTTGCCATGGAGGAGTGTTACATGTCAAATATTTACTGGTCAACTGGATTAAGTCTCCAGTGTCCAAAGAAGCACATGGTCTCATAAACTGCACATGTACTTCTAAGCTTTTAACTGTAATAATAAAAATAGAGGTTTCATCATTCATTTTAAGCGCAGCCTTTAAGGAGTTTCTGTTTTAATATGGCCTATCATAAAATGATTACGTTTCATTAGACAGTAATAGAGATAGAAGGGATAGAAATATCACAAATATAGTTCTGTTACTTTGAAAATTGCATACTTTCCCTTCCACTATTAGAAAAAATAAATCATATTGCTTGAAAATTTCTTAAGACTTCAAAAACTTTGAAATATTTTATAAAGGTCTACAAGAACACAAAATGCTGAGAATCGTACACAAAGAAAGACGGGCATGTATCTGACTTTGAGTTCAGCTCTGCTATACAAAGGCAGCTCACAATACAGGCTTGTAACAAATTGGGCAATCCAAGATGCCACAGTCAAGAACTGTATGAAACACAGGGATCATTTGTACACATGGAGCTGAAAAATACGGCTGTTGTTTTCACTCAGAGATTATAATCATATCCCTGGGCTGCAGGATAAGGCTGCTTTCTTGGTTCATGAGCATTAAGAAACAACTCTCCCATTGTTAACCTTCCTGAGGAGACGCTGCAAATGCAGGGTCCTACAGGAAACAAAGATGTGGAAATCATTTAGTGCAACCCTACACTTAGACAGGTGCCACTCTTAGTCTTTTTAATTGATCTAATTTGTTACTTATACCTGTAAATCACACTGTTATCATCTCTGAACAAGCAATGGAAACCAGAATTTGTCACTGACTAAAGATAGCAGACCAAGTCTTGAAATGGGCTGGTCATATAGGCTTACTGGCTTAATTACACAACAGTACATTAGATTGAAATGAGATACTTAGAAAAATCCAAATTACATGCAGGCCTCTTGTTTCTTTATCCCACATTGACACAAAACACAGTTCAAATGCAACTGCTAAAAGAGTAAGTTATAGTCTTCTGAGAGAGACAGAGCCAGACATAGATCCAGGCCTGACCCAGTCAAAGATTTTTGCAGTGAGATTAATCTTATACTGATCGAAAGGTCTATGCTGATGGCATGATGCTCACATCCCAAAGCTGCTGCAATATCATGACAGGAACAGGAGTATCATGAAGATGAAGAGCTGGGAGCCTTCTCAGCAGGATAAATTCAGTTACTTAGGAATGAGTAACATTCGTAGGATCTAATTTTCTCTCCTTGGAATTACTCAGTTCTATATAAAATCCCACATGTAGTAAAAAAGCTGCTTCAACAAAACCAATTTAACTCACAACTTAATTTCTAGTTTTTCAAGCAGGTTTCCCAGAGTCCAGATCACACTTGAAGGCCACCACTCAGACTTTTTATAGACAGCTCTTAGATGTAGTAGTATGGACAAACCACCTTTCTTTAGTTTTTTCCACCTCCTTCCAAGACCAGAGAAATTTATCTCCTTTTGTTTTTCTATCTACCTGTGACAAGGCAAACATTCCTCAGTCCCTGAATCCTGAAACCCAGTCTTAAGAAAATGGTAAATAGACTCAAGGAATCACGGAATCATTACGGTTTGAAGAGACCTCCAAGATTGTCAAGTCCAACCTTTGACTGAATAGCATCATGCCAACTAAAATATATGACAAAGAGTCATGTCTACTTGTTTTTTGAATACTTTCAGGGGTGGTGACTCCATCACTTCCTTGGGCATCCTGTTCTCATCTTTAAACACTTTTTCATTAAAGAAATTTTTCCCAGTATCCAACCCGAACCTCCCTTGGTGCAGCTTAACACTACGTCCTCTTGTCCTGTTGCTGGTTGCCTGGAAGAAGGGATGAACCTCACCACAACCTCCTTTCAGGTGGTTGTAGAGAGTGATAAGGTCTCCACTGAGCCACCTTTTCTTCAGGCTAAACAACCCCAGCTCCCTAAACTACTCCTCACAGGACTAATGTTCCAGAGCCTTTCCCAGCTCTGTTGGCCTTCTCTGGATGTGCTCCAGCACCTCAGTGTGAGGTGAATAGAGGGGCCCAAAACTGAACACAGGACTCAAGGTGTAGCCTCAAAGTACCGAACACAGGGGGACAATCCCTGCCCTGGTCCTGCTGGCCACACTATTGCTGATGCAGGCCAGGATGCCATTGGCCTTCTTGGCTCATGTTCACCCACTGCTGACCAGCACCTCCAGGTTCTTTTCTGCTGAGCAGCTTCCCAGCCACTCTGCCCCAGACTGTAGCACAGCACAGGGTTGTTGTGACCCAAGTGCAGGACCCAGCACTTCATCTTGTTGGATTTCATACAACTGGCCTCAATCCATCGATCCATCCTGGGCAGATCCCTATGCAGAGGCTTCCTGCCCTCCAGAAGATCAACATTCCTGCCCAACATGGTGTCACATGCAAACTGACTGAGAGTGCACTTGATTCTCTTGCCCAGATCATTTATAAAGATATCAAACAGGAGTGGCCCCAGAACTGAGTCCTTGAGAGCACCAGTTTTGACTGGCCATCATTTGGATGTAGTGCCATTCACCACCACTGTCTGGGCCCAGTGATTTATCCACTTTTTTACCCAGTACACCCAGTATACCTGTCCAAGCAGGGAACAACCAGTTTCTCCCATAGAATGATGTGGGAAACAGTATCTGAGATTTTACTACAGTCTAGGTAGATTATCTCCACAGCCTTTCCCTCATCCACTAGGCAGGTCACCTGGTCCTTGAAGAAGATCAGGTTGGTTAAGCAGGACCTCCCTTTCATGAACCCATGCTGGCTGAGCCTGATCCCCAGGCTGTCCTGCACATGCCATGTGATAGTACCCAAGATAATCTGTTCCATAACCTTCCCTGGCATTGAGGTAAGACTGACAAGCCTGTAGTTCCCTGGATTCTCCTTCCAACTGTTCTTGTAGATGGGGGTTACATTGTCTAGCTTCCAGTAGTCTGGGACCTCCCTCATTAACCAGGACTGAGGATAAAAATGAAAAAGAGTGGCTTGGTGAGCTCTTCTACCAGCTCCCCCAGTAGCCTCAGTTAGATCCCATCTGGCCCCATAAACTTGTGAATATCTAGGTGGCACGGCAGGTCACTAACTACTTCCTCTTGGATTGCAGAGAGTCTCTTCTGCTCCCCATCCCTGTCTACCAGTTTGGAGGCTGAGTGCCCTGAGTATAACTGACCTTTCTGTTAAAGACTGAGACATAGAAGGCATTAAATACCTCAGCCTTTTCCTTATCTTTGGTGGCAATGTTCCCATCTGCATCCAAAAAATGATGGAGGCTCTTTTTGGCCCTTTTTTTTTTTTTGTTATTAATGTATTTGTACAAATATTTTTTCTATCTTTTGCAATGGTAGTTGCGGATTGATTTCTAGTTGGGCTTTTGTCTTTCTAATTTTTTTTCTACAGAGGACATAGACTTCAATTTCCCTTCTGATCTTGAAGCTGCTGTCAGATGTCTTTCAATAATCTGTGAGCAATCGTTCATCTGTCCTAACCTTTGATACAATGTTGTTGTTTCAGCCACAAGCCTCCCAGACATTACTGATGCTACCCCAATGCTGCCATGTTTGCGGAATGGAGAAATGGTGAGCCTTGGCTCTGCTAGGCATGAGTCCCAGTGATAGCAAAGATATCAGAGGCAGGATAGCAGAGATGTGGAGTTCGTTCATGCCTGGCACCATCCTCATACAGACAAGGGACACGATGGCCTGAACTCCTCTTCCAATGTGGCTTACAGCAAATGCTAAGCCCATATCATGCA
>VZTA01000662.1:0-22049 GCA_013398855.1 Mohoua ochrocephala
AGCTCCAGCACCTCAATGTCCTGTCTGAACTGAGGGGCCCAGATCTGAACCCAGGATTTGAGGTGTGGCCTCANACAGTGGGGGACAATCACTGCCGTGGTCCTGTGGCCACACTATTGCTGATACAGGCCAGGATGCCTTTGGCCTTCTTGGACACCCGGGCACAGCTGGCTCATGTTCAGCCTCTGTTGACCAGCACCCCTAGGTCATTTTCTGCTGAGCAGCTTTCCTGCTGCCCAGCCACTCTGTCCTCAGCCTGTAGCGGTCCAGGGGGTTGTTATGACTCAAGGGCAGGACGCAGCTCTTTGCCTTACTGAACCTCATCCAGTTGGCCTCAGCCCATCAATCCAGCCTGTCCAGATCCCTCCGCAGAGCCTTCCAACTCTCAGCAGATCAACACTCCTGCCCAACTTAGTGTCATCTGCAAACTGACAGAGGGTGCACTTGATCCCCTCATCCGGACCATGGATAAAGATTTTAAACAGGGCTGTCCCCAACACTGAGCCCCACTTGTGACTGGCCATGAGCTGGATGTAGCTCCATTCACCTCCACTCTCTGGGCCTGGCTGTCCAGCAAAGAACATTTCCATCCAAGACATGAGCAGCCATTGTGAAGCCATCAGCATTCATCACTGTCAGATTTAAAATCAGAATACTCAGCATATACTTCCATTTTCCCTTTTTTTTGTTTGAATCCTCATCAAAGCATTTCTCTTGTTGAGGTCATAAAACACACAGAAATGTACTTACTTGTTACAGTAACAAGTCAGCAGGAACACAGTATTCCTTCAAAGAGAACCCAATTTATTCATTTTCCAGATTAACAATGGTTATAACACATTGTTTATAGCTGCTTTAGAACCAGACAACTAAAAAAATTACAATAATAACTATAATGATGATGATGATGATAACAACAACGACAACGACAACGACAACGACAACAACAACAATAATAATAATAATAATAATAATAATGACAATAGAGTACCATGAGAGAACTGGGTATTAATAAAGTGATGTGCCCGTACCAGGGAAGTTACCACACAGTAAGGAGTAGAATTATTGGGAACAAGGATAAACACATCTGAATGGAAACATATCACAGAACTGCTGTGATTGAAACAGAGAGACTTTGGTTAGATGGTGACTGACTCGATATTACACCAGAGGAAAGAGACTCTGTTTCAATACTTACTGCAACCCCTAAAAGGATAGAACCTACTTTCATTTCCAAATGGCTTTTGACACCACCCCCCCCCACCAAAGGCCTCAAGGCAAACTCAGCAAAGATAAATAAATTGTTACAAGATCCTTGAAAACATAAATAAGTTGTTACAAGAGAGGTAAGGAGAACACAGCTCCGAGTGATGCCTATTGGAAAAAAGGTAACAAAACAAGGATGGACTTTAGAATGACCATTAGTGATTGGGGGAGTGAGTTGCTGATGGCTGTAATAGCATTTTCACTTCTTTTTAGCTTCGTAAGAAATCTCCCACAGCTCTGACTCACTTTGCTGGCTTTGCTGAGAACAAGGAAAGAGCCAGATGTTTGATAAGGTCCGAGGAACTTATCTATGAAAACAAGTCTTGCTTTCCACAAGAATGACAATTTTATGCAAATGTCATATCAAAAATTTAGAAGTCATCTGAGCATGATTTCCTCATCTGCATTGTTTCCACAAGATATTGTAACAAAAATACTATTCAACTCTACAATAACTTCTTATTTTGTCTCTCTGACACTACTTGTCAGATGTTTTGGGTCAGAGTAAACTCTTGAGAAATGATTCAACATTCCCATTGAAACTAATTAGACTAAGCAGCAGGTACCCACTATGAAGCCCAAACAAGAGAATGTAGAAAGCCCAGGGAATTCACTGCACCTGGGGTTAATGAACTCAATTGTGTCATTTTTGCAGAGGTAAAGCAGGGGTAACATAGCTGATGAAATATATTTAGATTTATACGGTGGTGATTTTTTGGGTTTTGTTTGTTAGTTTTGAGTGTTGGTAGCTCTTTCAGCACAAAATACAATGTTGAATAAATACTCTAAGCTATATTGTAGTGTTGGAAGTGTAGCTGCAAGGAAATTGCCAAGCTCTATTTTAAAAACTCTGAAGCTTACTTAAATTTTAATCAGCTTAACAAGAAAATACATGTTGTGTTTGCAAGACATTTAGTTACCTTTATCAGCAAAACAAAGGTAAAAATCTGTATGTGAGACTGTTCTTTTTTGGCTGGGTTTTTTTTCCCCCTGAATAGTTAATATACTAACAATTTGTTTTGATATCTTGACTCTGTACTTGAGGAGGTGGTTGCTTACACAATGGCAAAGAAGCAAAAAGTATGTTTTGACCACTGACAAACTCAGAAATGGAGAAAATTAAGAAAGCTGGAGTCAGTCATAACAGTACAGATAGACACCACAGGTATAGGACAAGAATATGAATGTAGTGGTTTAAATTTATGAGAGCAAAGAGCTTTCTTGGAGCAAGAGAAAACCCTGTGTTAAAACATGCACTTATCCATGTTCTATTCTATTAACTTTGTTTGTAAACATTCTTATGTTTAAAACATTTCCTTAGCCCCACAAGAGAGCAAGACCAGATCAACTTGGAACAATGTGATAAGTGCTGTGCTCACAGCATTAGCCATTGATTAAAAAGCATCTGTTTTCTGAAAAAATCACAAAGGTTTACTTTGAAAAACACTCATAAGAAATGTCTACTCTGTATTGGAACCAACAGGTTAAAGTCAAAGATTCAGACAATGTCTTCTTGCTTGCTTATGCTACAGAAGCAGCACAACAAATGGTCAAGATGTAGTGACACATAACCATATGGGTAGTAAAAAAGCTTAGACAGCATTTCATAAATTACACAAGCAAATTGAAATCAATGTCAGAGAAGAGAAATTTGAATAGATGAAGTAGGACATTTTTAAACAGATACTAATATGCATGTTTAAATTAAATTCTTGATAAATAACTAGCTACTAATTATGCTGAGACAATGTTTTCCCAGGGGTCATAACTCAGTCATTATTTTCATTAAAAAGAAACACAAGAGAAAGAAAATGGAGGACAGTAGAGAAGTCATAATGGAGTGAATTATTTAATTTTATTTTCCTAAATAACATAAGAACAGGAAGATGCTCAAGACTGTCCAAAAGCAACAGTAAGCATTTCCAGCAGTAAGTCACTGCAGAACAATCAGGTGGGCAAAAAAGGCTTTAATATGTGTTGTCAAAACACTTAACCGGTCCAGTTTGTCACCAAGAGTCTGAATTTAACTCTCATACTACAACACTTGTGGATCTTGACAGATGGGTTATTTCTATGTTAAAACAGATTGATCAAGGATTGTACCCTGCTCCTCAGTACCACCCACCAAACTACTCTTTCAGGAATAAGACTACAAATTAACGAAAATGTGTTGTCTTAGAACATGCCTATACTCTCTTTGCTGACACCCTCTTCTATCGCATGTCTGCATTTTGTTAAAATCTGCCAAAGAATCAGAGATCTTGTTCATGCCAAAATTCTGCATTAAATATTCTTCCACATAAATTTTCAGAGAAAGCTGACTTTGTCATGTATGCGTGTCCTCCATTACAGGAGACATCCAGCAGAAAATTATTAAATTCTGTATTCTTCAGTGAAATTAACTGTTTGCAGAATCAAGCCCAGCATATTGCAGTATGATTTTGTCTTGCTAATGAATCAACAGTCTCTACACAAGTAGGACAAAACATGAATAAATAAAAAAACCATAGCAGTTAAGACCTGTGGTGTGGCGCTCATGATGTTAAATTCTGGCCATTTTTAAAATCCTAAGTATGCTTACTCATGGATTCAATCTGCATCAGGAGTTAATGTCACCAGAAGTGCTAGAACTGGACAAAGTAACTCCCTTCCTCTGCAAACACGGAAATCCTGCTTTTTGTTCGCACAGGACTTCAACATTTTTCTCGTTTTTTCTTGCAAAGAACGTACAAAACAATCCTCAAAACCCCCCATCCTTCCTTTTTCACTCCTGCCACCCTGGCAAAAAACCTCACCTCTCTTTCAGAGAAATGAGCATGGCTTGTTACATGCTGCTCTGTAACTATAGGAGCAAATCAATAGCAGCTGAATGCCATCTGCTTCGGGCAGCAGAACAGCACCAAAAGTGTGAGCAATGCATCTTCCCTTATTGAAAGGTTATTTTATGCAAGTAAACAATTCATCGTCTTCTTGCACGCTTGATGCTCATTTACCACTTCTGATCAATAAAATATGCAAAACAACAAAAAAATTGAATCCTAAGAGTAGTTCTGATGCCAGTGTGATAGGTAATCAATACCAGGTCTCTGTTCAGTAAGGCAGCCAGTAGGGTAACTCCTTTATTGTATGAACCCAGGAGAAAGTGTGGAATATGTCTTGTTACCTATAAAATGCAATAAGAGAGTGAGAAACACAACTTCTATCCTGGAAATTAAAAAAAAAAAAAAAGGAACGGAGAGCCACTATTTTAATTGTATTTTTCCCCTAACTATGCAAAGGCTACTAATGTCAACTTGCTTGATCATTTCTTGCAAAGAATCTGCTGTTACACTGTTGATAGAGCTCCACTATCATTAACACAGATTTTTGGTTAAATTGCAGTCATTACAAGACATACTTTGGACAACAATCCCTCTTCCTTCTGAAGCTGCTCTACCTTATTAAGCCTCAGTTTTCAATGTATTTATGGTTCAGGTGAACTCAGTTTTTCTGTTAAAAACAAACTGCTATGGGAATTTCTTTTACACAGTGTTTCTTTTAGTCAGACCACAAACTGCCTTATTACATTAAGCCTCCTGACAATTGATTCAAGTAGAATACTTCTCTCCCAACAAAGAAAACAACATCATTTTTACAGATACTGCAGAACAAAACCTCCAATTTAAACAGTTTTCCTAAAATAACATAAAATACTTGAAATAACAGTTGCTACCGGCAAATGCTCTCTACTCTAGTGTACCATATATCCTAACATTAAAAAAAAAAAATTAAAACTACTACTCTCTCATTTGAACAGCAATATTGCAGATTGTATCACAAAGCCACAAGTTAAGATACACACTCTACATTCTGATCTGCACTTAATATAGAAGTTTTAATTTTCTCCAGTTGTCTTTCCTGCATGTTTCTAGAAACACAATTATTTGAGTATGTGGCCTTTCCATTCATTTGGTTATTTGAACTGCAAAAAAGCTCGATATTCTTCTGTAGGATAATATCTCATATATGGCTTCCATTTAAGAGAACCCACCTGTACAAAATTTTTTAAAAAAACCAAAACCCCCCAAAACTTGATTTTTTTATATTTGCAATGCAAAGACATTTTCCAGTACACTGGTCATAGACTTTGAGAAAAGTTTTATTAAAGTGAAGCCAAGAAATACTGAAAAAAAACCCAATTTCACTATAAGATTATAGCCAAACACTAACTTGTAGTCAAGAAGCAGCGCTTCTGCACAGGAAAGGCAAAAAAATCTCTTCTTAGCAGTTCAGTTCTCATAATTATTGCAAGAAGAAGACAACTGGAAGAACGTATCTGTAAATCAACTTATATAGAATTTTTAAGGTAATTACTGGTAATTAAAAAAGAACATATTTGCACATGTGGAAAAAGTCCTTCTGATCAATCAATGAAACTTATTGAATGTAAGATAGATTCAGGTTTGGGCTTTATGTAAATCTGTGAATTAGAGGCAGGTTTGTAAACAACAGTTCAAAATTTTTCTTTTATAACCTTGTAAGACCCCAAATATTTGTAGTAGTAACAGGCAACTGCCCCTTCTATATAATGTAGCTTTGAATCATGCTCCTCCTGCATCCTTTCTTCAAAAATGCTTATGAGTTTATATGAACTTCAATATACGGCTTGAACACATTTATAGAAGCCAAAACAATTTTGATCAAATTAATAATACAGAACATAGTAGTGAAAGTGCAGTAGCTTGGAGTCAATGACCCAACTAGCAGCAAGGGTATAATTTAAAGTCAGAAATTTCCAGTGCATGCACCGTTAGCCACAGTGAACCTGTTACTGCTCTAAAGGGAATTGTTTGCCTCTTATTAGATTTTCTACAGCACAGCCATAAGTGATAAATGTACTGCTGTACTCACTGTCAAGTTAATCAATGCTGCCAAAGTTTTGTTGACCTAACAGTAATCCATAAAGTGAGCGGCATTTTCTCTATCCCTATGACATCTCGGTCCTCAGTGGGGATACAAATCTTACAACAGCTTCTCAAAAAAAAAAACCTAACAAAAAAAACCCCACCAAAAAAACCCAAAAAAACCCCCAAAGCAAAGCAGGGGGGGAAAAAGATATTTTCAAAATTCTGTCTTTAAATTAGCAGACTGTGAGAATGCCTTGCTTCTCTGACAAATTGCTTAAAAATGATGGCCATACAATGGAATCCTTTTGATGGCTAAAATACTAGCAAATGGAGAACTTCAGGTTAAAGCCTTGCCTGCTAAAAAGAAGGTAAAAAACAGCTTCATGAGTCTTTCAAGGAAACAGTTGTGAACACGATTTACATGTAACTATAGATTAGTGCACTGGTTGAAACAGAACACATTGCAGCAATTCTGAAGACAGTAATGTGAAAACAATAATAAAAAATCACCGCCAATAAAACTTGTCTATTGCTGTGTCTAGCTGTGATTCACAGTCCATGAGAGGCATCACCACTGTAAAGAAGAAAAAGTCAGGAAACAATCCCTGGTAGAACAAGCTGCTCTACAAACAAACTGCTGCCATGCTCTCACAAGCAATTATAGACATATGAAATATGAATTGCCATTGATTTTTCTTCTAGAGGTCATTCTGCTCCATGTTTTACGCAGTCTAGGCATTTATTTGGGTGGCAAACTGACAAGTTTTTATAGAATTAACAGAGCAATGTAATCCTTGCTCAGTCGCAGGTACTTCATTATGGTTCTGTTTCTTGACACATGTCCCTCCCAAAACTCACCAGCAAGGGAGTCCTTGATAAAGGTGAGGAACGATGCAATTACTTGTGAAAAGAGACCCTCCTAACTTGGTCAGTGAACACTTATTTACCTTTTCTGTGCTGATGGCAGACAAGCAGCATCAGCTGGAAGGCTGCATTTGTCACACCATAGCAATTCTATGGACAATGTTCTGATTTGGCTAAAAACTCTCCACGTTCTTGTTATTGAAAGAGGGATGACTTCTCCAAAACGGAGAAAAAATATTGCAATTTAACCTGCTAACAGAAGAGCTATCTTTATTTCTGTTAAAAATTATCATAACATTAGAATGCTGCAAGAATGCCAAGATATTCTCTATGAACCCCATATTTTTGATGTTATATTCACACTTAGCAATTACTTGATGTTCCTCACTCAGCAACCAGAGAATTACTTAATTATGGTCAGTAAACTCCACAAATGAGGTTGAAATTGAGTATCACAGATTAATGAATCATATATTC
Organism: Mohoua ochrocephala; assembly: GCA_013398855.1. Taxonomy (NCBI): domain Eukaryota; kingdom Metazoa; phylum Chordata; class Aves; order Passeriformes; family Acanthizidae; genus Mohoua; species Mohoua ochrocephala. Next base: position 7,494 of record VZTA01000662.1, read on the forward strand.
TGGCATTTTTGACAGCTATCTTCCCTATTTCTATTATTCACTTTGGCACAAATATTTGGTCTCCATGTTTCACACACAAGAAGAATTCATAAAAATGCTGTGTTGCACTTCTTCTTCCCAGTGATTATTCTTTTTCTGAAGAAAACGAATAACCTTACAAGAAAGCTTTAGCATCTGAAGCTAGGTAAAATTGTTATTTAAGTCACATTTCTTGGTGCTTCAATGAAAAGGAAGAACAGTACTATATACAGTGGTACAGAGAGCTTAATCAGACTCTAGACTCCACAATGAGCAAATAAAAGTGAGTACACCATCAGATGTGGATGTAGCATAAGGGTTCGGAAAGGATTTATAGTAGAACTGAAATCTACAAAAAACCTTGCATTGTCTGTTGACTGGCCACAGAGATGACCTTCAATACACAATCATCAGAAGACAAAACTATAAATGATATGTAGATTGAATAAACCAGTCAAAGGGACGAAATTAAATTTCAGGGGAAAAAAACAAAACAAGAAAAGGCTGGAAGATGGAGAGCTGAAAGAATCTGAAGTTGAAAGACTCTGCTATAGATACAAAAAGGATAATATGGTGGTTATAACTAGTAAATATACTACAGGGAAAATAATTTTCATGTCTCCATACACACAATAACAAATCCATCAGTCTTGTCTGATGATAGACTTCTCTCTGACTTCCTTGGTGAACATCACTGCTTTGTAAAATTGGGCAAAAAGAATTGACAAACTAGAGAAATTTGGATTCTTTTTGGGATTTTTTTTGCCACTTAAAATTTGGGTTGACATGTTGAGCCTGGCTGCTGGACCTCTTCACTGAAAGGCTGTCATGGTGTCTGTACTTTTACATTAATAATATAGTTCCTGAGTATCTGCATTGAACCACAGTTATCAAGAGCCTCCTACATCATTACAGGGCAACTTCGTCATAAAACCCAATAATCTTTATTTCCAATACTACAAAAAGACCCCAATATCTTGTGGTAACTTACTCTTGCAGTACATGTCCTTGTGATTCCAGCACTTAAAGCTGGATAACTAATTCAGGTCACATAATTAAACTTGCCTGAATTTGATTAATTATAAAAAAATCCCCCTGTAAAGCAGGTAAGCACTACTACATGGCATTTAAATACAGTACTATTACAGAAACACAAATTGCTTCTTAATTGTGAAGTTATACAACTGCTGCTGTTCAAAACTATTGTCACATATCACTGCATGACCTTGACTGAGTCCAAATACACAGAGAAACATCTGATGGGATAATGTCGAGACGGCTGCCTAAATGCTGCTGTTTGCAAGGCTGTAGAGTCTGAATTCTGTGCATGGTCTTTGTTCCTCCATAATCTCCTGTGGCTTTATGAGTGGGTTTTTTTATGTGTGTTACATTAGGAATCTTTTCCACTGAACTATGTGTGAGAGCTGGATCCCACACTGAAAAGCACACTTGAGGATCTGGATGCCTTGACATCTGAAGAAACTAGGAGAGGTTTCACTGGTCTAACTTCCTCATGATTTCTTGGAGATATTCTGAATATTTTTTCAGAAGCCAACATTACGGGGAAGCTGCTCAGAAAACCATAGTTACTCAGAATACAACTGTGATCTTATTCAGTTGTGACTTGCCAGCAAGGATACAAAGAAAAATACTGTAAATTACATGCATTCAAAGTCCTATGTTTGTTAAAGCATGTCTGTTACCAACAGTTCATGAGCTGATATGACACCACACTATCATGGTTATGAATGCCGAATTTCTCTAATGATGATGATATTCCAGAAATAAAAAAATATGAAGCTCAAAAAATGGAGGATGAACTCCCCCAGTCAGATACACATAACTGGAATGACATTTTCTCAGAAGGTTTTATTGGGAAAGTTATCACTGACCTTTTCATTTTCCTAGAATAGACGTACCCAGTGGGTTGCAACAGCATAAGAAATAAGGTTTTTATCCAACCATTTTAAAACTGTAATTCTGCAAAAGCAGACCACAGCCACATTGCTGCTGTAAAGGCCAGAGATGCACCACACAAACTGACGCTCTAAGAGAGCAGTTTTAAAAGTTGGCAGCTGGTATATTTGTGCTGTCAATTTATGTGAATGATGCCAACGCATAGAGCAGCAATATAACTTACCTAGCCAAGGTAGTTCTGTAAAAACTGACTTAGAAATTAGTCTGTTTCATGTGCCTTCTTCTTGTTGGAGTACATTACTCCAAAGCAGAATATATGTAACACTTATCAACAAGAAAACAAACATGTAATACCTTTTTTGAACATATTAATACTCAGACCCTCTAAGTTTATTTCAATGTCTATGGTGACAGAGAGGATTTCTCCTCATGATGATGTGTGCACTGTCAAAAGGCAAAAGGCTGGCACTCAAGGAGAGCATCCAGGTGCTTTTTCTATGCCTTGTCATTAAGAGAAATATCCAGAGGACCCTCGTGCTGAATGATGTTTTTACACCACGTGGACCAATGCAATTTGGCATGCGCAGGCAGCTGGAAGAAAGGAACAGCCATCCAAAAGGTCTAGATATTTAAGAACACATACCTGTACTAAAAGGGAATCAAAATACAGTGTGTAGGTTAAGTCTCTACCAAACGCAGGGGTTACTGATTATTAACACAAGCAATGCACACCTGGTGAGATTACTACGTCTACAAACACAAGTGTTGTAGTATATGCAGGGTTTTCTTATGCTTTAGATGCAATTGGAATAAATCTTGTGATGGTTCTGAATTGTAGGATCTGTTATTTCCCATGTCTTTTATTTCTATCACAGATAAAATTTTCCTTTGTGCTTAGTGGCTACTCTCAACACTGTTTTGTTGCATCAGTGCTTCTTACTGCTTTATGTAAAATTTGCATTCATTGATAATGTTGGTTCACTCTAACTGCTATACTGAGCTTTGAACTAATTGCTCTCAATTAATCTATTCCACTCTTTGATAGCTTATTTATCAGATTGGGAAAGATAGATTTAATGGTGCTTGCTGGAAACAAGTTCTTTAATTGGAAATACCTGAGTGCTTAGCTCACTTCGTGCTCTGGCAATTAAGGACAATTTGGAAAAGCGTTTTTCCCCTACTATTGTCTCCTTGATTAGATATCCAAAGAAGCAGACAAAACAAATGACAACACCACCTAGCAATATTGGTTCAAATAAAAGCCCAGCAGCCAAATTACTTACTATGAGAAATGTGAACCATCCCCATCAATTCCAATGCTGTGTTACATTCATTTTGCTGTATCTTTGCCTCCCAAGTAGGTAAATGGCAAAATTTCTCTCAAAATGCATAGCTCTATGCCTGCCTCTATACAATTATCCCTCTCCACAAATAAGCCAAATCAACAGAAGAAATTATTTTTCTTGATTAAGCTCCCACATTTCTCTTGGGATGAAACAAAACAAACAATTAATCTTTCCTTATTTGTTCTCAGAAGAACCTGCATCCCTTAAATGTACAATAACCAGGGTACCTGTGGCAGGCAGTCGGCAGCAATTAGGCTTGTGCTGAAAACGAATGGACTAGAGTCAGAATGCCTAATCTGCTGAGAGTTTCTGCAGGAGGGCAAGGTTAGACCAGGAAAATTCCCTTGCTGTGGAAACACTGTTAAAAATTACCACCTGACTTCAGCATAATTAACAAGGTTTGGGAATTTATATGAACTGAGTAATTGAAAAGAATTAGCAAGAGATATATACATTAATCTTCACCAGTTACAACAGGCCTAATGAAATTAAAGGTTCTATTTCTGCTTCACGCTTTGTTTCTGCAAACTTTTCTCATCTGCAGAAGAAAAAGTATATTAGATAAAGACAATGATAATTATGAGAAATTAAAAAGAAGAAATGCACCATGAGCCTCAATTTTTACATCAATACTTCTTGAAAATTTTCTTATGTATAATTCACAGTGTTTATCATAAATAACCCTGGAAGTTTCTTATTTTAATGCCCATCTTTTCAAAGTCGACAGGAAAAATCCATATCAGAGTTATAAATTTAGGCATCATTCAGTAATGTGTATTTGTTTGCAAATGTACTTCACAGAAATCCAAGCCTATCTCAGTGAATGGGTTTAGTGTAAAATGAGCTTTTTACACTTAACTAAATCTACATTATATTTGGACAACAGAGACAATAAGCAGGTGGAAAAAAAAAAAAAAAGACAATCAATAGTGATGTGGGTAGAGACAGACAATGTTAGAGAAGATAACAAGCATTTGTTATTCTCCTAAGCTACCCATGACCACAGGACCTTCCCCCCTTAGTTCACTCGGAAATCCTTCAACATCTTTCGGAAAGGAGTCATGTAAGACTGCATAAATGCCAAGAAAAGGCAGCATACACACACACACACACATACACATACATATGTGGGAATTACGTCTAGTGCAGGAGCATTCCATTTACTGCAGAACCAAAGGAGAAGGCTCACCGACCATCCTTCCACAACCTATCTGAGGAAGACTACTCGTCTCTTCCTCTGCTCACCTCTCTTAGCTACTGATAGACTAGCTCTCATGTTTTGCTTAGCACTCCTTCTTGCGAAGAATTTTTCTGTTCCTCTGCTCCTTCCTTTCAACATCTAAAGCAGAAGGTCAAGAACTACTGCTTATTTATTTCAGTATCTTTCTGGTAACCCCCTGTGATTAGCCACAGCTTGTTGGTTTTTGTTTGTTTGGGGTTTTTTTTCAGAATGGTCTATGTTAAATGATACAAACAATGTTAGACAATAAAGTTATTATGGCACACTAGAATCAAGCTTTAATTCAGCTTCCCTATGTATAAGGATTTATTTAACATTGCTTACATATGTAGCATGATCCTACACAACTTTTTCCCCCAGAATGAGTTCTTCATCCAAAGCACATAATAAATGGTTCAGTTGCTCAGCATATATTCTGTATTTTGTTTTCTTCCTCTGGCCTCCAAACACAGCCTGTGCCTTATGTGCAGATTCAAATCCTGCTGTAAAGAAAGAATTATTCACTTCTTCGTGAACGTTTTCCCCCTGCCCTCATGTGTGATTTACGAATGTGTAAAGAATGTTAATGGCAGATCTTCACCCACACAGAATGCAGAAGAATGCTACCAGATTGCATAAAGTCAATGCAATCTAGGTCTAAACTACATTCTAATTTAGTGCTGTATACTACTGAATAACCTTAACAAAACATAGTGTGTTACACTACCCATGCAATAATAAAATACTCCTTCAGCAGAAAATAAGTTCATCCCTTTATTAGCAATTCATTAACTAATCTGAAGACTAATCTGAAGAAAAAGCCCTTAAGATTAAACTTGCTTTGAAAGTCCAATTTTAAAAAAGCAGTCATTTGTATATCAAAATAGAAGAATTACCTTATGTAAAACAACACAGAACAGGAATTGAAAATGTGTTTAAAATGCTATGGGTGGATGAAAAAGATGGCGGAAACCTGAGTCTTTCTACCAAACTTCAGGTGGTGATAAGACTGCAGGAATTACTGCTCCCTCCCTTCCTTCCTTCTTCACTATAATGGACAAAAATTTTTTTGACTCCCCTCCACCTTTCCCAAAGAGATCAAGCAAATCTATTAAATATCTATTAAGGAAAAAGAAAATTTATTGCCTACACATCAGAGGTGGAGCTGCATTCAGGATAAGAAAGGTGACCACGTTTTCTTTCATCATGGCTAAATGAATTAAATATCTAATACTTTGTACAGCTTTAGAAGGAATTATTGCTGTTAGAATAGTCATCAGCAGACTACAGCAGTGTGGCAGCACTTGAGTTTTAATATCCCTAGTTCTGCTTTCATAGACTGTGACTTAGACAGAGAACTTAATTTCTTTCTCTCTCCTCTTGAAATGTTTTTCAGTTTTTCTGAGCATATGCAATCATGACAGAGACCATTTCTCACTGTATGGAAATGCATGATTAGTACACTTTGATGTTCATCTTAACTTGGGCAAAAGTGTGTAAAACAATACCATTATGATACACAGTAGAATGAAAAGAGAACAAGCACTTAGACATGGTGTCTAAACCTGCCACAACTACTAATGCAAATTCTGTGCTTAATTGAGTAAAATTTATTTTGATCACCTCTAACGTGTAAAAGTAAAATTAGAGAGTTCATGCAGCACAATTCTACACAGCAAAACCAAACAGATTATTGAAGATGAAGGAAAAAAGATATTAATCATAAATCACAACACAGCACCAGTTGAAAAGCAAAAATTTAACTGCTGAAACACAAACCAGGTTATTTTCTGAGCATGCTTGAAAAATGCTTCAAATAATTCTTCATAAATCTCTGCAGACAGACACTTTTAATAAATGGCCCTCCTTTAAATTATCTACAGAATTATTTTGCTTCCCTGTTTTCTTTGGCTTTCTGCTTCCCCTTAACAAATATGCAATCCTGCATGTGGCAGGCACACTTCTTTAAAATCCACAGCCATCTAAACCCAGCTATGTATCTTTACCACTAAAGAAACACGTATGCACAACAGAATCTTAAAACAGTCGGTCGCAGCAATGATGGATTTAAGTTATTAACCGATCAAAAAAAGATGGATGGTGGTCTGCTTTTCTTAATCTACATCATCATCTAGATCTATTTAAGGATATGTGGTACACTAACAAACTTAGTTAAGGTTTCGATAAAATCAGTAGAATAATCTGCCCTGTTACATTGAGACTGTATCGATCAATAAAATCACTTGTACTAGGAAAGTACTGTTAAGTACTGACAATCCCAGCCATTAATATTATTTAACACTCTGCTCACAATCTTTAATGAGGACAAAGAACATTTTGTCTTTTTATACTTATCATACATAGCACTGCTTTTAGAACTCCTTACAGGAGCTGTTCAGCCTTGATTACTGCACCCTAAATGGACTTAGAGAAGGAAGAGACTGAATAATTTTGGATAGCGGAGAGAATTTTCAATGTGATTAATAGATGTAGGTGATTCAACAGACTTTCCAGCAAAACATCAGTTAAATCTTATTTCACTGAATCCAACTCTTTTTTGCAACTTTCTAATGCTAGACCCTTTCTTCTCAGCATATTCACCTGCATTTGAAACAAAACTGGTTTCCAGAAACAGCAATCAGAAAGATAAGCATCTGTTTGGGACTTGATGGGAAATTTTTTTCTGCAAATAAGCCAATTTGATCTTAAATTAGTTAGAAATAGATCCTAACAGTGGATGTGTACATAGGACAAAGGGAAGGACTGCCTCTGCAGAAACCTCTGTGGTGCCTAATGAATGATACAAGGAAGTCAAAGTGATTTCTATCCAGCTCCTGCTCTCAGACATGGGGAATTGTTAAACAAGAAGCCTAGTGGGAAAAAACCCTACAGGTCAGGCACACACAGAATAAGAGGGAGAAGAAAAAAAATAAGCCTACATTTTGCACAAAACTTTTATAGCTTAAAATTTCAACCTCTGAATTCAGCTTTTAAGTATAGAAGCAATTACCTCCTGTGTGTAAAGCATTTGGTCCTGAAAAGGTATTAGCCTTTACAAGTGGCTTTGCACAGTCACGTGACCTGCACACCTCTTCATTATCTATCTATCTATCTATCTATCTATCTATCTATCTAGATACATCTCAATGATTCAAACATGTCTTTTCAAAGTTAATACAATTAACTCTTTTTTCTTTTAAGATCGTGTTCATGATACATACAGGGCTCAGTTCTTGAAAACACATTAATGTTTAAACAAATCTAATAACAAGCTGAACCACAAGCATGTCTCTAATTACTTTAAGGATTATATAAGAAAGGTCATTGCTTCAGACCAAAGATCCGTTTAGCACTGTATCCTATATCCCAAAATGGTTATAAATGGACACCAAGGAAGAGTATAAATGAGCAAGACTAACATATAAGACACATTTCTTCGAAACTCCACCAGCTTCAAAAGTTATTTCCAACTAGAGGGCCTTCTATGCTTGATACACGCTGTCTTTTCATACACCTTTCCAGTCTTCCCATTGAACTAACTCAAAATTTTGTGTTCACAACACCCTTTGACAAAGGTACACAGGTATATGGGAACAATTAAATGCTTGATACAGAATGGATTTTTGAGACTATAAAGGAAGAACAATTTTAATGAATATTAACATTGACAGAACGAATAAATGTGATGAATGTGAACTGCACAGAAACAAAATTTAAATGATCATTGAATAGTTCTAAGATCATTTTGCCATTGCATTTCCAGAATTAAATAGTAACAAACTTGATTCATTTTTATTGGGCAAAAGCAATCAAATGTCTAATAAAAGTGCACGTATCACACACAGAGATCTCAATAATTCTAAATAGCTCCAACAGCACCAGTTCACCTCTACAGACATTATATATGTAACATCAAAAACTGTTACACTTAGAAAGCACTTACAGATTACTTCTGACCCTAGAGAGCTGTATCAGCTTAAGCCACAATCAAGATCTTCCTGTCTTTAGATGAAGTCCTACTTTTTGTTCTGCTTAAGAGAGCTCAGATAACTTTTATGTACTACCATGGGACAATTTTTACCTCTACTTCTCAAAGAGAAGAGAAAACAATGAAAAAACCATGTATATCATCAAGGATTTCTTTTCCTCAAATAAATTTCTTTTCCTTTCTTTTCTGATCCTACTCCAGGCAAAAGAGTTCTGAAGCAAGATTTCAGATGCAGTTACAGAAGAGGAGTGTTTAGCTACTGAAAGGCAACGCTCTAGGAAACACACTATGTGGAGTACTTGCACACTGGCATCAGGAGCCTAGATGCCTCATCTTAGAGCAGAGATCTCTCCAGTCTTCTTGACAATGGACAAGGTTATAAATGGCTGAGTTCACATTCCTTCTTGTTAGAATAGCAAGAGGTCAACAGAAATTTAATCAGTTAAGCAGTGAAGAACTAATGAAACTTCCCAGGAGGTGACAGAAAACTCTTTTTCTTCACAATTAGATAAAAAACTCTGAGAAATCACATTAACACAACCCCCAGAATGACAGTGAAAAGGGACAATGACTGAAGCCCAAGGAAAACACAATTCTTGTCCCCAGCTGCAATATGAAATGCTGTCTGAAATGCTCTGCAACAGAGCTTTCAAATCAACAAAAAGAACCTTTCAGTATTTTTCGACTGAATCTAAAACTTTTATGAAGTAACATCACAAAACTAGATCAACTTAAAAGAAAATAGTACAAAAAGTTTGTTCATAACCATTGTCCAGTCAGGAAAGGTTATTTATTTATTTACCACAAGGAATTTTGTATCAATGCTTATAGAAGTAATTAAAGAAAATCATAGTGGCCTATGAAGAAATGACACCTTGAGCCAAATTTTCTGTATGATAGTTTTTCCTCTGTAGTCACTAACTACAGAAATAGCTCATTTGTCTTCATTTTTTTTTAGTTGCTGTTGAACTCTCCCCCCCAAAACAGCAAAAAAATGCAATATAATAATGGGTGCTTTTCTTCTTTTTATTTCTGATGAGCTTACTCATAAAGCAACGACACATTATTCATTATTACATCCACTGTTTTCCTAACCCCACCGTGCTAGAAACTAAGACAGCTAAGGAGTATAGGACAGGATTTTAATTTCTTAAGAGCAAAATCATAACAGATATGGTTTTACTTATCTTTTTCAGGAAGGATTGGTAGTTAAAATATTTTTAAAGAGAATTGCATTTTGAAGAATACTGAAATACAGGTCAAAGTGCTTCTCAGATCTCCAGATTATTTCCTTAAATGGAAAACAAATCTCTAGTCCAGTTTCATAAACGCCATAATTCATTTTTAAGATTTGGATTCCTGAAACTGCTGGAATGTTGAAGTTCATCAAGTCTTCACGTCTCACAGCCAAGGAGCACTTTAACCAATCTTATCTCCAGGAATCAGGACTGTTCTCTTTGTAAAAAGTTCAAGAATAAATAAAAGGCAAGTATGTTTTCTTGACCTCAGCCAAAGAGAAATATTAGCTCTACATATTAACTCTGGTTAGAGATGTATGCACATAGAGACCCTACATACATACAGAGCACTTCAGAAGGTCTACAACTCTCTGTTTTATATTAGAGCCTTGCCAGTCACAAGAAGAATTTCTTCAGGTCACCCAGACCACATGAAATGTGTTCGTACCCTGAAACTAACCAAAACTATGGGCCCCCTTCAAAATCCTTCCCTATAAGCAAATCATTTCAGTGAAGACTAGCAGCAGCTACAAAGTCTCATGCTGCGGTATGGGTGCCACTTCACAGTGAATTCTGTTAACGATGCTTGTTATCTTGTTGGACTGATGATATCAGCAAATGATGAGATTTCTTCAGCCCAAGGGGGCTAGAAAATATCTATTCCATTGAACTTTAAAAGGCAGACCTGTCAAAGGGCAAGTCCCTGGGGCAGACAGACTGGATGGCAATAACATCCAGTGTCAGCTTACTGGGACAAGGAGATGACCTAACTTCAAATGAGCAGGTGGCTAGATCAAATTCTTCCCCATTACCAATTCACAGGAAACAAGCTCTGTAAAAACTGCTCCTCCAATAGTACATCATATCAAATGTATTTGTAACAAATACTGATCTGATCCAACACAGCTGCAGCTGCTTTGATAGCCAATTAGATAAGGTCCTTCCAGTGCCACCCTTAGGAATCCCAACAATGTCTTCAATGCCCAAAATAAAATGCCAACTATCTGTTCACTTGGTCCATCTACAAAATTACTTATTGAAGTCATATACAGTAAAAACTGTGGAAGAGGGAGCTTTTCAAGTGATTTATATCTCCTTTAAATACACATACAAACTAACTTCTGTATTGCTTTGTGATAATGGTCAGTCTGAGACTGGACAGTGGATGAAAAAAAAATCCAAACCAAACAAACACCATCCAGAAGCTACAATAGTGGTTATCAGCCCGCTCCATCATCTTCCACACTTACCTTCACCTTCTGGTATTTTCAAGCAAATACATTTATCCATGCTCACTACTATGAGGAGGAGTCACTTTTCAGTGCAGGTCCTTTTGGCAGCCCTTCTCAAATTATAGGTGCCTTATACAACTAGCTGCTTAAAATCCTTATCTTCTACCTTTCTTCAACACCAAACTCCTCAGGAAACTCATCAAAAGAAGATATTTCTAACCATGAATAAATATTATCTAAGTTCAAATCTTGCTGCAGTCTAAAACTACTATCAAGAGAGATTTTTGTCAGCAATAGTGTAACCCAGTGATTTATTTTACAAATTTTAAATCAAAACCACCTCGATTCTCATCTCTGCTCTACTGCAAGCTACAAGCTCAGATATACAAGTAAGTAACTATAAAGTTACCTAGTTGATGGCCACCACAAGGTAATAAATGCTGGTTTAGTGCTCTTCTGCTGGCAGTAACAGGTGTTTTGAGATTTAGAGGAGACCGCAGGGAGACCTCATTGTGGTCTTCAACATCCTTATGAGGGGAAGCGGAAGGGCAGGCACTAATCTCTTCTCTGTGGTGACAGTGACAGGACCTGAGGGAATGGCCTGAAATTGTATCAGGGGAGGTTTAGGTTGGATATTAGGAAAAGTTCTTCACCGAGAGGGTGGCTGGGCACCGAACAGGCTCCCCAGGGAAGTGGTCACAGCACCAGCCTGACAGAGGTCAAGAAGCATTGGGACAATGCTCTCAGGCGCATGGTGTGACTCTTGGGGTGTCCTATGGAGGGCCAGGAGTTGGACTCGATGATCTTTGTGGGTCCCTTCCAATTCAGCTTATTCTGTGATTCTGTGATTTTCTCATTTAGCAAAGAGTAAACCAGCTCAGCTTAAGTCCTTTGTGCTGTAGATTAAGATCATGCACAGCGACATTTACCATGATCAGCAGATGAGCAATAGCTTATTTCTTCATACTAATTTGCTTGAATGTTTGGGACCACAATCTGTCATTCACTTATCTTTGCATCTGTTTCCTCATTAATAAATTAAACATAATCCTTCTTTCCTCTTGTCAGTCAGTTCATTGTTCTCAGTATTCACAAGGACTCTGCAAATATTATTATACATGCAGTTGAATTACTAAGCATATTAGTGCTTCTACTCAATTGGTTCACAGTATTAAAAACAGAAGTTGCAAATTCCAGTCAAACTTGTAAAATATGAAAATCTTACTTAAAACAGTATAAGACAAATCATTCTTTCAAAATTCCATGAAAATTGGTCTATTATAAGAAGAAAAAGTCCTGACCCAACCTTTCAAAAGAGAAGTAAAATAAGCAATCTGATGACTCTTAGCTGGCAGTGGATACTAATACATTAAAAAAAATTACTCCTTGTAGCTCACAATTTAAAAATACTTCATTTATTTATAATTTTGCTACTCTTCAAAAAGATATAATGAAATGTTTCTGAGCTCCTGTCCATTCACTCCAAGAAACAAACAACCTGTGCTGAAAGGATTTAAAAGGGCGGTTTCATCATGAAAAGGTCACAAAGAAGTAACAAGGTGCTGGCAACTGCAGCACTTTCTGTCTTAGACAGGAGAATGTCTTGCTTTCTTTACTGCTTAATAGAGACTAAGTCTACTACTCTCATTTCATGTCAATATTTTTATCTGCATTTAATTATAGACGACTACTTAGTTAAAAATATATTAAGAACCCAACATGACTAGTCCATGTCAGGTACAGGTCTGTATTTGGTGGCCATCTGCATGGCATGCGAAAAGAAATTCACTGAACCTAACATCTATGTAATTGCCCAATCTTTGCATAAGGTTCTGGCTAGTTTTATACAAAACAAACAATGACTAGCATGACTTCATAAAACTTTATCTGCTGCACAAATGGTTGGTTACAAGCACCACCACTGACTAGTGACAGTAGTAGCCAAACAGCTCCTACAGATTAACTGTCAGTAGTATCACCTGAAAATATGTTTGCAATATTTTACATACACAGTGTTAAATAAAAAACTGATCATGTCTTCTGAAATTGTAGTACATCCCTACACTGTGCTCTGGTAAATGCCTGGCACTATTAAAAAACATCTGATAACCAAAGTGCCTTTATATGAACTTTTCATTGTCTAGAATCAGGCTCTAATTATCTTAAAAGTTAAAATTTCACTGTTGATTAAGTCTGCTTTCTATTAGCAGAAACAGAAATTAATTACTTTAACAAAAGTATTAACGACTTTTCTTCTTGTTTAAATTAGTATGGCCATTAGTATGGATATAACTTAGAGGCTTGTCATGTTTTAAACAGATGATGCCCAGCAGTCCCTTCCAACCCAAACCATTGCACGTTCATATGACAGCCAACAGCAACAGAAGAGAGGAATAGTTAATTAAATGTGCAAGACTGCAAAAGAACAAGAGTTGACTAACTCTTCCAGTAGGGGGAGATGTTCTTTTACAGTTTATCAGCAATTAAAAAGTGATAACCAAATTACCCCTGCATCTTTTTAAAGAAATCAACTGCTTAAGACAAATTGGTACATCTGCCTTAGTAGTGATTATGTCCAAAAGAAAGCTATATGGAAATCAGAAAAAAAAAAATTCACTGCAAGTGGCTGATGTGACTAAAAATAGAAGACTGTTATTCTTGCCTTCCTCCCAAAACAATTATGTTTTCACATTATTTCTATGATCCCCTTCAGTAAAACAGCACTTGCATTAGTGCAGCAAAAAGTGCCGTGAACTGGGAACATGTTTAGAGTAACACCTTCATCTGGCTTTGCCACCAGAGAAACAGCTGTGAACCGATATATCACAAGGCATTTTTTTAAGCAATCATAGTGACAATAGAAATTCCATTTATTAAAAATGAATGGGATCTATTCCTGATATATTTAGATGTCTATACAACTGCATCATTCCTGAAGACTCCTTTTATTGTCTTTATCAAAATCATGACCCACCTAGGTACCATCTAAGACTTAAAATGCAAATGTCCAAATCAACTGAGATTAATATGAGATGACAGGTGCCTATTTCAGCTAGAGGAACAATTCATATACAGGCATGTACAGCAGAGGGATATGAATTTGATGAGCTGATGCTTCCCTAGTCTGTCTAAATAGAGGTGAGCTAAATAAAGCCTTCTTATGTTTTTTCTGCAACACTTTTGATTGGTACAGTCAGAACAACTCTGGAAAGAATAACATTATTTTCCCCCATTTTAGGCAGAGGAAGACGAAGGTTCACTAAAGTCAATCAGCAGCCTTTGGAAAAATCAGGGAAAAAACCACAAAAGAGTCTGGTTTTCTACATGCTAGTCCTGCTAAGTGAACAGAAATCACCACTGCTGCTAAGTGTCCAGATCATTTCCCACCTCTAAAATTGCCTATCAGTAAAAAGCCACACTTCATAATTTCTAATGCTCCGAAAACAGATGCTGCTTTTACTTTCAGCAGGCTGCAAGGACACTCACCTGCAAGTACAACTCCAAGCCTTGTCGTCGCTGCTCCAGGACCTTGGGGACCCAGTTTCTCACATGCTTTGAAGGGATCTCTGGAGTTCTTATGAACTTCTTGAGCTGCAAG
>VZTA01000662.1:31840-57176 GCA_013398855.1 Mohoua ochrocephala
TGAAAGACAAAAAGATACATTAAGTTGGGAGAGAGAGAGATAGGATCTCTTCATGGATACAAAATAGCTACAGGCAAATCTTGCACAAATTTAACTGAGCAATTGCAGGCCCTGGCAGAAAAACAATGCAAGGAAACTGGTGAACATAGACGAAAGTGCCAAAATAAAGACGGAAGAACTATGGGGGAAAAAATGCAACAGTGCTAGGAAATTACTTTTCTTGTAAAAATGTTCACGTTCTTTGAGCAAATAACTCTGGAAAGATATATGACTTTTTATAAGTGACAGATAGTTAAATGAAAAATGCAAGAATTAATCTCTGAATAAGACAAGCAAAATACTTTTCCCATAGTCATTGAAATGCCAGAAATTACACTGCACTGAACCATTTGCAGTTTGCCCTGACTAGGACACAAGGGACCATAGATTTGAAGACACCAATTAGAAAACTCTAGGAGTACTTTGAAACTAGAAACATCTCACTGTGCTTGGTTGCTGCTACAATAGTTATCAGCGATGTCTGCACATAGCTAGAAGATCATAACTCATTAAAAACATTCTTCCAATGGACTTTAACCCACATTAATGATATATGGGGCAAAAATCTCTGAATTGAATATCAGTATGAATAATGCTGATCTTTTAAACTAGCAGAATTGCAGATCTGCCACTGCAATTCATAACCATCAGACTTGTGATGAAAACTTCAGAAGAAGAATTCCTAGGGTCTTTGCTAATAAAATAGTAAAAACTTTCAGGTCTGAGTATAAGACAGACTTACACATAATTTTTTTTCCTCTTCACTTTGTTCCAATCATATAGATTATATTCAGATGCTGGAAACCATTTTCTTCTTTTCTTATTGTTAGCAACTATGCCTAATTTTGCCATTTTTCTGAACTTATCTGTTTCTGATCATTACCAAACCTCTAACTGAATGGTCCTTTTTCAATATTTTCAAGAAGAACACACACATTTCTCTTCTTGCTGCAGAAACTGGACAGTACTACATAGCAACTAAACTGGATTACATACGGGCAAAAAATTGGTATTGTATCACTGTGAATTTCGAAGACAGAAAGCACAAATGGAAAAAAACAGGAACCAATACAAGAACCACACATGGTGCCCCCAAGTGCATATCATGAATTGTGGATAACACTGACACTGCCCCTTTTCAGTTCTTACCTATGTCACATGTGTACAATGCATACAAAAAGACATCTTTTATCTGATAATTTGATGCAGAAATATGCAGCCCCAGTAACTTAGTCTTGAAAAATCCTACAATGATCAATTTAACAAAAAAATGCAGACAAGAATGACAAACATGACCATGAGAAGGGATGAAAACTAACAAGTATAGTAACATCTCAGCTTGGTTTTCTATTACATAAGAAATACATAGATGACTGTCACAACACTCGCGGAAATTATGTCAGCTACACGTTTTATAATTATGGTAAGTTAATACTATCATATTGTGCATATTTATACATGGAAAAGTGAATTGCAAGACTTTTGAAAAATGACAGTTGAAAAAGAGATTCGGAGCAGCCTCATTTAGAATAAGGAGATACAAAAAACAGAAGCAGAAAAAGATAAATTTACAAAAACCAGATAAATTTGTCTAACATTCACCAGGAAAGAAAACCCCACAAAATTCTAGTGTCATGTTTTTATCTCTCAAGACCAAGCTTAGCGACCCTAATTCTATTTAATATATTGCTTCCAGAAATAAATACATGCCTTCAGATGCTTCAATATACTTGACAGACTTTTGTCTGAGGAACAGCTAATGCATTCAAAGTGTCAAGAAAACTCAACCTTAAACCTTTGCCATGGCCATATGGAAGGAATTCCAGAACAAATGAAATGACAGCTATGGTCTGTGAAACACTAATAGGATTTCCACGCGTTTAGTGTTTCATTATTGCTCAGACAATGGCACATTTTCTGTCTCAGTTGTGTTACGACTACAACTAGAAGAAGATTGCAGAATATAGTAGAGATCAAAAGATAAATTTAAGCCTCTTTCCATCCCACCGTTTCAGGGGAAAACAATATTCTACACAATCGGTTAGAGCACCTGGGTGTTGGTGGTAACCAGAGCTGCACGTAGCTGCAACAGCAGTTCGGCATCTTAGGAGTGTCAGTGCCTCATGGCAATGCTCCATACTTCTGAATGCCCTCCACAGCAGAGGCGGAGACGAGGACAGTATTCAGAGCCAACTCAAACTTCAGAGCAGCCTTGATAAAACTGAATCTCACTATCCCTCATATGAAAACACATTAACTTATTCTGACTTCATCTTTTGGAAAGCAGGGCAGCAAAACTCAGTTCTGCAGTGGCACAGGGCAGCTCAAGGGCATAGAGGCGGACATGGGTCACAGAGGCATGAGGCAAGGGAAATCTTTTGCTCTGCAACCATATTCCCCCCAGTTCTAGTTCTACTTTGTCTAGCACCCAGTGTTTACTTTGGTTATTGCCATCATTTCAAGTTACTGAGACTTAAGACCTTTTGTGCCTTGGGCGAGTTGCTTAGAGTCACATCTTTTGACTCCTCTCTTTAGAAATTGCTTTTCTACACAGGTAGCCCTTACATGAGCTCCTGCAGTCTGCCCATAAGGAAAGGGCCCCCTTTCTGCTGCAGAACTGGGAATGAGCTGGGGCACAGTAAAGAAGGAAGCAGCATAGCCCTGAAGAGACCAGTTTGATCCATTTGGTTTTGTTTGGGGCCCCAAAGAAGAGATGAGAGTGTCTGCAAGAGGCAGTAATGGGAAAAAAGTGAATGCTTGAGGAATCGAGTGTTGGGAGGGAGTATGAACAGGGACAGAGCTAAGAGTCATCCACCTTTTCCTGGTATCATCATCACACATACTGAACTTTTTCCTGACGGCTATGAGAGCAGGCAGGAAGCCAGAGCTGCAGTGGGGCAACTCAGCTGGCGCAGACGTTTGGGCACCGGTCCTCGCCGCTTCTTCCACCTCTCTGCTCGCCTGGGGCAGGCGTTCCTTGTGCCTGTGCCTCGCCCTCCAGTGGCATTTCAGAGGGGCCCCAAAGAGATTCAGATCCGCTGCATTATCAATTACAAGATTTGTTTATCTCATCTAAAGTCAGCTCAAAAGCTGGGTTAAACCCACAAAGAGTCCCTTCCCTCACCCCAAGCATTGTCACGTCTGTTATATGAAATCAGACTGTTTCACTTAGTCCCAAGTACAATGTACAATATTAAGTTACAGCACAAGGAAAAACATACACCGTTTTATTGACTATGGAAATGAAAGCTTGATATTATGCAATTATGACAATGCTTTGTCCAGAGTTTGTGAAGGAGAAAAACCATGACAGAGAAGTGAAATGTTCACACAGGATTTCCAGAGAGTATTCCCAACAGCTCCAGCATGTGTGAAGCAGTTATCTGACCCATTCTGGCCTGGGAAAGCAGCCTTACTGTTTTTAACATATAAAAATAGATTTTCTACTGTGACATAAGAGGACAAGTCTGTTGTTTCACTGACTCCTTCTGTTAAATCTCACGTTACTGCAATCTAACTTGGGCTTCCATTGCTAAAAAGAAAACTAAATAAAAAGATGTGTATGTAAAAACAATCACTTGTTCTTATAAACGTGACTCCTAATTCAAATGCCTCTTTACTAATTTATATAACCTTCAGTCACTTCTTTACTGAACAAGTTTTCTCTTCCCTAACAGTTACCAGTTTTACTGGTACCAGTATCTACCTAAATCAGACTAGTCTGAGAACCTTCCAGTGTGCAGTTCGTATTTTCCAACAACAATACAAAATAGTTAAGGATTATTTCCTTACACTTCCCCTACACTTTTTTGCAGTATGAGGCTCCTCCAGTCATAAAATGGCAGTGTTAATAGGAATAATGTGCAAAAGATGTTCACAGGATTCCGGGATATTCTTCCTGAAGATGGCCTTTTAGAAATGTATGTCATATTTCTTAGGGTTTAGCGGAAGAGATAGTAAAACAATTTATACTGCAACCCAGTCTGGCAGTTTTGTAATTCTTATAACATGGGAAGCTCGAGGGAGGCTTCTACGGAGCTGTCACTGTTGAATGAAAGAGTAGCTGACAAGTAAGAGTAAGTAGTTTTCTGATTTTTTCAACTCTCTTTAAACCAATCTTTTCCAAACACATGGTTCATAAAATCCCATAGGAACCTCTCTGTCATTTCCTGAAAAATAACTTACTTGGCTTTGCAAACTAAAAAACCTCTCCCTTGCCAATGATACACTGGCTACAGAAATCTAATCTGTAACCAAACCAAGGTGCTACAAGATCTGACTTGGTTTTGGTATTTCTCTTTACTGGTCCTGCAGAGGACAACTGTTACATAGATGACACCCTTTTAAAATCTCATTGACACTGTGCTTACCTACTTGGCTAACTTCCTTACAGTCAAACTTAAGGAAAAATGTGTTGATCTTTTACTGAAAAAGGGAAAAGTTTATAACCCATGCTAAAGCCTATAGTTATACAGATGAAAAAAAAAAAATAAATTAGCCTAATCTGCTCTATTTGCTCACCTGGATCATCTCAATGCCTCTTATCATTAATGTTCTACTAATAGAAAAACTATGAGCCTTTTTATGGAAAAGATTAGCTTTCCAATAGGAACAATAAATTGGGATAAAACACTTGAATAATGCAAAAAATAACTGATGCCAGAAGTACACTTACAAGAAACAGATCAAATCTAAGTTGGATAAAATATAAGGAATCTTCTATTTTGTCACAAAATCCTTTGTTATTTTCTCTGGAGAGTCTGTAACGAGTCCTCTCACTTCTCAAGGCAGGATGCAATTCCTAACCACAATGAAAGTGCCCTCATATTGCAGCCAACTAGCAGCAAGAAGCTCCTTTTTGGGAGAGGTTAGACACAACACTAGGTTTTTTCCTAGAAGCTTTGAGTCTATGTTACTCCATTTGCACTTGAATTTGCGGTCCGGAGAACACCTGGGTGACCTAATGCCTCCAAAGCACGGATATTTTGTTTACAAACAAAAACCTAAATGGTGTCAAAGAACACATAAAAAGATATACAAGCAGCAGGATAATAAGCATTTCAAAGGAACTAGCTTTCTACTGTCTCATTCTCCATGCTATGTCTACCATAGTACATGAATTTAGTCTTTTTCTCTGCTGGTAACCAACAAAACGCATATGAATATGAAACACAACAGGATTTAGTCAAGATACCATATACACAAGCTATTAAAATCAGCTCCACATTCATCATGGTGATTAAATACCAAGGGGAAAAAAAAAAAAGTATATCCACTTCGCATAATTTCTTATTAGGGTCTCTGCAGTAATCCATCTGAGTGAGAGGTCTCTGCTCCTCTTTACCACATTAAGTAGTTCATCCAAATAAATTTTTAAGAGCAGTAGTCAAAGGAGGTTGTTTTAGTAAGTGTGCACCTTATCAAAGATCCTTCATATATTACATTTAAATACTGTGATTACCCTATCTTCAGCCCCAAAATAGAGGATTCAAATGTTATTCTGTTAATAAGAAGATGAGCAGTCAGGATTCATGCAACACCTTCAGGCACTTCCTTTCAACGGGTTAAATCATCCAAACTTTCACTAAATTGGCATTGGCCTGTCTTCCAAAATGGAAACCTCATTACCTCTGCGATTGCCTGCCATCTGTGTTAGTCTTACACACAACTGACAACACTGTTTCAAACATCAGCACTGTTTCCTGGAATGACGAGTCACTGCATCAATTTATCAAAGAATGCCATCCTGCTCACCAAAGGTTTCCCTTGCCAGGTCAATCTCTTTGGAATGGTAATTCAAAGTTGGATAAAGAAATAAGCTCAAATAGATATAAGGCAGTTTTCTTACTGGACTAAGCCTGCTGTGACTGAGACGAGACCTGAAACAGGTTACCAGGATGTGGTTATCGATGTATCCAGCTGCAGAAAATCAAACGCTTCTTCATGTGCAAGGAAGCTGGAGAGAATGGAAGTGACAAACTCTGCACAACTACTGAAGAAAATGCAACAGTAGCTACCACAAACAGTGCTCAAAAATCATAAAATATTGTGCGCACACTGAGATTTAAGTTTTTGAGCTTCTGAATTTACATGCTTTGACTAACAGAGTATTTATATAGTTGGCTTGTTGGGCACAGTGAATGCAAATATTCCTGAGCCAGATTTAAACTGGCTCAGGGACTGGTGACAGCATTAACAGTAGCAGCAGCACGGGCAGCATATGCAGCAGAACTCATCATAAAGTTTGGACAAAGCTCAGTGACAAGAGGGCCAGCATGGCTCTGTCCCAGGTGTGTCATGGGAACTTCAGTCAGCAAGGTGCAGGCATCACATAAAAGGGAGCAGGGGAGTGTGAAGTTAGGAGCAGGGCTTGGATTTGACTTGAACATAAAGGAATAACACAGGGAAGAGAAACAAGTATTTCCTAACTTGCTTTCCTTACAATAGAAAACACAGCAAGTAGGTAAATCACAGACACCTCAGGCAGAAAACTATATTGACATTAGTGGAAGAGCTAAGGCAGCATAGAGTTTGACTCAAACAGCCATGTCTGAGAAAAGGCATCATCTAAACCATTTATGGAATCTACTTCCAGTACAATCATGTCAACAGATTCTATAGCTTCAAAGGCAGTAGAAATACTGATACAAACCAATATCCAGTATCATATATATAATAAAAGTATCCTATTAGTAACTTTGTGATACAAGATTGAATAACGTATCCGAGAACACTGGTTGTATAGTCACATATTTATCATTTCAAAGACATGAAAATTGATTCAGTAAATATTATGTTATTTTGCAACTGGTCTCTCAATCGCTTGGCAGATGGTGAGGCAAATATCAACTAATTACATGCCTGCACAGGTATTCAGATAGATAAGGTTTTAGGTATCCATCACATTTCTGATAGATTTTAAATAAGTTATAAATTGAGTGTGATGCGGGAAATGTGGAAACAAAAGCATGCATACTGCAAACAAAGCAACAGGACATGGATGACTGAAAATTATGCTAAATGTTTTTAACTGCTGTCTGTTGCTTGAACTGACAATACAATGTGGCAGCCTCCTCAAATGTTAACTCAAAGCATCAAACAGTTCTATTCACAGGTCTAAAAATCCATGACTGCATTTTCCTCAATGAAGAAAAAAATAAAAGACACGGCCAAGCGCAGACTAACAAAGAACTAACTTGACTTGAACCTTCAATAACAAAAGCTAGTATCTTCCTTAACGCAGCATTATGAGGAAACAGAATCCATACATTTGTTTTAGCTGAAATTTCANCTTGGGTGTGAAAGAAATCTTCACTTATTGTACTAGAAAGCTTGATGTTCATCACCAGCGGATACCAACCAAGCTCCCTATTTAAATACATCCAGACTTAAAACTATAAATTCAGTTGGACAAAAATACTATAAAGAAAATACTACAGATACCACTAAGAAGTCTGACATGCACAACACAATACTGTCACAGGTATCAGTCCTCCCCTCATTCTGAGGCTTCAAATTTTCTTCTTGCTTTATTATGAACTTAGTGAAGACCTTACTCCCCTATCTAAACCTCTTTGAATCTTGCCATTTTCCTGGTTCTCACTTTTTGTACTGAATAGAAAGACTTCTGTTTATTCACACAAAATGCTGCCATAAATAACTTTTTCAAATATTTTTTCTGTTACAAAGGCTCTATTATTATGAAACTGTAGTGCCTCCCTGAAGACAGAATGCAAATGCCTAGTTTACTGTAAGTTCCTAGTTGCAGCAAAAGTTGATTCTTCTACATATTTACAGAAAGTGCCACTTTTCTATTTACAGGGCAGAAAAAAGGCAACCTACCCTATGCGACATGTGACTGGGAAGTCATCTCCAACTCCTCAGCAAGAAATTGCTCATCTTTCTGCACAGCCTCTGTCCCTACTCACCTTTTCTTTCACCCACATGTTTTTCACGGTTAAGAAATCTAAAGGGATAATGAAATGGGACGTTCATCTTGCATCAAGTAATTCCTCACCCTCCTGTTTCATGCTGCAGCTCAGACACATTGCTGTTATTTTTTTCTACCATCTCAATAACATTTGAAGAGGACCTGAGATGGAAGTAATTTAATAAAATCCATTATAGAAGTCAATGGCAGAGCCAGGAGCAATTAGAATTAATCTAATATTTTCCATTACAAAATTGTTCTCAGTTACTTATAGTTTTGCCAACCTTTAATTTTTGGGCTTAGATTTTCTGTATCAGGTATGTGATTCAGACAGAAAATATTTTTAGAAAGTTACAGCTGAGACAGTCCAAACATATACTTAAAGGAAAATACATTTTACATTATCCATGCCAAAAAACCCATTTAAAAACCCAAAACCAAATCCAAAATAAAACCCAAACTGTTTCACTCAAATTTCTCCAAGATGTGGACAAGAAGACCAGGAAGACATCTGGGAGGCAAATTTGGCCAAGTCATAAACTCTTGGAAAACTGCCTAACTCCTAACAAAACTTTGCACGGAGTATGTTCATAATGTAGTTTTTCCAATAGGATAGGCACTGCTGTTGCTGTTATTTTCACAGCGTGTCTGAACTGATTGAAAGCTCATGGCATCTCCACAAAGTTAGGATAAATTTCAGGCCTACAGAATACTTTTCTATTCAGGAGCAGCTACAATGCTAGGGAGCAGAAAAACGATTGGAGGACATTTTAAAGTTTTGTCTAAGAGATGCTGGACAGCAATCTGTGCTACGGTACAGGGAAACAACACCTGAGAAGACGATACTGTGTTACCATTAAAATAAGGTGGCCAAGGAAGAGCAGGAGAAGGGGCTTGTAGTCTGAAATACTCCCGGTCCCGTAGTCTTAAAGGGAATGCACAATTCCACTTTGTACAAATCAGAAATGCCTGTCACTGCATTTGCTTGCTGTGAAAACCCACTGGTAACACATGGTACCCCTCTCCCTCCCTCCACAGCTGGTGGGGCAGCTGGATGACAAAAACTCGAGCGTCTCTTAGTCAAGAGGTCTGTATTAGGAACCTCAAAGTTCCATATCCACCGGTCATGTCTGGGGCAGTACCTATACAAATGATATATTCCCTTCACTTAATTCCTAGTTACCCACTCAGGGGTAAAAGAAGAAAAAGGGGAAACTGTTAACAAAGAGTGGTTGTGAATTTAAATGCTCACAGTGCCATTTAAGCTTTTCACTCAACACAACCCAACTGCTGTACATACCTACTTGCAACAGTCAGTCACACACTCCTTTTTCCCACTGCGTGTCTCCTTAGCTCAGCATGCACGACTGACAGTGTGGTGGGAACAGAGGAGCGGAGGACAGCGTCTTTAGGGGCTCCTTCCATAGAAGAACTAAAAAAACATTTTAAAAGGCAGGAAAACCACACGTACAGAAAAGTATGGCAAATAGTAAACTCATGGTTACTTTGGGAACTTTAGATCTAAAATCCAAGTGCTTCTGCAACGCTGAACAACTTATTTCGTGGTTTTTTCCTAGAAAAACCTACTTAGAGCATCCAGATTGGGCACAATTCAGAGGCCTGAAGTTAAAAGTCCAAGCCCTGATCCCACATCTTTTTATTATATTATGATATTCTATTGTAATTCTATTCCCATATCTTTCTTTCCACTGAAAACAACATTTTCTATCAAATCTTCTATCTGTTCTTTTTAAAGAACCAATGAAAAATTACTGCATGCAAAGATCACTCAATTTTTCTAGAAAAATAAGACTATCACCAGACCTAGTGCCAAATCTGGCTTATTTAATAGTTTCATTGGAAAGTGTATATTAGATAAACACTGGAGCTGGGGCCCAGAGAAGTAGTGGAGAAAGCCAAAACATGATAGGACGTGACCCCGCGGAATCTGATCTACATTGGCCCTGTGTGGAGCAGGGGTGGTGGTGGGGGGTGTGCCTGGACCTCCATGGGCCCCTGCCAACCTAAATGACCCTATGATCCTATGAAAGTTCCTTCCAAGGCAGGAGGAAAAGTAAAAAGATGAAAAAAATTGCTTCTTTTTCTATGCCCATTTTTTGGAAGACACTTAGAAGACTCAGTTATACATTCACGGCTGTCACAAATTTTACAGTTTTTTGGTTTTTTTTGTTATCAAGCAGCAATTTGCTCTTCAGGTTTGCAAAGTTTCTCTGAAGATCCTGTTGCAATATTTTGAAGAAGTTGAATAGGATGGAAGATGATAGATATTCCCATTAGCTTCATGCTATTTCTCTTTTTAAGAGTCTTTCATCTCTCCCACCAGGTACAGAAAAAAAACCCTTAGGTCCAAAAGTTACAATCAAAACAGCTATTTATTTACAACTGACAAATTCCTCCCAAATTACAAAGAATGCTAGTTTGTTCTTATGGAAATTCCAGCGACCCAGGAAGGAATCTCAATCATGCCCCACCTTTCTGGTTCTTTCCATTTCCTCTGTGACTTCCAAAGTGCTTTCTTATACATTTATTTTTTCCATTCCAAACAAGGAAAATATTAGCTTTTATGGGTTCTATAAACAAAAGTGAAATGTCTCAGATTGCTGGTGATTTAACAGTGTCTTCTTTGCGGTTATCACTGCACAGTATAGTACATTGCCTGTAACACTAGCAATAACTGGAGCTTTCCATGTGTCATAAAAATTGCTGGATTAATGAAGAAGTTTATCAGATTACCAATATTTACTATTAATGAACTTAAAATTACACACTGATTAATACACGCATACAGCACACTAAAAGTTACTATTTAATCCTATGCTATGTGAATTGGATTTAAGGTGAAGTTTCTAGCCAGAGAAGCCTTTTCTATGTTCAGAAAAAACCATCAACGAAACATACTATAAATTGGAAGTTCAGCAACATTTTGCAGTAAAATGAATTTAATATCCTGTAAATAAACAGTATATAACCAAAACTCTCTTTTTCCATGTTTATCGAAATTGATCTATTATATGATCTATAATAAAAATACCAAGATCTATGCTCCACTAATCTTCACCAATCCAAATCACACAGACTCATGCAAAATGTGCCCAATTCTGTGTATGCATCCTAAAATGCAGCAGAAGAAAGCATTATGCTGTCAAAGTAAACTATTATTAAATGTGCAGCATGTAAGAGGAATTTTACTGTTGGTTAAAAATAAGGGTCTCCAAAAATGCTGAGGATGTCAAAATAACCTTTTTTAGGCCCAGTGTCTGTTTAGCAGATAACTGAAGCAAAGACCAATCTCAAAATGCTACAAAAGACCCAAAGATACCCAAATGATCCTTATCAACAAAAACCAGCTCAGTTACTAGATAAAAAAGGAAAGCATGTGAGAGACAGAACAGCAAAAATAACCAGGAAAATACAAATCTTGTAAGCACAAGCTTTTACATCCAGCTAACAATACACAACTGTGAAATGATCTATTTACGCTGCCAGATCTATACACATTTCAAAGTTGTTTAGGTTTTGGGGTATTTTTTAAATTTTGAGGTAACACAAAACATCTAGTAATTAATGAACACATAGTGCTTAATACATCAATCAATCAATCAATCAATCAATCCCCTGCCTGCTTGTAACAAGAGGCATTTAAAATATTAACATATCAGAAATAAAAGCCTGAAAACAGTTTTCCTATTTTCCCTTGTTCTTAAAATGGGAATTCGAATGCCTTAAATTTTTGGTGGAAAGTCTCACTACTGACTAATCAATGACACAATACCTCCTCTCTTCTACCCCCTTCTCACAAGCTGACTCACAGAGCTGTGATACCAGCCTCAGGAAATATTCTTCCACAGATTATGGTCCAGTCTAAAATAAGAAATTAAAACATGTTTCTTCTTTTCCCACCTTGCCTTTAAGGTATTTTAATCAGTGAAAAGTTAGCACTTTCTAGACTTTTGTTAATGTGAAAAAAAAGGTTCTCTGACTAAAAAAAACCTCAGGTGACTTGCTTCCAAATCAGATTTCTACTGTCCCCTCTCAAGACACCTATTTACATGAAATCTCTTATAGTTTCTCTGCCTGTATAAAATGCAGATGCCACTGCACATCAGGCCTGTGTTTGCCTCTTTGCACAGACAGTCCAAAACAGTTTTCCTGATCTGTTTCAACTTGAAATGTTGTCAATATATGGATTGTCTTGCTTTCTAATTCAGTGAAAAATCTAGTTTTCCATTAGTCTCTGCCTTTCTAATTTTCGATACAGCTTTACTAAATGTAATTATTAAAGGCAGATTCAAGAAAGCAATTACTGAGCTACTGGTTTGTATCTCTGAAGTCTTAATAAGGAACAAGAACTTGAAGTGACAGAAACACTGCAAAATCTGTAAATTAAAAATAAAAAAAAAAAAAAAAGGCAAACCAAAACAAACCAGGCTATGTGCTTACTTTATTATGTACAATACATCAGAGAGAGAAAAAGAACAATATGGAAAATTGCTACATGTTTGGGGCAACCACACAATCATCAGTTACCACAAATGAGTTTTAATCTTTTTATCACTGGGCCGTTTATTAGAATCGCAATCGTATTTCAAAACTACTGCAGAAATAGCTCTAGAAAGAATCTTAAAAATATCAGATCCAGAAGGGGATTGCAAACAATGGAAAGTGCCATTTGATTCTCTTTTGGGGAGGATTTTCAATGTGTTCTGGAAGTTACAGTTTTTGGAGGTGTTGCACTGGGCTATGAGATATCTAATCTCACTTGAATTAGGAACAAAGTACTCAAAGCAAAATAAAGCTCATTTTGGAAAAAAAAAAAGGAAAAAGTAGACAATTGCATTAGATTGGTCTAAAATACTATAAAGTATCCTAAAGCACAGGCAGGGACTAAGTTGAAGCAGAGCCCTCTTGCTAGCTTCTAGAGAATTTGAATAATTCTCAAGATTTGAGTCCAGACATACAAGACTGCATATAGCATATCTTCCTGGTGTGTAATGATCTGGTCCCCACCACAAGTCAATCACCTCCCTTTCTCCCTGACAAAAAAGTGGATAATATTCTAGTCACAATGAATACAGTTACCAAAGTCCTGCTTAACAGCTACACCTTGACACCACTCTTTTTGTTACAATTATTGTATGCACACTAATATTGTTTGGTTATTTCTTGTATCAGAAGAAGTGACAACATTTTTTATTTGCAAGACTGCAATACAGGTTCTGAGTGACTTCATGAGGTTAATTAGAAATAAACTCAAAGTAATTTTCTTATTTAAAATAAACATCAGCCTACATAGAGCTGTCCAGCTGCCTCCCTTTCACAACAATAGTTCACAATACACAGTAAATTCATTGAAATATGCTAACAATTGATGACTTAGCATCACGTACTTTACATTCCATTGTGCTCGTTACAAAGTAATAATGTCAGGTGAGCACCTGGTCATTCCCTGCATACAACACAATGCACCTAATAATTGACAATATAAAGAAATGTAGAGGTATGATCTGATGTCCAAGAAAACAGGGAATGCATGTAGTTTAGAGTGGTAATGCTTGCCTGTTCTTAACTAAGTTTCATGCCAGTCTCAAGAAACCTGTTCTAAGTGTTCCAGATGAGGACAACTATTGCCTGAGAGCCCTGCAGAAAACCCCTTAGAGACAGCGGTGACAGAAACCTGAGAGCCCAAACTGAGAACGCCAGAAGTCAATGGGAATCGTGACACCTGCTCTGAATCCAGGCCTTTTAGCGGAGACATCCTGGTATACATGAACAGTATGGCCAGTGACTGGTGAAGACCCAGTCTCCAATACATAAGCACTGACCTCATGGAACATGCCCAAAACCTGACCCACCAGAAGCACGGGCTTTTCTTCATATAAATCATGCTTCAGTGTACTGGATAAGAACACTAAAGCATGACAACATTACTAAGGCAGCAAAGGTATCGAAGAATCCTGTAGGGTTTGGGTTGGAAGGCAGCATAAAGATCACGTAGTTATAACTCCCCTGCCATGGGCAGGGGACACCTTCCGCTAGACCAGGTTGCTCAGGGCCCCATTCAACCCGGCCTCGAACACTTCCAGGAACTGGGCATTCACAGCTTCTCTGGACAACCTGTTCTAGTACCTTACCACACTCACAATCAAGAATTTCTTTCTTATATTTAATTGAAATCTACTCTTTTTCAGTTTAATTCCATCGCCCCTTGTTTTATCACTACACACCCTTGTTAAAGGTCCCTCCTCAGCTTTCTTGTAGACTCCCTTTAGGTACTGAAATGTCACTATAAGGTCACTCCAGAATCTTTTCTTCTCTAGGCTGAAGAATTTCCAATTCTTTCAGCCTTTCCTCATAGAAGCAGTGCTCCATCCCTCTAATCATCTTTGTGTTACTCCTCTGGATTTACTCCAACACGCTGGTGTCCCTTCTGTGCTGGGGACCCCAGAGCTGGATGCAGCATTGCAGGTGGGGTCTCACTGCAGTGGAGCAGAGGTGCAGACCTTGACCTCCATTACATTCCCATATGCACACGCACACACCATCACGCAGAGATAACGTGCTCCCACCTTCTCAGCAGCTTTGCCAGTGGTCAGGAGAGCAAGGTAGAGTGCAACCAGGTATTAGTGACACTGCTGTTACTCGCAGGCTAGATTTCAGATCGCTCTGTTAATACATCAGCAGGTATTACTTTAAGTTACAAAACCCATGGATTTTTTTAGAAACAGATTTCATTTTACTAATGTACTTAGTTTCTCTTCAAAATCGTGACTTCTATATTTTGCTTCTTACATAGCAGCAAATACAGTAAAGACATTTATATATATATATATGGCAGGATATATATATACACACACACATATACTGCATAGGAAGGATTAAACCAACCCTCAAGATGAAAGGCCAAATACCATGCACCTGTTCAAACAGTTTAAATGGTTATCTACCCCCAGCCATCTCTTACAGAAACTTCCTCTCCTCACAGAAAACTGTGCTCTGGAACTTATATTGTAAATTTCTCATGGTAAAATAGGAGCAAGTATGTTCCACAGTGCAAGACCCATAATACAGGAATTATAAATGAAACACTGTATAGTACTAAACTCTCTCTTCTTCATCCTAACTCCTGGCAGTTGATCTTCATTGGAATCATGAAGTGTATCAAAAAGACTTCAAACTAGAAAAAACCCTGCGCATTTCAGCTACAATTCCCCACTATGGAATAGAGCTGTTTTCAAAGTTAGTCCTCTTAGTGACATTTTTAAAAGTATTTTTAGGCTTCTTCACAACTGAAAAACAACATAAGCAACCAAAATACCCCCATGCTTTTGATTCTCTAGCGAAAAATTGAAGTGAGTTCTCTAATGCTTTGAAAGAGTATGCTAGCATGAATAGGTATTTTACTCATTGTATACTGCCTAGGAGAACATTTTTAATATTTATTTATTGTTCCCTCATTTTAACATCAAGTAGGACCCAAGACTTAGTACTAAAAGGCAAGAATAAAAATAAAGGTAACGTGTAAGTGGGCCATTCTGTTCAGTGCTGTCCTGCAATATAAAAATCCTTTTTATTCTCTTCGGTCTTGTTGAATGATTTGACTTGTACAAGCCAGAATCATTTTTTTGCATGCTTATGGAAAATGAAAAATCTTGTCTGTAGCAATATCAAATCATTTATACACAGCAGACATCAGCTGTCATTTCTGTCTATCCCAGCAGTACACCCTCTCCCACACTTCTCTCTTTAGTCTAGGTGAGCTGTCAAGTTTCTAGTTTCTGATGTGTATTTACATCATTCAATGACATCTGACAGTAGTGAAAGGCCACAGAAAACGGCTTATTGATCAGAGCAAAACTAGTTGACGGAACAGATGAGGTTGTATCACAGAAATGCAGCCACACTCAGGTGATGACATTTTGCTCCCTTGTATACAAGTGTTTAATGGAATACAACTTCATTATATCATGCCACTAGTGTTTAAAGAATTGCACAGTTCTCATGAGTGTTTTGTCTATGAGGTGATGAGGACAATCTATTTGTACTGGTACCAATGTATTACTAACCTGTTTTGCTCATGAGCACTTGCAAACTACCAGCCAATGTGTCCCAATGAATATAATAAGAGACACTGAAGACTCAATCTCGCCAAAATCTAATTGAGCTGACCTTTTAAAAAAAGATGGAATTACCATTTAGGGAGCCAGATCTACTTGAGATTTAGTTCTGCAGAATTCTGTGCTGCTTAGTAAAGACATTTTAAATGACCACTTTTATGCTTGGGACTGGTACAGTTTCCCAGTGGAAGTGATAACTCATCATTAGTATTTCAGAGGTTATTATATCAACTTGTATGAGAGTCTTTCAATCTGTATTGATTTAAATGCTGAGGAGTTCATGGGCAGAGGCGCTCCATACAAAATGTCCTGCAGTTAAAATATTAATTTTCTTATTTTCATTACTGTCTTCTTTTGTTATCTTGAACAGAAAACTCATTTTCCACAGAGTAACCTGTCAGGGTATAATTACAGTACACAACCATTTCTTACAGGATCTATGCTTGCATTAGCAGTCTAACTGGAAACTGAGGACAATGTTAGCACTAAATAAACTGTAGTGATTAAAAAGCCAGTATTACAAATAGTAATTAGTAGTAATTATATTACAAGTAGTACCTGAAGGGTTTGAAATCATGAAACTTCTAGGGGTACAGCACAGAAGAACTTGCTTTCCATTTCATATCTTACAGAAGACAGAAGCAGTACATTTTTGTTTCCAAG
Source organism: Mohoua ochrocephala (assembly GCA_013398855.1). Classification (NCBI taxonomy): domain Eukaryota; kingdom Metazoa; phylum Chordata; class Aves; order Passeriformes; family Acanthizidae; genus Mohoua; species Mohoua ochrocephala. The sequence continues at coordinate 48,608 of VZTA01000662.1, forward strand.
AAAAAATCCAGAAGGAGAAAAGATGCTGATGGCCCAAAAGTTGCTCTTCACAATGGGTAAGTGATGCTCGACCTTTCTAAGTTAGCCTTGTATTCAGGCTAACTGCTTATAAATTAACACAGTCTTCCAATGCAATACAAAACTACTCACCACCTCGGACACAGAAAATTCTTTCCATTTCAAGAGGAAAGAGATAAAAGACTCAGTTCTCAGACAAGGCATATACAACCTTAATTTAGGCAAGCAGCATGAAACCAGAGGCTGACTAAATCCAAATCCCACACAACCAAAGAAATCCAAGGTTTAAAAATAACAAATAAATGCATGGGAATAATGTCTTAAACAAGCAGAATACAGCTTCTGCTATTTCACGGTAGAAACAACATGGGCTAATCTGTACAAACTTACTAACAACAAAGGAAAAAGGTGACAGCAGTCTTGCTAATTTTCAGTCCAGTTGTTATCATCAAACTTCTTTCAGACAAAAACAGTAACAGTTAGAAGTGTCTTGTTCTTTTCTTGGTGTTCTTGTAATGCACTTTCTGCAAAAAATCTAGAAGAATTTTGCTTTCAGACTCAAAAAATTTGGGGTAAACTGAGATTTTCAGAGGTCATCTGGCTAAGACTGACTCAAGCTACAGGTACAGAGCAATTACTTTTCCCACTCTAATAAAACTTCCCAATTCCCACTCCAAAGAGGGGGGGGAAAAAAGGCAACACAATAGTTACAAGACTGAACTTATTTTATTAATTCCGGCAAAACAATTTCCTCATCTTGTTGGGGTTTTTTTGTTTCTTTTCTTTTCTTCTCAGAAGTAGATGAATTATCTCACTGAACCTTAAGAATTTCAATGTGTACTAATTATTTATGACAGAAAATTTCAGCCCAGAAGCCAACATTTACAACGATTCACAAAAATGAAACCAAGAACTCATTCATAGCAAACAGCTTTCAAATACATCTTCAACATTTTTCACAGTTAGCTCAGTCTGCATCTAAAAGAAACTGTGTCATCTCAGATGCTGTGGTTAGCTGTCAGCATTTGTTTGCACATACACAAACCCATGCATGTTTAATGTGTACAGATCTAAGGGGAAAATGGAAGATAAAGAAACAGTCAGACATTCAATGCTTATGATGCCAAATGTCTAAAAAGCAAACTGTCTGCAATCTTCTTGAAGTTAGTGGGAAGGAAAGAGGAAGTACCCCAGACAATGGACAAGTATAGATAGGATATTATTTTAGGTATATTTAAGAAACTTATTTTAGTCCTGAGGTTTTTTTAAACAAAGAAAACAAGGAAGTGTTCTGCATTCTTCTGTCAAATCTTTTACTGTACAAGCTTTTACTCATAAGAACTCAGAATTATCGAGAAGAAAAGAAGAATATCTTTAGACAAGAAGTTGAAGACAAATTACATTTTGTTCCTTCCAAGTCTGGTTCTCGTACTTTGTGCTTATACAGAAAACAGGAAATTCTCTTCATCTCAGCTGTCTGATGTGCATAAATATCTGGGCTGAAAGCCTTGACACTGATCCTGATGATGGCAGCAATTCATAACCAATTATGAAAAAACAAAAAACCCTAAGTGAACCTACTTTCAATTTAACCCTGGATCTAAAACTATTTGCTTTATTTGAAACATAAAGTATCTGTCCAAAGCACAAGAAACATCTATCTTCACTCAATGAAGTTACCCTGAAAATTAAGGAAACACTATTCAATATTACTAATTCCCAAATTGCACGAATACCTTTGAGTCAGTTCTCTCAGGAAAAATACGTAGCCATACATTTCCACCCTATTAGAACAGGACCTAAGAGAAATGGAGACAGAGACTGTATAGCAGGCTGTTGACATAAGGATGTACAGAGGATGTGCAGAATTTGAAAGTGAATTATGATGAACACACTTCACTCTTTCAGTCTTTAGATAACATAAAACAACTTCACATCCGATGTTATTAATTAACTTCTTTTAGATCAAGCTATTATTGTTCTACATCAGATCCTAACTGTACCATGCAATAATCCAAATGACTCGCTCATATTTAGGGTGCCATTTTAATATTCCTTGATTTCATTACAAAAAACATCTATCACGGGCATTTGCTTCTGTTTCAGATGACACAGAAGACCTTTTCTTCCCTGTGAATAATTCACAGAAAGCCTACATCACTTCAAAAGAACAGAAACTGACTCTTTATGACAGGGATATATGAACTGGGTAAATGCCCAAGCCATTGCTCAAAGCATGCCTGTAGCAGTATCATCACTTCTTCCTGGACAGGCACACTTAGCTGAAGCAATGACTTTTCTGTTTTCTTAGTTAAACTCAATGGAGTTAAAGTCAAAGTCAAAAGAAAAAAAACTAATACTTGGATTCATTATGCATTAGAGGCATCTTTCTTTGTTAGTGAATAGGTATAGATTTTAGTGCCATAGACTGTTGTCTTATAAAAGGTTCACAACACACTAAGAACCCAACATTTCTAAAAGGAATCCTGAAAGACTAAGGAAAACAAATGCATGTAGTCACAAACATTACATGACTTACTATTTTGCAGTGATTTACAGTTCTCTCTGTAATTTTGAATTCCAAAGCATGAAACATTGCAACCTGCATTAATCATATAATTACATTTTTCCACTGGAAAACATCACTTAGGATGGCTCCTTTAAGCAGGGATTCATCTTTGCACTGAAGGCACACCACTCAAAAGGATTCCACATTGAGGATCTGTGACAACTGCAGCAGTGTCACTTTTTGATGCCTTCTGCAGGATCAGTCTTCTTACTCTGCTCCTTGACAAAATCATCAATTTTTGTTCTGTACAAAGTTCAGCGTACAAGAAGTAACTTCCGAAACCAGTATGACATTTACTACTCTATGATGTAACGTGTCTTTTCACCCTGTTTTGGTGGCTTGATTGACCAATTCTCAGTTACATTACTGCTTGGGCCTTTGATATATTTTTCTTTTTAAAATTTTTTTGTACTATTTTTCACTTTTTTTTAAAGTTAAGTTTTAAGCTTTTTATGTTAAGAACAAGTATACTTGAAAATGAGATTGAGTTTAAAAAGGTTAATTGATACATCTGTGATTTAAGAAAAGCCTAAATGGAATCAAAATTAATAATGTACCTGCAGAAAAGCAGTACATAGACAAAAAAGGAATCACATGTCTAAAATAATCCACAGAAATACTGTTTCAGTCAATAAAGTGATAAAATATTTTTATCTTTTCAGATCTTAGAACCTGTTCCCTTTATCTGGTCTGAACATACAAATCTGGTGATTTTGTCAACATTCTCTAAAACATTTTTTGGATATATTTTGAAGAGAGTCCATCTTCTCTCTATGGACGAAGAAACAAATGAATGGTTTGGTTGGTTTTTTTCTGTTATCTCATGCACCAGGTTGCTGTGTGAAAATATAGTTTAATATGCTGATATTTGTCATATTCCTAAGTCATATCAAACCCCTGAACTCCCCAAGACTTACTTCATTCTGACTCCAAATAGATAGCCTTTTTGAAGAAAAAGGTGCAAAATTAATACAAGTAATCACTGGTACAACAACCATTGGCTGAACCAAATACTTCCTTAAAAAACCACAAAAAAACCCCAAAGCCTATAATATCCCAATTACCACTACTCATTTATCATTAACCATTAGAAAAAAATCATCCGTCATGTTAAGTAATGTGCTGTGGTAAGTATTAGCATTACCTAACTGAAGCTAATAATCTCTGTGCTATCATGTTAGCAGCAATACTCTAAAGCTACTGCAGAATTTTGCATCAACCGAAGAGATAGAAATACTCACATATTCACTCTTTTAAACCTATGATGAACATAATAAAAGATAATAAGGTATTTGAAATGAATTTGAAATTAATTTTGATGGGGATCTGGAGTTAGACAAGCAGCCACATTATGGTACACTGGGCCAAAAGGAACCATGTTTGATCCTCACCACCACCTCTGGAATCCTCAGCACAAGAGAGACATGAAATCCCTGGGGTAGGGCCAACAGAAGGCTTCAAAGATTTTTAGGGGACTGGAGAATCTCTCTTATGAGGAAGGCTGAGGGAGCTGGGCCTGTTTAGCCTTGAGAACAGATGGCTATGAGGGGACCTCATCAATATCGATGAGTATCTGAAGAGAGGGTGCCAAGAGGATGGACCAGGCTCTTCTTGGTGGTGCCAAGCAACAGAATGAGGCAATGGGCAGAAACTGATGCACTGGAAGTTCCACCTGAACATGTGGAAGAACTTCACTGTGCGAGTGACTGAGCACTGGAAAAACTGCCCAGAGAGGTTTTGCAGCCTCCCTCACTGCAGGATACTCAAAAGCCCTCTGGACACAATCCTGAGTAATGTACTCTACAGGACCCTCCTTGAACAGGGAGGTTGGACAAAGTGACCTCCAGTGGTCCCTTCCAACCATTAACATTCTCTGATGCTGTGAAAAGGAGAGCAAGCTTCTCTTTCCAAGATCAATTTTGAAGAAATAAGGGCTACATATAAAAGCATTAAAACATGTTAGGCTTAGATGACCAGAACAACCAGCATACCTGGGGGCAGAGAGAATAAAGAAAAGCTTGAATTTATTTAAGCCATAATGACTTCACCAGAAATGCAGAGAAAAAATATTGCAAGAAGGAAAAACAAGTAGTCTCACTAAAAAAAAACACACTAAAGTTGAATTAATTTTATGAATTCAAGTAACACGCGCTAGAAAGATGCTAACAGTTTTTATGTTACAGGATTAAAAAAATTGTTATTCTATTCCAATTAAAAATTCAGCATAGTCATTTAAAGACATTGCTCTGCTTGTAAGATACCAATTTTTGGACTACTTAAAGAAGCAAAGTATCAATTTTATGAACTAAGAATACAAGGAGAAGATTGATACTCTCTTCTCACTTATTTCTTCACCATTCCCTTTCTTCCCTGTTACACACTTCTAAGTAAAGAGACAACAGTTAAGGAAAAGAAGAAACGAAGATACTCTTTACTATAATAAAAAATTACCAACATAAATAGAATTTCAACCACTTCATTGAAAAAACAAAGACAGACACACATTTGAGCCGATCTTTTGTTTTCTTGTCAAAGTATGCAAAAGTGATCAGCACAAGTTTTCAGATACTCTCATCAATCAAATTAAGCAAATCTCGTCAGGCACAGTAAAACAAGCAAATGCCGGTCCTTACTACCTTGCTATTACTTTTCTGCTCCCATCTGCTCTTGTGCCAGTATTACTGAAATTAATCACTTTATCTTTACAGACAGCCTCTGAAGTAAAGATCATGAGTATTACAAATATGCTCTCACTCTCTATCTCTGTTTCACCTGACTCCACATGGTTATCCATGCTTTTCTGAAGCAAACTACCAGACCACTGTGACTTGCCTGAGTCAGAAACTGAACTCTCAGCTCCTGGATCTCAGCTAAGCCACCAGACTGGGGTGATTTTTGCTGGAAAATTGGGCTTTCTCCACAGACCACTTACATTGAAGATTCTCTGTGGCTTCCAACTCTTGAAATAAGGCCTGAGCTCCTGCACACAGCTGTGGCACAGAGTAACAGATGTACATAAACTGCTGCAGTAAGTGTGGAAGAGGACATACTGGAAAAGATAAGAATATAAATAGCATAGCTAGTTCCATCAAATTCTGTGCAAAGCATCCCTCATTAAGAAATCTTAGTAAAGAAAGCATTATAAACTACAAATCTCAGTCTAATTTAAAACTGGATAAATGTCCCATTTAAGAAAGGATTATGTCCTTTCACAAGCATTAAGATGCTTTCATCTTTCTTCAATGTTATACAGAAAACATTTTAAATCCTAAGATATAGATTTTAGAAGAGAGCAAGAAGGAAAGATATATTTCACAACACTGCCACTACAGAAAAACTGGGAACAGATGGATCTTATATATTGGTTTGAAGTGACTGCATTGATCATCAACTAGTTGCATAATTAACTGCCTGACTTGGAAGACCAGGATATCTTCACCCATCTATTTCATTTAACAGATGCACACATGCTTGATAGCCTTCTGCTAGGTTTTTTAAACTGGCCTTAAAGTTTGACTTTATGGGACAAATGGAAGAATACATTATTGAAGCATTTATGTGGTACACTGACCTGCCTCACCAGACTTTCCAGCCTCTTTTATTGAGTTAGGGCATGGAAATTCAGTAACCCCAACCAGAATCACTTTCTTTTCAGTACACACTGTCTTTCTGCAAACTGTGAAGACTCTCTCAAAGACTCTCCTGAAACTGTATCATTAGATATCCAGTCTGCGATATAGCTATGCTTCATAGTTAGCTTATTAAAGGTTAACTCTCATGCATGTTTTGTACAGATACTCCCAACTCAAAGAAAAAACAGTCATTTAATAAACAATGAGTAGAACTCTTCTCTGGGATTTCTTCTTTTCAAGTGTGCAAGCATATGCAATTAAAAAGAGTAATTAAAATTACCTACACGTTTCCTAAATTCAATGCATAGAGTGACCCCTACTGGTCTGTTAGGCACCCCAGCAAAGATACAAACTGACAAGAGCCATCACTCCAAGGACTGAACCTGAGCTAACTTACATGGACATCCCTCAGGCTGAGCATGCACACCTTATTCAAGCTACAGAATGACTAATACAAATAACTCAGTAGAGGCAAAAATACTCCAGTGCTTGCTATGGCCTTTAAAACTTTAATTCCTCAGTTATTATAAACACCCAAAATTATCAAGTAGATGATTTGTAAAGAACATTACCTATATACCAGTACCTATAGCTGGAAACCATATTATTATGAAGAATTTTAAGTATAGAAAAAAAAGCAACTTAGAAAACACCCAGAAGAAACAAACTTTAGTTTGTTTAGATGTTTCTAAATGAGAAAAAAAGTATGCTTCCTGTACATTCACAATTGAATATGAATGGGAATGACAACAAGCCCCTCCGATTCAGATTTTGCTTGCTACTCTTTTATTTCATACATAAAAATCAAGTCACAAGAGCATCTAATTATTTGTCTAAATACTGTCTGCTTTAATGCACAACTAATAAGCAAGGTAATCAATAGTGCTCCGTAACACACACAATTTATCACCTAATATAATACTTTATTATTTTAATGCTGTAAGAGAATCTATTAAAGATCTTAGCACTAGTATGAGAACATTAAAAGGAAAATAAAAGAAGGGTATGGCTGTTTATTTCAAGTGCTGAATGTTCTCTTATTTTTATAAATATATGTATTAGACACGCATACACATACTTATCAGAACTCAGCTAGAATCAAGGACCAGAAAACAGCAAAATTAAGCTAAGTGTGAATTCTAAATCCATTTCTTTGACCACTGGACTTTTTAGTAACCAGCACAGGATTACAACATAAAGTGCAGGAGACGGAACAAACAAAGATTTGTTTCTGACTTCACTTCAGCTAGGAGTAATCCCAAGAATCTAGTAAGAGAAAGCAGTGCTGATTTCCACTTTGGAAGAAAACCTTTGCTTAGAAAGCTCAAGCAATTTCTCTGCTACAAAATTTCTGCTAATTAAAAAGGAATAGTCTATAGTGACTGCAAGTTTCCATTGCATCTAAACCAAGTCAGTCCAATGTTGCTCAATATGTACTCGTACTGGGAGCTTACAAAACAGGCTGCTCAGGAGTAGCTGAGCTAGCCTCCAGGTCCAGAGGCAAAACCTGGACCTCTGGGTGTTTCGGTGGCCACCAGCAGGCTGACCTGCACCCTGGCTCTTATTTCTGACCACTAGTGAAGCTGTTGAAGCAAATAATTACAGCCACAAGTCATTTTTAAAATGCATTCAACCAGTTCTAACTTAGTACACCAAATCCCTAGAGCCTTCAACAGGAGCTCAGCATTTTAGAGAGATTTTATTTTTGGGAGCCATATTTAAATATTTACAATGTTACACAAAGGAGAATAAGAAAAAAGAAACCAACAGTGACATGCTATAAAACATTTAAGAAGCCTGTAACTCAGCTATTTTTTCCCCAAACTATATTGTGAACTTCTCTATTGTTTTCACTGAAATACTGAATACAACATCCAGTGTAAACATATAAATTTAGACATTATTCCATCGAAAGAAATACAACCAAACCATTGAGGTTAAAAGTCAAAAACTCCAAAGTCACAGAATTCAAGAAGTAATACTGTCCATGTACAATTTAATCAATCCCTTTGGGCTTGCCTCAACTGCTAATTAAAAACTTATTCCTCAAGATTTTTGCACTATTCATTGAGCAAGTGTTCTACCATTGCTGCGGTTGGTCTTGCTCATGCTTGATTCTGGGTCTGGTAAGTACCCTCTGAACACAAAACTGAACCAAACACCAAGCTGAGTGGCGCAGTTCGTTCACTGAAGAGAAGGGATGTCATCCAGAGGGACCTTGGACAGGCTTGACAAGTGAGCCCATATGAACTTCATGAAATTCAACAAGGCCAAGAGCAAACACGGGTTTGGTTAACCTCCAGTATCAATACAGGCGGGAGCATGAACGGGTTGAGAGCAGCCTGGCAGA
>VZTA01000664.1:0-16156 GCA_013398855.1 Mohoua ochrocephala
TGTAGAAAAAAAGGCCTTTATTCGAAACACCAACATCCCTATATGTACCAGGCTTCCTTGGAATACATTCCGTTACGGATTTTTGAAATTAAGTGGGCTAAAATTTTTTAAAATCCATATCTCAATATCAGAACTGTTTCTTTGTTTGCAGGTTATGATGTGGAAAAATAGTTTGGCTTTTCAGACTGATCCTGACATGTTTTTGTCTAAGCAATGAAATTTTGAATATTTCTCGTTTCATCCCTTAGTGCACTGTACCAATGACATCCAGGATGTTTAATTTTTGGTTTATATTTTTCAACTTTGCAACAGTTCTTTGAGCAACATGGAAGAGATTTTCAGCTTTAGTAGGATATAAAGTAAAGGGAAAATAAAGATGGAAATACGGAAGAAATCCTCTGCTCTATAATCAATCCTTCACAGCACAGGCTGTAACAAACAGCCAATGAAAAGGGAAATTCAAGAAAAAGACCCAGTTTGGGCATTCTCAAATTTGACACAAATGTATCCCTTTATTCCCACCTCTGGAAGTTAATGGGATCTCTTCATTTTTGTGGTGCAGGTGGTCAAAGCCTTCATTGTTTTGGCTCCTGCTTTTGTAGCACACGATAAAGAAAAGTTAACTCAAGAGCTCCAACAACATGTCAAGAAGGTGACGGCACCTTACAAGTATCCAAGGAAGGCAAGTACACCCCAAAAAGACACCTTCTCTCATTGTACCAGAAACTGAGGGTTTTTTGCCCTGCCTCAGCTCTTTTTCAGCAGCATTCTGACAAACTCTCCAAGTGCTGAATGAAATAGAAGTAGAATAGCATTTCATCGTCCCAGCCCTGGCCGTGCAGCTTCCCATCCTTTCACCCCCAGCCATAATGAAAGTGTGTCTTTCCTTCAACTGGAAATTTAACCAGAATGTATTTTTGCCCTTCAGGTGGAGTTTGTCCAGGATCTGCCAAAGACGGCTACTGGGAAAATCCAGAGAAAGGTTCTAAGGAGCAAAGAGTGGGCACGCGTGTAAAAAGAGCAGGAGTGATCTGGAAAACAAGGAGAGAAATATTCCATCACCTGTTCCAACCATACCATGTCAAACGTGGCACAGACCACGTGTTTATGACCCAGAACTGTTGGAAACTTTGGGAAAAACAAACTATGGAAGAAAAAGGAGCAAACACCCATATGGCTTGAGGATATGTGGTATTGGAAGTGCTTTTGCCATTGACCTACAGATTTTCAGGAGGAAGTGCAAGCAATTCAAAGTGTGAAATGTGAGAAAGGACAGTCCCAAGTGCTTACAAAGGTCTAATTTTTTTAACTGCAATTTGTATAAACAGCTTCCTTAAAAAAAAATGTAACTACAACTCTTAGATACATACAAATAAAAGAGAAATTAATAAAAATGATCTTTGTCCTGTGGTCGGTATCAGCAGTGCATTGATATATTCTTTTCAAAAACTACCACTGTAATATTCTCAAACTCTTTCAGAATGGAAGGAAAAAGACATTTCTTTTTAATGCTTCTCTTCATCTTGATGAATTTGTGATCTACTTAAATGGTTAAAGTCGAGGCAAAAGAAGACCCAAAAGTGCTTCAGGTTAAGGTGCAAATTACACACAATTAACGATGGTGTAAATGATTACAAGAAGAAGGTTGCGCCACAGAAAGATTTCTGCTGCTTGCTCTGCTTTGTGCCACATTCTGCTCTCGTCACTCCAGAAGAAGTGAGCAATAAATTCAGAAGGGTTTCACCCCAAAACTTTTATGAAGGAGTGCCCGGGTTTCAGATCTCCAGGGGACAGCTGATCTCTGCAGTGCCTCGTACGGGAAATGTCCTGACAGGTGAGTGAAGTGAATGAAGAGGATCTCTCCCAGCACCTCTTGGTCTCTCTGCCCACAGCAGACAGGTCAGGAAAATGAGTAGAAATGTCTCTATCAAATTTGGGGGCTACAGAGTGAAGTGAAGGTTCTTGGATTGATGTGGTGAATGGATGTATCAGTCAGTGACTGCTGAGGCTGAAGCAATGAGGTTCTTGATGGAAGTAGTTGGGAAACAATCAAAAAAGAAAAAGGAATAGAGAATCAGGTACTGAATGGATGAAGCAGAAACGTTCTTCTAATGCAAACAATAACATCTGATGTTGTGTTTTACTATGGAGACTTGTGGGCAATTAATTTAAAAATTAAAAATATGAGAAAGCAGGATAGGGAAGTGAACATTTAATTAGCGTGTTAAAATCATCAGCCTGGCTCTGACTAGCCTAAGTGACTTTAATGAATAACTCATTAATTCATAACTAGATTATCTTTGGATAATCTCAATATTATTTTTCTTTTTTTGTTTGTTTTTTGTTTGTTGTTGCAGGATTCACAGCAACAATTCTGCCAATTTTCTTACATAGTCTACAGCATCTACATCCATAATCTTCTGCCATGAAGTTGTTGTTTAAATTACAGAGTCTAAAACTCTTGTGGACTCTGAAGCCTCCTAACAGGACTTTCCATGGACATCCCAGGCTGCTTTCCTCTGATGTATATTCCCAGTATGAGCCCATCAGACAGGGCAAACAGGAAATACCAAAGTACTTCAACTTTGCAAGTGATGTACTGGACAAATGGTCTGAGATTGAAAAGGTAGGGGATCTTCTGTTGTGCCAATGAAATACTTTAAGTTTAAATTTCATTTCGAATAAGTTGGGGTTTTTTCTTTATAAAAACAATCAGTTGCCAAACCATATTTCATTGGGAAATTATACAAAAGCTCATTCTTGCTTGCTTTATTTATTGTTATTTTGTAGGAGCATTAATGCGCAGTGCAAGGCTTAAACTCTGAAATAGGACCCAGACTAGGACTTGGGTCTGGAGACAATTAGGCTGGTAAACATTTCAGGTTCAGAAAAGGAGAATCTATTGGGAATACCTGAGCTTGATGAATAGCAAATCTTGATTCTTTAAGGATAGAAGAAAAATAATAGCTTATATGCCAGTAGTCAAATACTCAGATCTCCCATAATTTACAGATATCTGTGCATTCATTTCATGGTCTTTCAGAAGAAAATGTTTTGTGTTTGAATCCCTAGGCTGGAAAGAGACCATCCAACCCTGCTTTCTGGTGGATAAATGGCAAAGGAGAAGAAGTGAAGTGGAGCTTTGAGGAGCTGGGGTTCCTGTCTCGGAAAGTGGCCAACGTGCTGACTAAAGAATGCGGACTGCAGAAGGGGGACAGGCTCATCCTGATCCTGCCACGAATTCCAGAATGGTGGCTGGTCAAGGTGGCTTGTATGCGAGCAGGTCAGTGAGGTAAAGTGATCACTGCAAGTTGGTTGAGAGGATCAAGAGTGGATCTGGCTTATCAAGGAGAAACAGTGTCACAATCCAGTGTTGGCCTGGCTGCCAGGCAGTCCCGGGGGATTTTCACCAGGGGCCATGGGAGACGTACCTTGTGCAGCAGGCAAGGAGATTGCAGAAGGCAGGGAGGAGCCATGGAAGTCACCAGACAGGTCCACATCTCATTCCTGACAGGAGAGCACAGGCATCTGCATTAATCTGACACAGCTGTTTGGCTGGGGAGCACCAGGGCACGCCCGTATCGGAGGTCACTTTGGGAATTGTTAATAGTTTAGGTGCTTAGAAAAGAACCAGATGTAGGAAAAATGCCAACACGAACTGACTTTGTCACTCTTGCAGGAATTGTGGTAATTCCGGGGACATCCCAGTTATCAGCCAAAGACATTCTGTACCGGCTGCAGGCATCGAGGGCCACGTGCATCATCACCACCGACAAACTGGCTCCCGCCGTGGACTCGGTGGCATCCCAGTGCCAGCTCCTGAGAACCAAGCTCATGGTGGCCAAGGGCAGCAGGGAGGGATGGCTGAACTTCACGGAGCTGTACCAGTGAGTGTGCCTCGGTGCCACTGCAGCCACGAGGACAAAGCAGATCTGCTCCCCCAGGCACTCATTTGCATTGACTACAACCACTGAAGTCGTAATTGCACTCTCCTTTCTACAGAAACCAATCTGCTGACCATTCCTGCATCAAAACAAGGATGCAAGACCCGATGATTATCTTCTTTACCAGTGGAACCACAGGCTCTCCAAAGATGACTCAACATTCCCAGGGTAGCCTTGGTTTCAGACCCCTTTTAAGTGAAAGGTATGAAAGGCTTAAGCCTGGTTGAACATAAGATAATTGAAGCTGCATAGGAGAAACATTCTAAAAGATTAGTGAATAAAAAATTCCAGTGTACATCCCCAGTCCTTCTCCATTTGAAATCAGAGCAAAAACCCCATCAAATTGCTGGGAACTGGGATCATCCCCAGTGTCTCAATCTTTCAGTTAAAATCTCTTACCCTCTTTCTGGGTATTTTTCATTATCTTCTCATTATTTTTTTTTTTTCTGTTCTATCAGGGACTGGTTGGATTTGACTCCCTCTAACGTGATATGGAACACAGCAGACACAGGATGGATACTGACCTCAATAGCATCTTTTTTCGATCCCTGGGTTTTTGGATCGTGCATCTTTATCCATAACCTACCACAGACTGAACCATCAGTCATCCTAAACGTAAGGGGAAAACTCATGGGAATGTGTTCATCTGCAGAAAGAGTGCCAAAAACAGTTCTTGACAGCATCCCCAGATTTCATGAGGGTTGTGTTCATAGCAGTGTTTGAGATGCTGTATCTGTTGTGTAAAGCCCCTACTCTCATTTTTAATGTACACAGAAGGGGACAAAGGTGCACTCCATTCATACATTCTGCTCATAGCTGGTGAGCATGTGAATGAAAAGCATCCAAAAGCAGCACTAATTGCCTGCCATTCATTCCAGTGACCGTGGAAGCAATATCAGTTGGTATTAAAGCAGGAAAGGAGGCGTTTCTCTGCCCACACTGGCCAAGATTAAAGTGAAAACCTCCCTATGAAGTAGGCAGAGATGTCCTTATTCTGGCCATGCCCCAAGCTGGGGGGTCCTGGTGTCAGCATGGGATTTATCCAATCAAGTATTCAAACTTTTATACAAATACACAACATTGCACCAACTGCAGGAGGGTTCCTCACCCCACAGAGGGGGTGGTGCTTATCCACAGGGGGCAAACACACTTCTCCTTTCCGTGGCACCTGTTTACTGTACATTCCCAAGGCAGTTTCTTGTCTGAGCTTCACATGTCCATCCTGTTGTTTAACCCTCTAGACTCTCTGCAGATTCCCCATCGACGCCCTGATCGGTGCTCCAACCTTGTTCCGCATGCTGGTGCAAAGTGATCTCTCCAAGTACGTCAAGAATTTCCTTACTAGTATTTAATTTACCCTTACTAAACTTTAGTCATCTCCCATATCTAACTGCTTGACCCAAAACAGGGTAATAATTTAGTTTAAAATATCCTCCATGAGAAGACCATCATGCAGAATTTGAGTTTTGCTGAGTTTTTTGATCAAACAGAGAAACTTGATGTTTTCCCTCAGAAATCTGAGACTCCTGCTACTGAACTTGTGAGTATGAAACCGAGAGTTGGTTAAATACTTTGTCGTAATTTTTGTTTACCACATTAATTGTCCACGCTTTGGGAAGGACTTCATCCTAGAAAGTGCATGTCAGCATAACCGTGAGGGAATTATTTGTTGAGGCAGTTGTACCTCACCCCCTGCTCCAGCTCTCACTGCCTGTCATTGTTCCTTCCTTCCCTCTTGAACCTTCTCACTTGGCCTGCTGCAGAGGGTCAGCAATCAGGGCCCTGGCTCAGCAGATCAGTGTTTGGTTGTTTATAATCCCAGCTGACTTCAGCAAAAATTGTATTTTTCACATGTTTGACTCTGACTTCTACTGTTCATATGTACAGTGTTGAGCACAGACTGATGTTCTCGTTGTATCGGGAGCAGAAGGATCAGGGATCCCCAATTTCCCCCCTTCATGGCACCAACTCCCCCAGTGAACAGCTCTCCCATGGCCTTTACCCTTGCCTGCTCCTGGTCTCACCCTACAGATTTAAGCATTGCCTTTCTTGTTTTTAACTCCCTGTGAAGATACAAATTCATGAGCCTGAAGTGGTGCATGAGTGGAGGGGAACCGCTCAACCCAGAGGTCATGGAGCAGTGGAAGAGCCAGACGGGGCTGGACATCCATGAAGTGTACGGCCAGACTGAAACGGTACCTGCGTAGGGTCAGCAGCCTAGTCAGCCTCTGGAGTTCCTCCTTGCTGTAAGGTTTCCTGTGTAGGGACACAGTCTGCTTCCTCCTCCACGTCTCTGGGAATGTTTCAGTAATCCCCTTCTCTGAGAGAACTCCCTCTCCTGGCTCTCTCCTCACAGAACCTTCCAGAAACGTGGGGGGTTTGGGAGGGAATGTGCTGCAATATTTCCACAAAGATGCTTAAGCTGATTCCAAGTAGCAGTGGCAGTCAAGAGGGCAGAGTTTGAATCTAAGGGAAGAAGACTGGTTAGCAGAGGACATGAATTTTTAACAGAAAATGGAACAGGATTCTTTCAGGGAGTTTGATGATTTTGCTTATCTGCACTATACAGCAGTGACATACAGGATCCCTACTTTGGAGTTAGTCTAGAAACTGCATTTAATGAATTGAGTGTGAATGTAGCGATTTTCTATGGCAAAACTTTGGTTTGATTTTGACTTTTACAGGGAATAATCTGCTCTGTTTTTAAAGGAATGAAGATTAAACCTGGATCAATGGGGAAGGCAGCTCCCCTTTATGATGTTCAGGTTTGTTGACTGCTCTTTAGATTCTGCCATGGGAGATTTTTTTGCTTGGTTGGATTTGTGTTTGGAGTTTGTTTTTCCATTGGTCTGAAATAAGAGTTGTTTTTCATTCTAGATCGTAGACAAAAATGCCAATATCCTGCCTCCAGGACAACAGGGGGAAATTGCTGTCAGAAGCAAACCCATACGGCCACTTGGTTTTTTCTCTGAATATTTAGTAAGAACTTTATTTTATTCCTCACCACCACTGCCAATCTCCCCAAAATCTCTCCAATTGCACAGCGGTCCAAAGGGCTGAACATTTTTCACCATTTTATTAATTATTACCAGAGTAATTTATTTATTTGGATTGGTGGACGTTAGAAAAGGAAAGAAAATAATTTAAGATCAAGTTACGTTTTTTCTTAAAGAATAGAAATTATTTTAAACTTATTTTATTGTACCTTATATATATCCTTGATTAAAAAATTAAGTTCCAGTGCATTTGCTGCTATGTGTGCTATAGCACAATGTTCAGGTAATGCATGTTTAAAATCTAAACTACTGCTTGTAAACCCCTTTAAGGACAACCCTAAGAAAACTGCAGAAAGTGAGCGTGGGGATTTTTATGTCACTGGAGACAGAGGGACCATGGATGAAGATGGATATTTCCAGTTTATTGGCAGAGACGACGACATCATCATTTCCTCAGGGTCAGTCTGCACACACCCATTCCAAACCTGCCTTTGGACAGTCTCAGATGTTGTGTCCTGCTGAGCTCCTGACATCATAATCCTGTGACAGGAATGTTTTCACCTCTTGACTTTGGACTACTTAGAGTTATTATTAGCTTTTCATGATGATCATCTTGGTGATGATGCTGCATCCATTTCCCCTCCAACACCTCATGTGTTTCAACAAAGAATGAAGACTTCAGCTGGCAAAGGAGGGACGTTTATCTAGTTTGGTTTTTGACTAAAATTGAAGGAGTCTCTATTGGACTCAGAGAGCTTTTGAAACAATTTATCTTTAACAGGTTGAAATGAAAGATTTGTATGATGTGATACCATAAAGAGCCCCAAGGAGAGAGGACAGATGGAGAAGCATCCACAGCCCCAGCAGTCCTCTGCCACACGAGCACCACGAAATGCTCCTGCTTCTGACCCAGCCCCATTTCCCATTTTGCCTGAAGCTCCCATAGCTGGTTGTTGATTTGTTCTGGCTTGGCTTTTTTTCTTCAACATGACAATTAAAAAACCATTTGGTACAGGTTATTCCAGATAAAAAATAAGAGAGAAATCTCACTTTTATTTTTCCTTGCCTAGGTATCGCATCGGGCCGTTCGAAGTAGAGAGTGCCCTGATAGAGCACCCAGCTGTGGTGGAAACAGCTGTTGTCAGCAGCCCAGACCCCCTCAGAGGAGAGGTAACGATGCTGAACGGAGGGGAGAAAGCAACACATTTGTCCAAATATATAATGACATAAAGAAATTCCTACTTAACTGAATAATGTACAGCCCTAAGGCAATAATGGCATCTTGGAATCGTGGGATCGTTTGGGTTGGAAAAGACCCCTGAGATCACTGAGTCCAGCCATGAGCCCAGCACTGTCAGGTCCACAAATAAACCTAAGCACACCCACTTCCATCATGGGTAATCCCAGTGGGGCTGACAAGCAAAATCCCTTCCCATTACATGCCTTTGCTCTTCTGAGTTTCTTTTCATCCCAAAGTCTTCTCTGTGGAGAACATTGCTGCGATGTTCGCTTTGCCCTTGTTCTTAAGTAGCTGTCTATACACTGAAATTGTGATTTAGGACCCTTGGTGTAGCCAAAGCTCTACTGTAACTGCCCAAGCATCAGACATGGGCTGCAGGGGTGGTGGAAGCACAGTCCTGTGCTGGGATAACAGAGCTCACTGTCCTCAGTGCGAGCTTCAGAGAGAAACAAAATGTCCCTTAGCTTCAGGGACAGCTCCAGAGACACCTTTTATTGTCCCTTCCTCTTGGCTGCCGCTGAGAAGAAAGGGCAAAGGCTCCTATTTGTAACGAGGGCACAAAACCCGTGCTTTAAACTTTCCCTTCTGCACGAACACATGCAGCAGCTGGGCACAATCCTTTCCTTTCCTGTGCTGGTTTCTCTGCTCCTCGTGACTGCCGTGACTCTGAGCAGTGCTGCTCACCAGTAACCTGCCCATCAGCCCTCACAAACAGATGGGGCCAGATCACTGCTGCTGATTTTACCTTACAGGTCGTGAAAGCATTTGTGGTGCTGTCCCCAACCTTTTCAGCCACTGACCTGAAGGGCTTAGCTCGTGACTTGCAGGACCACGTCAAGAAAACCACTGCTCCATATAAATACCCTAGAAAGGTAAATACTTCTGAGGAGAAACTTTCAAACAGGGCACCCTTCCATAAATCTCAGGAGAATTACCATTTGGATTTTCATGACGCACTTGAAAGAGACAGGAGTGAAGATCCATCCAGAGCACTGGCTCCAGAATAACATTAACAACAACTTCCTAAACAACATTAGTTCACATGGTTTTGCATGCATTTGAGTAAAGTACTTGCTCAAATTTCTCAACATTTTCTAGGCACGAGGTGCTGCTTTTGGCTTGGATTTGGGGCAGGCAGTTCTCACTGATGGGAGTCCTCTTTGTTTTCCATGCATGCTGAGAGCAAGTCTGCTCTGCAGAACATGCTGCATTGCTTTCTCTCTTTATTTTATCTAGGTGGAATTTGTCAAAGAGCTGCCAAAGACGGTCACTGGGAAGATCAAGAGGAATGAATTAAGAGACAAAGAGTGGGGACGGATGTAGCATTGTTTGGAATTTAACAAAACTTCTTCCATTCCAGTAGCACTATATAAATTTCACTGCTGTAACTCCCCTCATTCTGATCTCTTTTTGTTAAATGCCTGAGCACCGAAAAGCACAGGTAACATCAAGATGTGACATTTGTGCCTGCTTGCAGAGTTTCCAATGTCAGCACTTGACTGAATTGTATTATTCTGGGTGAAAAATAAAATTTTCAATAGACAGCTTCAAGAGCCTTTCCCTTTGAGACCTCCTCACCACCCTCCTACAGCCCAGCTTTTATTTGATGTTATTCTCAAGAGACAATAGAAAAGATAATGCCCACATCTGAAAAGGTATTCTACATCAAACACGTTCACTATTTCCTGAGGGTTTACCCTGACATCCAAAGCTTGTGGAAAGGACGTGGTGACTGGTATGGTCACTACATGGGCTCCAAAAATGCAACATCATGAAGAGGCTACAAAAGAACATTTTTTCTGGATTGTTACAGATGGAGGATTAGCACTTTTATTAGATAGACTCAAAATCCACGTTTTTGGTGCTAGGATGAGAACCATGTGTGGGTGTCCTTTCTTTTGAAAGCATCTTGTCTCTTCCAAGCACTAGCCAGGAGTGGAATTCTCAGTGCAAGGCTGGAAGCATTTGGCATGTTTTTAACCTGTGAGGGTATGTTATTATGAAGAGTATAAGACTACTAACTTGGACAAGCAATATTCATTTATACCAAAAACCACTCTGAAGCAGATATGAATGCAAGATCCCATCTTTTGCTTTAAAAACCCCTCTGAGGTAAACGAAATGAGAATTGAGATTATGTTCAGTGTGTGAGAAATAATCCTTTTATAGATGATGCTGTCATGCATCATGAGAAGTAAGAAAGTAGTAGTATTAAGCTGTAGAAGTTCACAGTATGTGCTTAACGTTGCACATGTACACATACACAGCGTGTATAAATACATGCTTTGTGTAGGCATTTGGCACATAAAATTGCTCTGCTTGCATTAGTAAGAAAGTTAATATTTAGTTTGACATCTTGAAATGCTTAATACATTTCCAGAATGGGTTTGGAACTTGGCCCTGCAGATTTTCTGGAGGGTGATTTTTGTGGCTTTGCGTGTGTCACTTTGGCCAGTCCATTGAGCAGGAGCATTTTATAAGTGATCTACAACTTCATCTCCTTTCCCACAACACCAGAAGTTGGAATTAAGCTTTAACGAAAAACAGAGCAGCCTTTAGGTGAGTTTGGGTTTAGTTATTCAAAAGGATTTCGGATTGTTGATATAAAACCAACTCTTCTGCTGTTACTTGGTCTGGGTCTGAATAGTCATCCTGTAAGAATAAAAAATGAACACAATTTACAAATGAAATGTATGTAAGCTTATCTGTTTGAAAAGATCAGTAAGAGAAGGGGTAATTTGCCAAGTTTGGCCATCACACTCAAGTGTTAAAGAGGCACACCAGAACCCACCATCACTGAGCTTCCATCAGCTGTGGCAGAGCAACAGAGCTCAGCAGCTGCTCATTTCTTAATGCGTTCCTCCACAGTCCTTAAAACCCAAAATAAAGTTCTCTTCAAACACAATCTCACGGGTTTCTAGTGAGTGTAGAAAATTAAATCCCCCATGAGAGCAAGTAGTTTGTTTAATGTGATTCTACCGGAAGAAAAGTGAACAAAATAAGGTTGTGCTCAAACCCGGCTGCAGCAGGGTTTTAAGCTTCCCTTCTCTTTTCCTGTATCACAGCTGGGCTGCACAGAGTTTCAGGATTAAATATAATCAAGGATTTCCTGGTGTCGGTTCAGACTGAGAGATATTTCCATAGCAGTCAAGCTGTTATGGGCGCAGCAGAGGTTTAGACCATCCCTGCTAGGTCACATCTCACATCTCCTGTTCCCTCTCTGCAGCCCTTGCACTTCACACGGCGCTGCTACAGCACTCAGTTCAGAAGATTTTCGGTTTTCGGCCGTTTTCGTACATGCCACGCCACAGTGTGATCCAAGAGCAATCCTAAATGTAAGAACACCACGTCCACAACGAACAGTTACTCATATTTCATGTTGTTTTCCAGGCAGGCCACAAAACTAAGCCTCTTAGGTTTACAGGATTAGCTGTTTTAAGATGGCATAACCACGGGGTGGTTGTTTTTTGAATAGCAATATAATACAAGGAAGGATTTTGCAGCATGATTCTTTTGGGCACAGGATATCACCAGCTGCCTCCTGTCAGTGGGAGTCTCTGGTGTTGCTTAAAGCTCTCCCCTACTGTATTTCACAACTGAAAGGATAAATGAGCCGAATTACATGTAAATTAATATTTTAATTACACAGCTGTGACCCTCAAGAAAGGCAAGCCTGCACTGGAAAACACCAAGGCTGTGAGGTTGGCTTGTTCTTAAAAAGAAATTATTTTCAAGCTTCTCAAGCCCATCTGAGTTTTAATCCAGCACAAGGGGAAGAGTGAACCTCAGAGCCAGGGTTTCATACCAAGGGATGGCCCTCGTGTTTCAAGCCAGCATTAGGACAAATTAGGTACACCATATTCCAGTGTATCATCAGCTCTCAGCTGATGTTTGGGCACTGTAACATCCTTCCTCAGCACTGACAGTGACTGCAATTATTTGGCTTTTCATGCAAGTGGGACAATAATAATGTCTTATAGTTTGTCCATGAAGGTTTGAATAAAAAACACTGAAGCACTGTGTGACCACACCACTGAGCCCAAAAGTGATGGCACGGTGGAAAATTAATCAGGGAATTAAAGTGCAAATTGTGAAAAATCACAAGTAAACTGCAGGTCCTGTAGGCACACAGGTCAGTGAGAGAGAGGAGGAATGGAAACAAAAAAATCCCACTAACTCCCCTGAGTCTTTGTCCTTTGAAGATAAATAGGCTGTCATGAATCATGATCACCAACATCAGCCACCAATAAACATCCACAGCTGGCCTTGGTGTCTGGTCTCAGATGGTTTTTTCCTTTGTGTGACCTAGACATTGATGGTTTTAATCCACACACAAAAAATCTTCAAAAATTTAAAAAAAACACCACGGGAGGTAAGAAAGCAGAGTTTTAATAAAGGGGTTGCAAGGGAGACAGGACTAGGGAAAAAAGCCGTCTTCATTTTCCAACTTCTAAAACGATTTTGAAAGAAGAGGAAAATATAAATTATGAGAGACCTGAACATGTCCTTTTCATTAAACCAAGACAAGCAATAAATTGTGTTCTTCAAGGTAAGTCTTTTCCCATTAGCAACACACAGGCTTTTAGGCTAGAAATGAAATACCAAAGCTAGAAAGTTGTACAGGAAGCATATTCAAAACCCTGCTGGAAAGCAAGTGATAGCTGCACTGGTTTTGGTTGGTTTTTAGAAGTCACAGAGACAGTCCACTGTAACAACGGGACAACAGAAAGACTCACTAGCATTACTTTCAATCTGAAACAAAATTAATACTATAAAGCCACAACTGCACCAAAAATTAAAATTAAATTCCCCTTATCTAGTGTAGTAAAATGGAGAGCTTCTTTCGTAAGAAGTTTCCAAGCAGTATTTAAATTCAAATTTTGAGACTTGAGGAAAAAAAAAAAAAAAGAAAACAAAAACACTTTAGAAAATCTCCCAAGGATTGAGTCTTTGGAAAAGAGCAGCAAAAGGCTATTTGCAGGAAATTACTCAAAAGGATTCCATTCAGTGACTACAGCATTTACTACAAACCAGTAAGTGCTGCATACACAGCTAATGTAAACACACACGTAGTTTGTGATTAAACCATCTGCAATGCCTGCACTGTACTTCTACTGTTCTAGAACAGTCCAGTCTTATACTCTAAATCATCTCATAATATTCAAGTATTTATATATATCGTAACAGTTCCTTCCATTCATTTCCAGACAGCATATCCTTGTGTATATATAAATATATGTATAAAACCCTCCATCAAACTATCGGATTCACCTCATTCTGTTGTTCACACACAAAAATGTTACCGAGTTCTGCAGCTGTCAGATCACTTCCTTCCCAAAACCCTCTGCAACCAGCTGTCCTTTCCAGATCTCTCACTTCTGTCAGCAATTGCTCAGAGCTGTTTCTGTGCTGCCTTTTGGCTTCTGGAGCCTCCAGATACAAGAGTCCATACATGTCAGGATGGCCACACCTGCATACACATGCACAGACCCCTGCTTTGTGTGCCAGGCACAGGAAATGCAGAACAAAGCTGCAGGAGGACAGCAAACTCACCAGAAAGGTGATGCACTCTTGAGCACCCTTACCTCTGCTGCAATGTCAGTTCCACCTGCAACGAGCGTTAAAATTCTTACACGTGTGGATTTCAAAACCAGGATTTCAAAACAAAACCCCCTCTCCTCATACCAACACCCTTTCAGAACACCAGGGCAACTTTTTTAATATGTTTGGATTATGTTTACCTTTCCCTTATATCACATTTTCTACACTGTCAGTGCATCATTCCCCTTGGGCTCAGATTCTATTTCACTTTGATTCTTGTTCTCTTCTGTTACTTCTTTAGAGCTCTTCTCCTCAGTTTCTGCTTTAACTACCTCTGAATTCTGTTCTTCTGCCAGACTGGATGGGTTTTGTTGTGCATCTTCTTTGTTGCTCTTCACCACCTCCTGCAGGTTGTATTTTCTGAACAGAACATAGTCCCTCACCACGCTTAAGCAGCACACGGTTTTTATTATTTCCACCACAACTGTGTACTGGGGGTTATTGAGGTCGACTTTGTTTTCTGGATTGAGGCTGCCCACAATTCCTGTAAAAGAAGATGCAGTTTAAAAGATGCTGGAAAAACTGCTTAAGAGCATAAGCATGTCTTACTGAATGGATAAAAATTAAGTTACAGTTACAGCCAATTACTTGTTTTTGTAACTGCCTAAAATAGCAGAACAGAGCAGGACTTGCAGAATATACCACCAGTAGTTCTGAGGTAACTGAAAAATTATCCCACTGCAATTACTGAGAAACAAAACACTCCAGTAAGGCAGAGCTACTTTCTGAGCCAAATATTCAACAGAAATAGTAACACATCACTTCAGTACAGCATCCAGAGAGAAAGCCTGATAACAGTCATTTCAAAGCACATATAATTGACACTGAAAATTAGATTTAACATTGTTCGCTCTTCTGCTTGTTGTCCCTTAAGTCATCAACAAGGAATACTGATGTCAAGCCTTTTTTTTTTGAGTCTTAGAGAAGCTTTTAAAATTCAACATACAAGTTTAAAGTAACAAATGTGTATGTCCATTAAGACCACTCAATAGTCTGACCCATGCATGCAATACACTTGTGCATGTAAACTTGTTCTATTTCCATTTCTGTAAGAAATCCATACATACCTGCCAATTCCTTAATTACTTCTTCCCTACTCATATGGCTGTTATTACGAGCTTTGTAAACAATCTGAAAAGTACCCTTGTTAGGGGCTTTAAACCAAGGCTCAAAAAAGGTTTCCGTGTATTTTTTCATGTCTTCCATAAAAGCCTTGCAAGTTCCAGAAATGGGCAGCATGCGCAGGATGACTCTTGTTTTCTTCTTTTTAGTGGTGTGCATATCCTTCAGTATGTGGTGCACCAGGTTCTCGGGTTCTACAAGAAAAACAGTCAGGTGTGAGCAACAAATTGAAGGCATTCTCTCTCTTCTTCCTCTTCTAAATAACAAGCTGAGGAAATGCACACCTGGCTGCACTGCTGTCAGCCTCAAATGCCTTTATATAAAGCACTATTTTACTATACTGAAACTGGAGAATCAAAGATTATTCTGTTGAAGCAGTTTCCACTACCTTTAGCTTTTTCACTAATGACATAATTGAGTGGCACAGCCAAAGGGAAGGGTATTTGTTTGATATACATGTATTACTCGGAAGTCACACTCTTTTACTAACAGATAAAAATTAAAGAGAGAGAAAGCAAGATCCCCCTCGGTTACAGCCAATTACTTGTTTTTGTAACTGCCTAAAATAGCAGAACAGAGCAGGACTTGCAGAATATACCACCAGTAGTTCTGAGGTAACTGAAAAATTATCCCACTGCAATTACTGAGAAGCAAAACACTCCAGTAAAGCGGAGCTATTTTATGAGCCAAATATCAGAGCAGTTTGCATTACTCAGCATCAGTCCCACCTATGCCCTGGGTTCTGATGAAGACCACGTTGTTGGCACCACTCTCCACCGACTGGAACCGCCGCAGCTTCTGCTCCGTCGAGGCACGGATCTGGCCCACCTCCTTCTTCAGCGCTGCCTCCACATCGTCCTCATCCTCCTCCCTGTCGCTTCCAGACAGCCTCTCCTCGTGATCTGAAAACTTCACACAGGCACGACGTGTCGGTGAGCACCGAGCAGCAGCCCCCGGCTCACAGACCGCGCTGGGCCCGGGGCACCCACCCGGGCACGGGCCGGGCCTTTGCTGCAGCCGGCAGCGGGGCTGGGCCGGGGCTCGCCTGCAGAACCCGGGACTGGGGCGGGCGTGCTGCACACACGCGGCTCCTTCCACACACGCAGGGTTTGTTCCACACACGGGGTTTGCTCCACACACACGGGGTTTGTTCCACACACGCGGCTCCTTCCACACACACGGGGTTTGTTCCACACACGCGGGGTTTGTTCCACACACGCAGTTCCTTCCACACACACGCGGTTTGTTCCACA
>VZTA01000664.1:23001-63832 GCA_013398855.1 Mohoua ochrocephala
CCGGCAGTGAGGGCCCGCCTGCCCCCGCCGCTCCTGTGCAGGCCATGGCCAAGGGGCTGTGCCTCAACGGGCACAAGCGGCCCGGGGAGGCCGCGGAGGGGCCGCGGAAGAGGCGGAAGGCGGATGGCGGCGGCCCGGGCCTGGGCCCCGAGGTGAGAGCCGAGCGCCCGGCGCTGCGAGGAGCGCGGTGCGGGCCGTGTGTCCCTTACGGCCCCTTCTCGGGGGTGTTGCTGTGTCCCGCGCTGGGGTGCTGGGACCTCAGCGAAGCCGTGTACACGGGCAGTGTACTGGGAGGGCCGGCTGCAGACAGTGCCTGCAGGTACCGTCATAGAATGCCCTGAGTTGATCCACAGGGATCATCGAGTCCAACGCAGGACACCCCAGCAATCCCACCATGTGCCTGGGAGCTTTGTCCAAACGCTTCTCGAACCTTGACAGGTTTGGGGCCATGAGCACTGCCCTGGAGAGCCTGTTGAGGGCTTGGATTCTGCTCCAAGGAACGTGGAAAAGAACTCATTTGGAGCGCTCAGCATTACATTTAAGGAATTTTGTTTAAAAATATATATCTTCAATATCATTTTCTCGTAAACAAAGCAGATCTTCAAAGGAGCGTTGTGTGTACTCAGCACATGCACCCCTGAAGGATGCAGAGCAGCCCCACGGCAGCATCTCACCCCAGCTACACCGAGTCAGTGCCCGTGGAACAGAAGTTGGCATGTCCAGCCTGTGAGATCAGTTTGTACCCAGCTGGAGACAAATTCCTGTGGCTGGCAGTACCCTCCGTTTGGTGAATCAAAACCTCTGCCCTTTGTTTGGGTTTTTTTGCAAAGCTTTAATTAGGCCGTACTGAAAACAACGGTGTCATTACTTGTCTGGCTTAGCATGAGAGACGAGGCACTGGCAATTACACCAGCCTGTGCAGTTGTTGCCAGATGATTCCTAACCGCTGGAACCACGAAAGTTGTCACCTCTCTTTAACTTCCTTACCCAGTGACAAATGTCTTTGAGAGCACAACAGCTCAGTCCCTAATTTGAGCAGGCTCTGTCCAAATTACTGAGCACAAGGCTTGTTAGTGTGCAGGGGAACACAACTTCCAGTGGTTGTTTGTGCTGTGAGGTTTTACATCCTGGAGTGTTGTGTGGCATTTTTCCCCTGTATGCCTCGATGTCTTTTCATCACATATAAAAAGAATATCTTTAAAATTTTTACAGAAGTCCTTTGGAACAGCCCATCTGGCCAGTGGAGGTCTCCAAAATGCCACGTTTACTCGCTAATTAGCCTTCAGAAGAATTTGTGCATTTAGGCTTAAAGAACTGTTGTGTTGAACTGTGTGGCACAGTCCCCTCCTCATCCACTCAGTGCTTGCTTTCTGCAGCTTCCTTGCATTTTACTGAAGTGTTTTTCCCTGCAGGGGTCAGCAAACCCCTCTGGCAGAGCAGATCCCACACTGTAAATAGAGAAAACCTCACGTGGAGTGGCTACACATAACACTTGTACAAACGTTTAAAGCTCCGTAGCAGCAGGTGTGGGAAAGGCCTGGGAGAGCAGGACATTGTGTTTGCATATCAGTTGTCTCTTTACTGCATACATCTGCTTATGTTAATCTTTATTAAATAAATCTTTGAAGTTAGAGTACCTGGGCTACTGAAATGTTGACCTTAAATTTAATATTAAAGTGCAATCTGAAAGGAAACTTTTGCCCATAATGAGTGGAAGAGTTATTTCAAATATAGTTGGTTGTATCCAAATAGTTTATTTTCCCTTCATTTTCCATGAACTGGTGTGATTACCTGAAACCTCTGTTTACCAGCATTTCCCTTTCCCCAGGAAAAGTCGTGCCGTTTGTCAGCGGCTCTGCTCGGCGAGGGCTCCGAAATCAGCCAGGAGCAGCTGTACGAGCTGCTGAAATACGCAGCTCTGGGGAAATGCCACCACGCAGCCCAGCCCAGGTACAGCCACAGCCACAATCGGCCGGGTCTCGTGCTCTCCTGTGGTGGGAGAATGTCCCTAAAGGAACATTGGCCAGGCTGGGTTTGGAACGCTCGCCGTGGAGTTGCCACAATGGCAGCCTGGACTGTGCAGATACAGTTGTTGTTAGAACTTGGCCAGGAAGCAGAATTCCTCTTCTGGCAGAAATCCTACCATTCCATCGTTTTGTTTCATGCAGTTTTGAAGAATTAAATGACTGCTGTGGAACTGAAGGAGCTCCACACACTGAGAAACAAAATACCCTGAAAAATATTAACACAAATATTAATGCATTTCATGTTAGATATAATCGAAACAGAGCATTCTGTAGAGTGTTTTAGAAAAAAAGCCATTTAAATCACTTCTCCCTTTCTCTGGGCAAGTTCTCAGTACTGGAAGGGAAAGGCTGAGGAGGATATATAACTTTGAATGGCAAAAATGCAGTGAAATGAAATGAATCTTCAAACGAAGCTCAAAGCAGAAAACACCCCACTTTAGATTTGGATAGTGAATAGAAAATTATTTTGTGAAACTTCTTTTGATGCATTAATTCACCAGACTGCATCACTACAGTTGAAGTTGCTGGTGTATTCACATTCTGATGCATGTAAATGAGATACACAGGTCTTGAAATGGTTTGCAGCAGAAATTTGCAATGACTCTTCTTTCCCTGTCCCCCGTATTCTGTTGCTTCCAGGAATATGTGGCTGTTTGAGATAAGCTGTAAAGCTTCTTCTTATTGAAGTAATTTGGCACTTTGCCATTTACTGACTTAAAAGCTGGGCTGGTTCCAACTTTTTTTTTTTTTAAGAGTGCTTGATAATTGTTTTGCTTTGATTTTTATGTTTTTGGGGTTTTTCTTAATTATTGCTCTTTTTTTAACTGCAGCTGGTGCCGTATTTATCACCAAAGCCACCTGGCTGGGGTTGTGGTGGTTGTTCTGCACGAAATGAGCCAACTCCATTTCTACAGATTCTATTTACAGTTCAAACACCTCAGGAAAGTGTTCCGGCATGTAAGTCCCCCAACTGCATTGGTGTCTTCTAAACCTCTTCCAGTCCTGAAACCACCTCCCAGGGACAATGGCTGCAGTGGAATTAGTGCCTGTTCCAAGGATGTGGCCATCCTTGGCTCTTGGAGCAAGTGAGAGGATCTGTTTGCAGCTTCAGCTCAGAACAAAGGACAGGGCTTTGATATTAGGAGCAGGATTTCAAGACTTATGTCTTTGAAGCCTTACCAGGTGAAATGTTTATTGATGCTTCAGTCCTCTGACTGTGATGTATCCTGCATCTAAAGGATGCCAATTAGATTATAAATGTCTTGGAATAATTTCAATAATTTGGAATTTACTCTGAGTGAGGAGACTCTCAATAGAATTACGCTAATTGCATTGCTAATTGGTTGAAAAATATCACTTTTATTATTTGCACTTTATGGCAAGTTTCTCTCATCTCCCAAAAAGATTATTAAAATAATTATTTTAATTTTCTGACTTACAAGCAACATTTTTGAAGGAAGATCGAAAGAAGGACTTGAATTCAAGCTTCTAGGGAGTTCTTCCTGAACTGCAGCAAATGTAAATCACAACTTAACTGGAAAGACTGGAACTGGCTTTAGTTTCTATAAAAGAAAGTCTTGAGATTTGCCTTCTTGATCATATCAGGCAAGGCAAATCTGTCCTGTAGTACAAAGAATCCTGTATCATCCCTCATTGGAACAGGTTTGGTTTGCGTTGGGTTTTTCTACTTGACAAAACACCAAATGTATTTCCACTATTTCTTTATCCATCCTCCTCCGAATTTGGCTGGTTTGGGGATCAATAAAGCCCCCATTTGCTTGTTATTTTCTTTCACAGTCACTGGCACATGTCTTTTTTCAGAGATTCACATTAACACCTTCTGCTAACTTCCCAGTCAGCCTGTATGGAGAAGGAACAAACCTGAAACCTCAAAACACTCCACAAGGTATTTTGTTTGGCTTTGCATTGTCTCTTTCAAGACAGTGACTCACTGTGAACAGAAATTTATGACTTTGCATCCTCTGCAATCCCAGTGCTGCCATGGTAAACTCGTTTGGAAAGGAACACATGCAGTGGCTTAAACCACGAGACTTCTTACCCTGACTACTTCAGTAACTCATGTTGGGCCGATTGTCAAAGTCAATGCAAAAAGAGAGAAAGTTTTTGACATATTTAATCCCAAACTCTGCTCCTTCGTTACCCATTTCGTGATTATTTTATTCTAAGATGTCTCTAATCAAAGAGACAGAGATATAAATTTGATTTAAGCTAAGAAGACTATGTATCTGTCTTTTTCTCTGACCCTCTCTCTCCGGTCTGGTGTTCCAGGTAGTCATTTGGAATGGTGCAGCCTCTAAGTGTTGATCTGGTGCAGAAACTCCTGAGTGCAAGTCAGGAGTGCTCTCTGAGCTTGACAGGTGCTTCTGTATTTTACAGGCTTGACTTCCCCCAGCAGTGAATGCATTACTAAAAGCTCAGACCTGCAATGTGATCCCATCATTCAGAGATACGGAGAAAAAAAACAAGGCCTTACAAGCTATACTCTGACTTTAGAGGAGCAGAAAAAAAATGACTATCCCATAGAAGGTCAGTTTTTGAGTGAGGGCTGTTTAGTTGTTTTGTTATGTTGGGGGTTGTGTTTAATTTTGATAGTTTAGTGATGTGTTTTGTCATATAAGATGAGTTGTAGAAGAAAGGTCTTTTTCATATTCCTGGGTGTGTTTTCCCTCCAGGTTCCCCTGGATGCAAGGGCTTCATCTCCACAGAGTGTGATCAGCAGAGGACAGACAGCAGCCCCCTCTTCGGTCTGGATTGTGAAATGGTAAAAATCAGTGTGTGTGGCCTTAGAAACCAGAGTCAGGCACCAACTCTTACAGCTGTTCCCAAGTGAGCCAAGCACTCTGTGTATTTGTTAAACCACTTCTGATACCTTAATATCTGCTGCCAGTCCCTTCCTCGATGGTAGCAGTGCTAATGCAGCCATGGGAAAGGCCCCAGCAGTGGTTCTGGCAGCGAGACAGAAACAATATCCTGAGCAGAGAGCTCAGTTCTGTGTTGGCTCCCAGAGCAGCAGCTGCATCTGCCAGGCCTGTCAGCAGTGCTGCAGTAACCCATGAGGGTGCTGAGGAATTCCTCCTCAGCTCTCCAAGGTTTGGGAAAGGAAGGATACTTCCCTATCACACATCTTTCATTTAGCCATCACAGTTCCTCTGGCAGCTGCTGTGGTGAAGAGTCCTCCTTCAGTGCAGTTTGAGCCTTGCAGAGATGCCTGTTTGGCATCAGCGTTGAATAACCATTGATATAACCTGGGCTCTGCCTTTCAATTGTACAGCTTCTCTGGGGTTGTGCAGTGCAGAGCACAGACTGATTCTGTGAGATCAGCACTTCTTGACAATGTTTTTCTCTGTGCTGTGCTCGCCTGTGTGTTTGCTGTGCTTACAGTGCACATTAACAATTCAGATGAAGCACAGTGGAGTATAAACCCACCAGCTGTGAGTGGTAGATCCCTAAGTCAGGGAACTCCTTGGCTGTGATGCTGCTGCAGCCAAAGCAGATGTTAGCTCAGGTTTTTTGAGTGGCAGCATCGTGGTGATTCAACAAGTGCCTCTGTTTCTTCCTGGCAGTGCCAGACTGCGAAAGGGAACGAAGTCACGCGCGTGTCCTTGGTGGATGCTCGGGGTCAGTGCCTCCTCAACGAGCTGGTCAAGCCTGAGAGCACAGTGGTGAACTACCGCACCAGGTCACTTGCACAAGCCTTTCTCACCTCTTTGTCTTCCAGAGCTGCAGCCCTTTCACATTCAGCCCCTTACACGGGACCTTTCAGAAGGCTCTGCTTTCCACAGATGCCTGCTGCGTTCCTCTCAGTGTTAAGAGCACAGTTCTTGCTGTGGGACTGAAGTGACCAGCATTAAGTGTACAACCTGCTGCAGGGTGCCCCTGGGAAAGCTCTGTTACAAATTCATGATACACAGCACCAGTTACTCTTCACTGCTGGTTATAAAATAGATTAGTTACACCAAGAAAATTTGCTCATGTGCAAAAAATGCACAGAGCTTGTACACACCTCGAGGGTGGGGCTCAGGATTGTAACAAAAGCAGGCAAAACTCAAGGCTTGTCTTCTCCAAAACTCTGCCTGGCTTTATCCAGGAGGTGATGTGCCAGTCCCCTCAGGTTAGTTGGAAGCATCTCCTTCCACCATCAGGCTTGCAGTATTTCCTTACCTGTGCTATCTGATGCTTCCAACTGCATCACTTAAAAATACCTGGGAGAAATGAACGTTTGAAACAGATGTGGTAGCACTCTTGGCAGTTTAATGTAGCTGCAGCATGTCCTCTGATGCTGGAAGAGAAAGCAGTAAATGGCATTCTGTGATTAGTTACACCAAGACCTGCTTGTAATATTCTCCAGCACACACTGTTGCTAAAGTGTTGCTTTTAACTCATCCAACTTTTCTTTTGAAGATTGTCAGGAATCACAAAGAAAATGCTTCTTCCAGTGAAGACAAGACTGTCAGACATCCAAACCAGGCTAAAAAAAATGCTTCCCCACGATGCAGTATTGGTGGGTCATTCTCTAAATTCTGATCTTCAGGCTTTGGAAGTGAGTATGTTTTTAAGAGTGTTTTTCCCAACCCTGTGTTACTCATTTCACACCTGAAAACTCTTCAACAATTGCTCTTTTTATTAGTGAACACTTGCTAATTGCTTTTTGTTATGAATAGCCCTATGTCTGTAAGGATTTAAAAGACAAAGACTCTTCTAACAGCTATAAAATTTGCAAGGGGCTGTTCAGAACCCAAAAGAGAGAAGTCTGTCCAGACATAGGTGTTGCTGCAACTGAAGCTTTACTCCTCTGCTTCAGCCAGATGCTTCTGATAGCTCTGTCACGGGGAGAATTGAAATCCTTTCTGTGGGTAATTTATTCAATCTAAAATGCTTGAATCATAATTAATCTTTCTAACCCAATCTAGATCTTACCACTAGAGTGGAAAGTAGAAAGGAGAGTTGGACTTGTTTCATTATTCCTTTTGCTCTCTTGTTGTGGATCAGGTAGCTGTCAGTGGGAAACTGGCAACTGAAATGGAAAGGCAGAGGCACAGAAAACTCTGCAGTTCCTGTCCAGTTCTGTGTGTCTGCTGTTCTTAAACTAAACTGGTGATGATTTTCTCCTCCAGATGATCCACCCCAGTGTTATTGATACTTCACTGCTTTTTGCCAGAAGTGAAGGTCGAAGATTTAAGCTAAAATTTCTAGCCAAAGCTGTTTTGGGGTAAGATTATTACTGTACTGTCATGGGAAAGATTAGAAACCATCATGGTGGGGCATAGGGTCTTACTCTGCCACTAATAGTGTCAGAATTACTATTTTTTTACTAAGATTCAAGAGAAAGGAGCAGGTTGTGCAAGTAAGACACGGTAAAAAGGAATTTACTGGCTGCTTGAAACGTCAGGCATCATAATGAATGGGCTTGTCTTTGAGCAAGCAGGAATGCTGTGCCCCAACCAGATCTGAGCCTTCCTGCAGGGCTGGGGAGCTGTATTGAATTGTACAACAGCAGAGGCACTCTGGCTCACACAAATGAGAGCTGCACTTGGCAAGAAAGAAAGGTGAATGCATGAAAGTCTGATTTCCTGACTTAAATCATATTTCTCAGCGTATCAGCTACCCCTGGGTAGTGTCTCAGTGAGACAGTTCTCACCGTGCTCACAGTGAATGGTAACACTCTGCAGTGCCAAACTTCACTGAACTGCAGGTTGCCTTCCCCTCTGTGTGCAAATTGTGAGCTGGGCCACTGGTCAAGAAAGAAGTAAAATTTAAAATTAGTCATGCATCAGAGTGGCAAGTGTTAGCACTGCTTCTGTCAAACTCCATGAACCATTTTGTTCAACATTGCAAAAACGTTTCTTGCAGTAACTTTTGGGAATGTTTCACAAGAATGCTGCTGCACAGAACTGAAATCCTTTTTGGAGAGGGAAAAGCTCTTTTGCCTGAAAAGGACCCAGTTTAGAAAAGACAGGATGTTGGTCAGTGTGGAAAACCAGATAACCTGCCTGTACACCTAATTTTGATGCCCTAGGAAGGAGATTCAGTGTGAACAGAAGCTTGGGCATGATCCTACAGAAGATGCTAGAGCTGCATTGGAATTAGCTCAATTCTTCATTGAGCAAGGACCAACAAAGGTATTTATATCTAATTAATATTTCTATCCTGAAATACAGAAAATAATGTTGTTGTGCTTATGAAGAAAAAAACCCCACTCCTGCCCATCCTCCTGTTGATTTAAAAGGGAAAATGGAGCTCTGATAGAGGCTCCAGTTTTGAGAGCTTGCTGCTTTCAGCCTATGTCCAGGCACCTGAATATCCAGGCACCACCAGTGCTCAGGACTCACTGGCATCAGCCAGCATTGCTGCTGATCCTCGAGAGGGGCACTGGGTAAAGAAGGACTGAGGAATGCCTTCCAGCCTGCAGGAATGCCTGTAACTTTCTAGATGAAAGCAGAGAGAGACCTTGTGTGTTGTGGTAGTGATTCAGCTGGTTTTATGAGTCCCTTGTGTTGTTGATTTCTGAGAGAACTTTTTTTGGAGATGATTGCCTGGTGATGCTGTGAGTGCTGCATGCTCGAAAATGACAACAGAAAATAATAAGGCAAGAAATTAATGCCCGTGTTTCTGCACTGCTGGAGTGTGCCTACGTGACTCAGAGGGAAAGCACAGGCTTTTTGGTCAGCTGCAATTAGCTGATGAGATGAAAGCCAACTAATAATCTTCTTCCTTCCCCAAGGTAGCAGAACTAAACTTGGAGATGCTTCTGACAGCTGAAAAACTGGCTGAGGTCTCAAAGAACAAAGCCGCGCTACAGCCACAAGGATGTGGGTTCCAGGAACAGCTGAACGAGCCTCCACCATTACCCAAACCATGGTAATAAGATTCTCAAAGATGCATGTTTTTCCTTGAGTCGAATCCTCAGCAAAATCAAACAAGTGCCTCGTGTTCTTCAGAAGCCATCAGGATCTTCAGAGAGACACAAATAATTGCAGCGTAGCGCTGAAAAACTTTCAGCAGTTTCATCTTAAATTTCACAGAGTATTTCCTAGGCTCCTTTTGATGTTGTGGACAAGAATATTCTTTCAAACTTCTGAAATGAACTGTAATTCTCTGACAAGCATTTCTGGAAAGTTTTTGACTGAAAAGTACTGTGATTCACAGTGTACTTCTCTCTGCTAGTTTTTTAGATTGTCTGCAGGTGACCGGCCAAAAACCCGTCCTTTTGGGCAGGCAGGGACTAGACTCTTCTGGCCTGTGTCAGAGTAACCTGAGCACTTCAAACAAACAGGTGAATGGACTTGGAGTGGGTTGGTCTAAGCATCAAAATAGTTCAAAGTTGTTCTTGTTCTGGGAGTGGGTAGATGAGTCCTATTTTAAGAAGCTGACTGTCAGTACTGTTAGCAATACTGTTAATACCAGGTTAGCCAAATCCATTTGAGCATTTCGGAAATGAGCTCTGATCCTCTGCATCCTCTCGTGACTCACCAAAGAGGAATTTCTGCCTGAGGGCTTTCTTGGCCAATAATGAAAATTAAAGTTGGGAGTTAAATTTGATAGCCTTGTTTCTGATCCTCTGCAGCACAATTGTCTTGTACCTCTTTGAGCCTCGTATGCTCTTGTCCCTCCAGATTCTTCAGAGAGCCTTGGAAGATGTTCCCCTGTCCAAATTCAGTATCATTCAGTTCAGTTTGGGTCCAGAGTACGTTGCATCTCACCTTCATGCTGGACTTCATGAAAAGGTATTGTTTTTTGTTTGAGAATAGTCTCCGTGCCGGGCTTGCAGAGAGATGTGATTTATCAGGAGGCACCAAGTAGTTAGTTCCTTTGCTGTGTGAAGTGCCTTCTCTCATCTGTGTTCCAACAGGTGAGAAGCAAGCTGACTGACATGCTGACAATTTACGCAGGTCCTTTTGAAGAAAACTTCTGCATCAAGTCTGTGAAGAAAGAATTTGGGAGGTGTGGACCAATCCAGTCCCTTACAGTGGTAACTGAGACCTTCCAGGTGAGGAGCACTCAGAGGTTGCTGGAAGGTCTGAGTAAGCTCTTGGAAAGATATGGATTAGAACCACAGAAATACCAGTTATTGTGTTTGGAGGGTTTTTCTGGCAGTTTAGTCATCAGCCACAATCATTCAGGGTACCTAAAAAGCTGCTCCACACACTGACAGGAACAAATGCAGCTCACGTGCTGCTCAGGGGGCTTAGAGCACTGGGGAAGCTGAGGTGGTTTTTGTTGTTAAGGCCTTTAATAGCCAAAGGAGGAAAAAAAGGGGTTGTGTTAATTGAAGGGGGCTTTAAACAGCTAGAGCATGTGGGGTGTTACATATCTTACCCCCAAACTTTTCTATATTCTGTTTTTAAAAGGAAGCACGACTTTGAGGCCTGACTGTTTAAAGGGGAGGGCTAATGTGTCTCATTGATAAGCCTGAAGCACCTTATTGTTCTGTTTCAAGCCCTATGTCTGTATCCAGTACGAAGTGCTGGAAGCTGCCCAGCTTGCTGTGGAAAGCCTGAACGGAGCTGAGGTAGCAGGATCCTGCATTAAGGTAAACAAGGCAAACAGCAAAAGCCCAGGTTGTGTTCAGCCCAGGGACAGCCTCCAGCAGGGCTCTGTAACATCCCAGCAGTGTGTCTGGGCAAATGCTGGCTGCCTGTGCTGCCACAGCCTCCCTGGCCCTGGACAACTTAGGGCCACTGGCAGAAAGGGAGTGGCTGTATCCCTCTGTTTTTCCTTTCTGCCTGTCAGCAGGAGGGAGTTAGAAAGCATTCTGACCTCCAGCTGCAGCCTGAACAGGCAGATCCAAGTAACAGGGCTATACAGAGCATGGCATTTTAGTTGTACAGTGCTTCTGCATTACAAATACCATCTCCCTTTATCATGACTAATTAAATTAGCCTTCATTAGTCATATTTATTTCAAGTGAGGGAAAACAGCCTGTCTGCTTTTGGTAATGGGAGAAAAATACTTACAAATAGAAGCTCAGAACCCAGAGCTGTGTGGGCTGACATGCTCTTTATTCCTGCTGCATCCACCCCAGGTGCAGAGACCGGTCACTGCAGCAATGCTGGACTGCAATGTTCTGATTAAGGAATTAGAACTGGATGTAGAAAATGAAGGTGTGATTTACGTGGCTGGTCTAAAGAAGTCGTTAACAGAGACAGACTTGCGAGAAGAATTCAGCCAGTTGAAAGACCTGGAAGCACTGTTCCTGCCAAAGGATCTTCAGAGTGGAAAGCACAGGAACTGCTGCTTCCTCAGTAAGTAGCTTCACACACAGCCTGCTTATTTCCTTCAAATAAGCTCATTCAGCAGCCCTTGGGACTTTGCACAGACACAGCAGGAGCTACTGAAACTCAGGTATGCTCAAAGGGACGGTGTTCAAAATGCTCCAGTGAAAGCACATATTGTTTGGAGGAGCACTTTACAGCTAAATATTGAAGAGGAAAAAAACACCTGCTTAAAAAAACCCCCAGACATTTACTTAGAAAAATTCCAGGGTAGCTAATGGGCTCCAGCACTTCGGTGTGAGGGCTGGCTGCTGGGCAGCTTCACACAGACCAGTAATCACCCCTGAAAGGTGTCAACAGCTCCATGAGAGCTGCTGCAGCCAACTGGCATTTCGAGTCTGATGCTTATCTGCAGCAGGATGAGGATCTGCTTGCTGCAGTGATTTGTTTCTCATCTCCATCCTGCTCCACACCTTTAGCCCTGCCTTGCAGGTGCCAAGGAGGGCAGCAACAGCATTGCCAAAGCATGTTCCCTTCTCTTTGCATTTCAGAATTCCAGAAATCCCAGAGTGCCATGGATGCCCTTGAAGCTATAAACGGATGGACCATGAAGGGTAGCGAGCTAAGAAGTAGGAATGCCCTTGCTCCAGGTCACCTCTGGAGATGGATTTGGCAAATGAATCACAGCAATGGGAAACAAGGAAAACACATCTTCTATGAGAAAGTGGAGCAGCTGTCTGACTCTGTGAGTGTGAGGTTCTGCTGATGTTTGTTGCAATTAGTGAGGAGGGACTGCCCTGGGAAGCTGGAGTGGTAGCTTTGAGCTGACTGAGGTGCAGAGCTGCTTGTGACAGAAGGGTCTCCTTGTGGCTGCCAAGGATGTTCCCATGGAGCAGTCTGAGAGATAACACCACGTTTAAAGGAGTGATGTTTGCAGGGTACTGTACAGCCTCAAAACCAGCGTAGCTGCACGGGGCAGTGGCTGGTGCTGCCCAGGAGCTGAGGCCGGGCACTGGAGAGCTGCCAAGGGTGGCACAGGAGTCACAGGGAGAGGCGAGTGGCTGTGAGGCTGCACAGGAAAGAAGAGCTCTGGCTGAGAGCTCTGGAGGTGCAGCTCTCGTTTTTACCTGGAGGGATCTGGAGCCATTTGAGCAGGGCACGTGGCTCTCCCTGCAGCTGGGCCACTGCACTGCCAGTGCCAGGAGCAGCAGCATCACTGCTGCCCTCACCTGAGCCATCCCACGGGGCAGCCTCCCCATGCACTTACAAGTTAATTGCTGATGAATGAGGGACTTTAATGCTTCTATTCTCTCATGCAGGAGCAGGATCTAAGGAAAAGGGTGAAGAAGTTAGACCACCATATCAAAAAGCTTTATAGAAGCCTGCAGAATAACACGCTGTGCGTTGTTCTCTTTCCTGGTGTGAACAGGTAACTTGCTACCTATTCTGCAAAGAACCAAGGAAAATACAGAGCCAAATATTTTTATCTTAATCTGTCAAAAATTAAAGCCCTGCACAAGGAAGAGAAAGCCCAAGAGAAAGGCTGAAGATGCTGAATAATCCTCTGCTCCAAACTGTGTCCCTGGAACAGAGATTCATCTGAAGCCAAGAGATATTTAGGCTTAATGGCAGGGACAAACCGTTTCAGCCAAGGGCTGCTCTTGGTGTGATTTGCTCTAATTGTTCAGGTACTAATAACTTTAAGGAAAAAAGATAATTTTTATTATTTGTCATCTTCAATAGAGCATAAGTTGATGTTCCCTGCCCCCCTCCCCAAACTGTAGCTTATAACCTGAACCAGCAGCAGTTCCTTATCAGCAAAGCACTCCCTGCAGGTCACCCTGAGCACAGCTTGGATTCAAACCCTGCCCCAGCTTGACCTGGCTGTGGGCACTTCAGTGCATGTGGGCCTTGGATCAGCTGCTGCTTTCTTTGGGCTAAAACTGCATCAGTTTTTACATTTCTGAGCCATCATTTGCCTCTTCTCTACACCCTGTATCACCTCAGGTACCCTGCACACTCACCTGGCACCCAGGGGAAGGTTTGAGGCTGTGAGGTGCAGTCCACACCACGTGTCCTTTGCAGCAGTCACTGGGCTCAGCACGTCCAAATTTACTTTTCGAGGGCTGTTTCCAACTATTCCCACTTAGCACAAGCTTCCATCACCGAGGGGTAGGAATCCCACCAGCAGAACAGGTGGATTCAGGAATCTGCATCCACAGGGAGCCTGTGGAAGCCCACAGATCCTGGCTCACACTCTCAGGCTGCTGAGTGGGTTAGGTGGGAACTCCATCTCAGGCTGGGAAGGGAAGGGGTTTCTTGCCAAGTGAGGTTCCTGTATTGCTGTTTCCCAGAGGACCAACAGTTCAGAGAAGGCTCCTTGATTAAAAAGAATGCCAAATAATTGTGGGGTGGAAAAAGAATTAGTTTTTCAGTGTGCTGACCCTGGGAGCTGCAGGCCTCTCGGTGCCAGCCCAGCAGAGTTACGTGCACGAAGGCTGAACCGAGCAGAACTAACACACCTCCTGTTTCTGTTGCAGCACGCATGGATCCCAGCCTGGCCTTGGTCTGATGGGAATAAAAGATGACGAAGGGAGGAGTGCTTGTTAAACTGCCAAGTTTTTAAGCAAAGTCTTTTGTTAAGATATTTTTAATTACTTTAAATATTGATGTCTTTGTAAAGATCTCTTACCATAAGAACAATGGGCTTTCACTCTGTATCTTCTACAAAGTCTAAAAATAAAAGCCATTCAAAATGTCTTAAAGCACAAAACCTTTTTCCATTAACCCTTCTTGCTGTGGGAAGGTCGAGCCAGGCAGGTGCTGGGGCAAAGCGGGGCAGTGCTCCCTGGGAGCTGGGCGGGATTGGCCCCTGGGATGATGCCATTCCTTGGCTGGACACCAAGCTGCCAGCTGGGGCACCTTCCCTGCAGCATCCCAGGCCATGCAGCTCCCAGCCAGGTCCGTGCAGAGCCTGCAGCAGCTGCTCAGCAGTTAACAGCTGCCCCAGGAATTGTGTGGATTTCTGGAACCGAGCGGTGCCAGCTCCTGGACTGGAGTCGCTGCCTCCTTTCCGGGAAAGCGCTGTACTCAGTCCATGGAAAGGAGGAATCGGTGATTCATGCTTCTTGGACAAGCTCCACTTTCTCCTCCCTCCCCGACCACCCCCACCCTCCCCTCACACACACCAAAAAAAATAGAAAAAAAAGAAGTTTCCGTGTGGCTGTGGGAGGGGCAAGGGATGGTTTAAGGAAAGCACATGGCTGTGGCTTTCCACAGGGGGCTGGGAGCAGGATGAGGTGATTTGCAAGCTGACAGCTCCAGACCTGTCCTCTGCAGCCATTGCCACCTAAAACAGAGGCTGCTTGAGCATCTCTTGTTAACATACAGAAGTTCCAAGCACAAGGATGCTTAGAACAGCTTTTGGCACTCAGAAAAAATTGAAAAATTTAAAGGAAATGTCTGTTAAAAGGTAGATCCGTGAGATGAGGGATTTTTTTCATGTGAATTGGAATAGGCCAAGATAAAGTTGAAATAGTTATAATTCCAGAAATTATTACACACAGCTGATGGAATATTTACACCCTCCTGCTTTCTAACCCCAACTTCACTGTGCTGGGCTCTGTACTTACACTGGGCTTTGGAAGTTGAGAATTGCTGCATGGAGGAGCAGGCACAAATACAGGCAAGCAGGAGAAAGGCAAGTTCAGCACAAGCCCAGAAGCAGCAGTGAGCGGGCAGGAGATGCTCACGTCAGTGTCATGAATGGCTACATTTAAAGCCACCTGAAAATTAAATCTGTTACTCAGCAAGATGAATGCAGCCAATTTTTTTTCCTTACAAAAAGGTACTTTGGCCACTCCAAGGGAGCCTGGCATCCTTTGGCTGCAGCTATTGCAAACTGGCATAAGCACCAACATCAGTGCTACTCCAGAATGTGAAAGGAGTAGCAGCACAGCCAGTCCCTGCTGCTGAGCCAGCCCAGCACAGACCAGAGCCTCAGGCAGCTCAGGGCAGGGGGTGAAGGGCAGGCTGAGCCCATCCATCTCGAAGGATTCGCTCCTGTTCAGGCTGTTCACATTCAGCACACTCCTTGTTGCAGACATTTGCACTGCAAAGTTGAAAAAAGCCAGCTAGTTTTCCTTCCACACACTTAAAAACGATGTGGTCACCTCCCTGCGAGGACTAGGCAGGATTTAGTGAGCATCCAGGAGGCCTGCTTGAGAAACTCACATGACAAATAAAACTAGCAAGAGTCCTACTCATAGGCATGAAAAAATAAGTAATTTGTCCCTTTTTAATTGAAAAATGTAAAAAGGACTTCAGCTTTAAATAAGACATTTTGTACAAAGCTTGAGCACAAAAAAGTGAACACCAATGTGTCGTTATGTAAACACCACAAATGTTACTCATTTGTTCAGTAACGCACAGAACAGCGTGCGAGTTCCCTTTCCAGTGGGTGAGATTTCTGTAGCTGTTCCCCTCCCCTCAGACCTTACTGGAATACAGGAAACCCAGAAGCTTTGGAACATTTACAAGCTACAGTAGTCAGGATACATTGTGACTAAAGGATTTTTTTTTTTTCTTTAAGGGATTGGTCATTTAAATATACAGAAGTACAATAATCTCACAGGTAAATGAATGGCAGCTTGGATTAGAAAAAGCACCAAAATATTTAATATACATCTGGCACAAATTTCACAAGAAGTCAGTAATGGACAAACCAATGCTTTGCTTATAAGAAAAGAAAAACCTCAGACTGTACTTAATGCTCTTCTTCCAAAAGGGACACAACAAAAACATTGCACTCAGGATTGCTATCAAGTAAAGACAACCTTCTTATCACACCCTACTTGCATTGTGCCTTAGATTGCACATTCCATAAGATGCTGGTTCCATTCTGTTCCAGACACCAATGGTGAGAAAATTTGATGTAAGAAAAGTAACTGTGAAACTAAAAACCAATTCAGTAGATTGGGATTCAGTAGATGCGTTGTCCTGAAATTCTCCCAGTTCTCCTCTAGATCAGGTTTCGAATTTGGCTGCATCCACTCGAAAAAAAACCCCTACACGAAACAGAATTTACTCCAGCTGTTTTCAAGCATTACATTTACACAGCACTTCTGATACTGCCGTCCCAAAGGGGAACCACGGGGCTGCTCCATGACACGCGACACATTCATCATTTCCCAGAGTGAGAAAACTGGCTCGTACAGGGTTATCTCCTGGGTAAGTCTGAGAAGGCAAAACACCCCCGGCCCAGAGACCGGCAGATCTGACCCTGCCCACCCACCCTTGCTGGTTTTCCGAGGAGCCAGGAGGCCCAGCAGGGAGCGGTGCTCACGCGGGGCGCAGCGACAGAGCGCAAAGCCGCGCTCCCGTTACGTCCCTGGTTACACCGAGTCGCTTCTCTGGGAGCAAACACTACCAAAACATTCCTTCCACAGAGGGGGACTTGAGGCTGAACTGGGGCCTCGAGACCCACGAGAAAGAAAGAAACGAGGCTGCACCAGCCAGCGCTCCCAGGCTGACCCCTCTCCACAGCCCATCGAGGCCCTGCGGTTGCTTCATGCCCTCAAGACCAGCCGGTGGAAACCCCAACAGCGCCGGCTCAGGA
The DNA here is from genome assembly GCA_013398855.1 of Mohoua ochrocephala. Taxonomy (NCBI): domain Eukaryota; kingdom Metazoa; phylum Chordata; class Aves; order Passeriformes; family Acanthizidae; genus Mohoua; species Mohoua ochrocephala. The sequence continues at coordinate 39,879 of VZTA01000664.1, forward strand.
CAGAATCCTGCCAGTCCCATCCATGGCTCCTGGAACTTGAGTTACTCAACAACTAACAGCACGAGGCCCTCCGACCCTCCTGCCAGCCCATCTCTTTTTTTAAAGACCATTTCAAACTTAAAGATAAGAAAGCAAGTGTGTTTTTAAATAACTTCAGAATACGGAGCGCTAATCTGTGAAGTCCTCTAACGCGTGACACACACGGGAGCAGCAGCCAGCCTTCAGCTCCACCGATACTCTGTGCAGGTTTGCCACCTCTGGTCACACAATCTCCACTCTCATGGGCCCAGAGAAGAGCAAGAGTCAGCAGCTGTAACTGCATAAAATGGCAACATTCAAGTAAACACGTGCTTCAACAGTAGGCAACCTTTAGCCCAGATATAATTTACAGGGGGGGGAAAAGAAACACTTTACAACACAAACACTGGAGATGGATTTTTTTTTTTTCCTGTGTGTGAAATGACATGTTATCCAAAAAGGGCTTATCTGAAGAGTGCAATTATGCAAAGATAGAAACTTATTAAACAAAAAAACAGTATTAAATTAAACAAAAAACAGTATTACCTACAGAACCTGTTGGATTTTCAAAGACTGAGGATTGCAATAGTAGCAAGGAACCGCTGCAATGTCAGTGATTTAAGGCAAGCTGTTAGGACAAGAACGTACGTGCTCCTTCCACCTCTCATCTCACACGACCCCCGTTCTCCTGAAATACGTGCCCGTCCCGATAGTGCAAGAGGTCACACCCCAGAACCAGCCCTCACACTGGAAGAACCTCGCAGCAGCAGTTCCTACAGCATCGCACTACGGGGGATCTGCCGTGACAGCAACTGTGTTGCAGGTTGCTCTGGGGGAGGAAAGGAAGGGCACAGATGTGTTGCATGGAAAAGAACATCCCCAATGCATTAATGAACACAGCTGAGCACCAAAGCCACTCCGGCATCTCCAGCTCCCTTGAGAACACCCCAGCTTTGCTCAAGCACAAGGGTTTCATCCTGAGCAGGACTCTGACCTCAGGGAGACAAAGGATGCGTGTAGCCTTTGCGCTGTCGCAGCTCCCATCTTTGCTGGGTGTTACAAGTCCAGTCCAACACGGAACAAAACACAGTATTTTCGATTAAAAGAAAAATACACTCATGGCACTGCATCAGGTGGGTTCCTAAAGCTTTTCAAGGACAAATGAAAAGGCTGATGGCTCCCTCTTGGGGAGCAGCTGCTCCATCTTCAATTCACTGCCAGCCCAGGCAGCCTGGCCGGGGAAGAGGACGTGTGGTGACAGGAGCCCCTGAGCCACAGGCCACGTAGCTCTGCTCGCTCGCTCTATTGCACTCCAAAAGTAGCACCCGGGAGGACCAACTCTTGTTTGCAGCTTGACCCGGCCCCCTTCCAAAGGGTCCTTTGCATACAGGTTAAACGCAGGATACCAAAAACTATGGCAAATAGATAATACTTAACTTGGGTCAATTAAAAAAAAAAAAATAGATTACTCATCCAGGCATAAAATCCTGGGATGAAAGGATGGTGGCCTTAAACTATTCAAGTCTAAGAACAAGAGGTAGAGATACCTACGTACTTCATGGTGAAGGAGTTACAGCCTTCTTTCTGTCTTACAATCTCATGAATTTCACTTCAGTTCACACTATAAAACCAAAGGTTCAATCTTCAATCATCCAGAGAGAAAATGTTAACACTGGTGGGTTTGTTTGCACACAACAAAATTTAAGCAGACACTTTGCTCTAATACTTATTTGAAAAAATATGTTTTTCTCTATATTCAAGCACTACCCTGAAGAATTTTGAGTTTCAGGTTAAGCATCTTCCTTTTTTAATATGAAAGGCTAAATTCGCATGCACACACTTTGAGCAGAGTGGGCTCGAGGGAAGAACTGGATGCCCAATTTACTGAGGACCTTCTAAAAAAGGATCACACTGCAGAACACAAGGCCGCGAGACCCAGAAACTCACAATGACTATTATTTACCAAAGAATGGGAATGATGTAACCTCAGCCAACAAACTATATCACAACTGAGGTGGCTATTAACTACATGGTTTCTTTAACTTTGTTTGGCTTTTTTTTTGGAAACAAGGCTTAGAACTGTAAGTACGATACTCATGGCGACAGCGTCACGAAAAGTCTAAGGTCACTGGTCAGTGCATAGGTCTGGGAACCACGGGTGGCAGGCTGGTCCTGGATCCCTGGGTTCTTCAGGCTCTGATGGACACACAGAGAGTGAAATAAAAGTCACCCAGTACAGCTGCTGCTGCCCCCAGCACCGTGACCACCCCCTGCCCACGGGAGGAGGGGCTGCATCCCTCTGCCACCAGCCCGAGCCACTCCCTCCTCAGCAGAGCCTGAGCTGATTTCATGCTCTGAACCGTGCTGGGCTCAGAACTGTCCTGGTTCAGAGCTGATCCACATCTGCCAGGCCAGCCCAGGGAAGTGGCTCTCAACTGCCACAGCTGCAGCTGCTTCTGTGCCACCTGCCACACCTTCAGTCATTTTCCTGTGGTCCTTCCACCAGGATTGCACAGTACTAAAAAGCTGTAATTCTCCACGTAGAATAGCACCAGCAGCAAGTAAACTCACAATTTGGTGTTCAGTTCCAACTCATTTCCTCGGTCACGTTTTATGGCCAGCTATGGGTGGGATCTTTCAAATCCTGAATTGAATCAATAGTCTTTGACCTCAGAAATGCACCCACGCGAGTAAATATTAGCACAATTAAGCCTCCAGTTGACATGGAAGCCAAATTTTAAAGGTGTTGCAAACTATAATATGGTGTAGGTGGTCAGTGTTTTATTACTAGGGACTAAAGTTTACAGGAGTTGTATTTCTTTGCATATAAGAGAAGGCAGTAAAATGCCACAGATTGTGGATGTCAGACCAGTTTTCCAGTATATTACTCTAACTATCTATATAGTTATCTATAGTTATTTATCCCAAGTTGCAGCAGATTTACTACATGCATAAAGTTTCCTGATGCATAATCTATTTTTTAAAAAAATGAAACAGTTGCAATGGTTTCAAGGATTTCATCAGAATCACTGCTCACTTACAGTCCTGTGCCCTACACAATGAAGAATTAAATTATATAAAAATGAAGAGCGAATGTATTTGGCCTGTTCCACAGATATTCACAGTTTAACCATTAAACAAGCGTATTTTCAGAGGCTCCAATATTATTAAAGACTTCTCAGAAACGCACACAAACCCCGCTCCCTCACCCCAGCATTCCAGAGTCTCGTTTGGGATCACAAAACCACCAGGCAAGCCAAGAGAAGGTCTGGCAGCCTCGCTCCCTGCCAGCACTGCCAAAGAGCTGCACCTTCAGCTCTTGCTCCAGGAGTTTAAAACTGACACGAGTCTGTAAATGGTAATTAAAGGACTGAAATTAGGCTAAAAATAAGTGATCCTTCGCTAGATAGATCATTTGGTTATTTTTGCAAGTACCCTGCCCAGTGGGTGGAGTCGCTCCTGCCTGGCTGGAAGCAGCAGAACAGGAGCAGGGCTGTCCCCCACACCGAACACGTGGGACTCAGCCACTGGGAATGGTATGTCCTTTCCCCAACAGGAAACCAGATTTTCCCTTCCTGTGTGTTCACCTCTGCCTCTAAAAAGAAGCTGTATTGCATCTGATACGTTAAAATGGCTGAGCCTCACGTGCTGCAGATCGACTTCCTCGCTGCTGTCCACATTCCAACCACAAGATAAACACCTTCCTTAAAGAGCTCTGTCCCTCATCCTCTGGAGCTGCTGCATGCCAGGGTGTAAATCACAAGCTGCCATGATCTGGTGAGCATGCATGCACTGGCTACCCATTTGAACAGTTACCCTTCACATTCTGGACATTTTAAATTTCCCTTAGGGGAAAAAAAACAAGGGATGAACAAAGCATTTAATAGCTGAATGAATGAAGAGTCTCAAACTTACAAATACAGTCTTCATTTACTATCAAATCAGTCTCCATTTGGAACTTTTCCTAACAAAGCAGCCTCTGTTGGGGAATTTATTTTAAGTCTTTTAAAAATAACAGCACCAGCAAAAGTCTCACCATAAATGCAGCGATTCCAGCACGAGTGCTTTGGCCTGCTCTGCTCACCAAATCAGAATAAGGTTTTGCTGCCAAACGCTTTTGTGCCACAGAAGGTTAGAGAAGCAAGGACAAAGCTTTGGGTGTATTTACCCATAAAACAGCAACTTCAGGGCTCTCCTCCTGCAGAGGGACAGATTCAGCTGCACCTAAAACCACCACACTTGTTTTCCACAGCTCGTCTTCCAGCAAGAGCAGCATGGACCAAACTCTCCTTTTATTAGATGAAAGAGATGCTATCTGTGGCTTGTGGGCTTGTTTTTAAACAGTTTGCATTACCCACATTTCGTTAGTGATTTATGACCTCCGAGCCAAGCTGTTGCAGGGCTGCACACCAGCAAAGCCAGTCCCAGAACTGGGGCAGACAGATCCTACTCCTCTCTCTGCTAACCCCTGTGGGGCACAGCAGATGTGCAAAGCTGACATCCTGGACCTGGTGACAAGCTCACCACTGAACACCTGTTTCCCTTTAGCTTTAAAACCCTTATATCACAAAAGCCATTAGATGCTAGGGATGACTGTCCAGGCTTTTTTGTTTGTTTGTTTTGGTTTTGGTTTTGTTTTTCAGTTGAAAGTTGTTTTATGATCCTGAAATGCAGCTCTGAAAATAAAAGGTGTGTAACGGAAGTATATCAAATTCATTAAGCCAGCACTTGGCTATAGAGAAAGCCTTGGCAATCAATCCTTTTACCAAAAGGTGTAAAAAAGTTGACATACTAAAATTAAAAAAGGTAGCATCAATAACCAAAAAAGTTTCAACCAGTGTTAATAAAACTCCCTTTAAGTCACAACAATTTCAACAGGCAAATAGTCCCAATACAGGCATTGTAAAATAATAAATTGACTCCTATCCAAATATTATCAAATCAGTCTAAAAATGACTCATCTACGCTGTTGTCATTAAGAACACGTTAAGAATTCACTTTGTCATCAGATGCCGATATTGTTGCTCCAGCAAGTGTGGAGTATTAACTGCAATTTAGCAATTAAACATATGCTTTAAAAAATTGGTTCGTCAATATTAATGCAAAAGATAGTTCCTTACATAGAAGTACTGTGCTTGCCAGACAAGTAAGGTAATACTTTAGGTATAAATCAAACGAGTTAAAGCAGAATTATACCACAGTTTTCCTTGAAGACTTAGGATTTGTGTGTTGCTTCTGTCAATGTTTAGCAAACTTAAGAAGCAGAACCTTTGGTTCTTTTAGTCAAGTAAAAATAGTCTCATGTAACCACAAAAATACAACTTCCAGAGAAAATGGAAGTCCATCAACAAGTCCACTTTCAATAAAACTGAGGTAGTACTGCTCTTTTATTACGTGAATGTGTAAAGAGATTTAGATACAAATCGTCATCTACCACTCAGTTGACTGACAGGTACAGTAATTTTATAAAACAATCCCAACATTTAGTTTGAAAGTCCAAAAAAAGGAATGATCTGGACTCATTCACTAGGAGTTAGCTCAAAATGGGAATTAGCCATATTACAAAAAGCTGTTGCTTATGTTGGTTTTTAGAGCCTTATTACCCAGGATTAATGCATTTATAGTTAACACTGCTGTTCATCTTGGTATAAAACCTTAAAATTATTACAGCCTAAAATTTCAACAATGTAAACAGCACTACACACAGTACAGACCTGCCCTGACAGATGTAGTATGAAAAACTTAATCTGGCACTGTATAATTTAGCAATGTTAATTTAACCTAACTAAAAAGATCTACATTGTGCAAGAAGTATCAGACTTATTTATACTAATCTGAAGTCTTAAAAAAAAAAAAAAAAAAAAAAAAAAAAAAAAAACTTAACTTGTAGCCAGGGTCAAATATTTCAGGGCAAGAGTAAAAGGAATAACCAAAATTAAGAAAGTGCCTAAAACATGATACAGCATTTTAGAGCCCTTTCAAAGACAAGGCAGAAAAAGGTGTAAAGTAGAAAAATCTGGAGCCTCGGTAATTCCCAGAAACATCCAGAGTTTACATTTCGTGAAGGGCAACAAGTCGCTTCTGCCACTGCTGCTGCGCCGCCGCTAAGTCTGTCCGTCCGCGCACAGCCCCTCTGTGTCCGAGGACAGAACACATTTGGTTTCCTCCTCCTTTTTCCTTCGCTCCATTTCCCACTCCACAAAGGTATCGAAGAGACTCGGCCAGGCCTCGTCCTCGCTGTAGTTGCTAAGGTCCGGTCCAATCACCTGAGTAAAATTTAGAAACATGTTCCACGTGTCCCGGGAGATTCCCTTGATTCCTGAGGGGTTCTTGATTAGGAAGTGTAACCACTGGTCCAAAATAGGGGGCTTGTTTTGGGTGAAGACTAATTTCCAAAGGGCAATGGCTATTTCCCGATGCAGCGACCTCTGTCCTTCTTCAGAGTCCAGGCCAAACTGGAAGGTGAAACGATAGAGATCCTTGAATTTGTCTTCCTGCTTGGCTTCGTTTAGGAGGCTGGGGAACCTTGCACAAATGCCATCAATGCTGTCTGCATTTATTGCTTTGCAGCCTTCAAAAAACTCCTTCCTGTTAAGCAAGAAGAGAGAAATTAGAGTGAGACCTTCCCACAGACCTCGCGTGCCGAACACATCCTGTCTCTGCTCAGCTACAACAAAGACAAGAGGATCATCTGGACAAGACAAGGCGCACCCTCAGCCCCAGTGGCACAAAGGTTTTGGCAACAGGAGCTACTGGAGACAGTTCCAAGGCATTCCTTAAGGCCTGGGGAACCACACACAACCCCCAGGTCTGCTGGGGCACTTGAAAGATTCTGCTCTCTGGCTTTTCTGGACATTCCACATCCTGGAATGCCTTTCACATTAAAAAGCAAATCTAATTTACCACAGAAGAAATTCCAAATGTTTGAAATTAACAGTTACCCCTTGATTCAACACTGCCCATGTCTAAATGCCATGCTCTGGGTGAGCTGTTTGCAAGGGACAGAGCAGTTCACTTCTGCTTTTCCTGTGGTTTTTGGTTGCTCTTCCAGCCTGCAAAACCAAAAGGGAGCCACTGGTGTTGGTCAACAAGGCACCTGCTGAGAGCATGGAAGGGAGCAGGGCATCACAGGGGCTCTGGCACAACGTAGCAACACTGCTGGAAGCACCAGTCCTGTACCCAGTGGCCAGGCGGGTACACCTTTAGCTCCAGTTTCTCTGATGCTCCTGAGCAAGTGTTCCAACCAGCCAGGAGACAGCAGGCTGACACAGGATGGGCTGGAGGGAAGACAAGAGATGGAGCAGCACTCAGGAGAACAGACCACGTCGCTTTCCTTGATGGAAGAAGTCCATCGGCACCTGTACCATGGAGCGTGCCCTTCAACAAATGGAACCTTTCACCACTAGATTTGTCCTCTCCAAGGAAATTAAAGCCATGTTCATAATACTCCTGGTAGCTGTGCAGAATCACAGACACTACTTACAACTCCTTTACTCCATCTGAGCAAATGCCTGCGTCGTCAGCCTCCAGTAAATCCACATTTGCATTCCAGAGTAACTCATCCTTTTGACACACACCCACAGCCACAAAGACTCTGAAGAGGCTGTTCTTTTTTCAGCAGAGGCTTGGGTCAAGGCTCTCAACACCAAAGTCATTTTGAAAGTTGTAAGCTCAGTAAAAATAGGCAGCATTACTCAAACCAATCTAGGCAGACCAAAAACCAAAAAATTCCTTCTCTCCCTGCAAGTCCTTGCAGGCAGCCCTTACTCGCTCTTACCCGGACATTGCTAATCAAGCTGGGGGAGGCTGCTGCAGCTTGGGTTTGCTTGTGGGCTTTGTGGGGTAAGTTTTAGCCTGTCCATTGTTTCCTGCAGCGTCACACATGCTGTCAGCCTGCTGACTGAGCCCCTTGTCCAGCAAGGCAGACAGCACTTTGAACAGCAATCATTTGTCAGCCAGTATGGAACAGCTACCAGTGTCAAAACCCTCACATTTCCTTCCCTCTCCATGCTTTAACAGGATTACTCTTGGAAAAAGACATTAAGTGTACCACTGGTTGGACAGGAACAATTCTGTCATTCTTTCACAGACTGTTAACAGAGTTAGTAGCAATTACTAAAGAAGCTCACATTACTTTAAAGGGAAAATTAATTTCAGTGTCCAATCTCGACACCAAGATAATGCTGGATACAGTACATTGCTTTTGGTAAATCCAGAATAAATTAATGTCTACAGAATCTCACTACACTGTTCATCACTAGCAGCATAATGGCCAAAACCACATCTTCTGAAATCCAGTGTGAGGGGAAGGGGAAAAGAAGACAATACAAAGCTTACCTTCTGCAGTGGTAGGAATTAATCTGATCAAAATACAAGTGTTAGAAGAAATAAGTAAGCGAAGCTAACGAGGCTGTCTCTCCAACATACTGCTGACAGGATACACTTTAACATATGAAAATAATTACAAGTTGTACAAGAACTAACCTTGTAAATTTGCACATGGTAGCAGCCTGGAATTTCCAAGCCAAAACTAGTACTTTAAATTCAGTGGGATCAACACAGAGGTCATTGCAAAATCGTTCCATTCCCTCTTCCAGTATGGCATCTTCCCGCTCGTCCTTATACCTCCTGAATAACTCCCCAATCCTTTGAAGAGAAGATTCCTCTGCACTGCAAACAGAGTCTTTCTTTGTATCTCCAGAAAACGTCGGAGGCTGACTGGACTCTACAGCAGCGTCTGTTTTCTTTGTCCCGTTCACAAGAATGTCTCCTGAAGCCTTCCCGCAAGCTGAGCCGTGGTCGTCTTTGTGGACTGCACTTCTCTTGCTGTGGGACTTGCTGCCGGATTCTCTTTCCCCATTTTTGCTGCCAAGGGTAGAAGAAGGATTCTTGCACTTGGTGACACACTGGCCCATGATGTTGCAAGCCCAGCTCCTAGCGCGGTCCCCCTGCCCTTGGACACCCTCGCAGCTGCTCTTCAACACATCTCACCATGCCATTAGCAGCACTCAGCTAACCTGAAAAACAGTTTCACAGTCAAACTGCTGTCTCTCTACAAAGAACATCTGCAGAATTACATGTGGGATAACGTTTGCCATTAAGCGACCGACTCCAGGATATTTAAGCTTTGTGCACTGAAAAGGAGCAGTGTACACGAGGCTGGCATATGCCATAAATTTCAGGCAATTTCAGGCTGTTTTACCTAGAAATCAATGCAGCTCACTCAGTGGCTGCACTATACTAACGGGTCCTAATAAAGGAAATTCCTAAAATTCTTACTGCAGCATAGGTTACAAAGAGGTTGATTCATGTACAGGCTTCATCACCACAGACCAGTCTAACCCAGAAATACTTTAAAGGAAATGGTTTTTAAAAGTATACCCACATTTTATATAAAGAATATAAAACACTGAAACAAAGCAGGGAAGGGAGGACGGGGGCACTGCTGGGACAACCTGGCAGAGACCTAAGCACTGGATCTAGACTGTACCTTCAGCAAATCAGCAAAAGGGACTTCTGAGGGAGGGGGAGAGGAGGGGACTGGCTGTTGGCTGTTTATTGGGAGGAGGAGAGAGAGTGGAAGTTGTGTGTTTGTTTTTCAACAGAGTTTGGAATCTGGGTTTTTTGTACTTGAAACGTACACAGAATGTGTTTGCAGTAAGGAGGCAACGCTTCTTATGCAAGAGGGTGTTCAGGAATTGTTCATTGTTTCAAGTGGGCTCCTCCCTTCAGGTAAGGAGACAGACAGGGGAGGGGGCCCTCTTAATGAAACTTCTTCAGACAGACACACATGCAGATAAGAAGTAGTAATTCCAGTTCAGAGGGGTTTTTTTTTTAAATAAAAATTAAAATGCCAAAACGATTTCATCATACTCTCTTTTTATAAATCACAAAGCCCTGCATATTTGGAAAAGATATTTTACCCACAGAAAAGGGTTCTCCAATTTCCCCTGTTAAAACCAAGCCAACACTCTGACACTGCTCTATCAGCGAGCAGCCACACCATGGACAGTCCATTTCTCAGAAATGTCAGCTCCAAGAAAGCAATTGCTTATCATATTCCTCCTTTACCCACTTATTTGCATTTCACCTCTGCTGTCAGTTAGGCAAAAGCTTCAAACATAAAAATTGGGCTTGCCTTGACTTTGTGTACAGCTTCCAGTTTAGAATTAAAACAGAAGAATTCAGAATTAGAAAGAAGAGAGACAAAAATTTAAAAATTAAGAAAGACAATAGCTGTCATGTCAGTTTTACTGTATTCTTTCTTGGGCAAAGCTTTACTGAGACTGAACCCCTCTTTTAAGCTGTAAACCAACAGCAGCAGCAAGTACAGATGAATTCTCAGATATGAGGATTACAAAAATAAATCTTCTCTCAGCCATTATACCTGTTTTTGATAAAACAGCATGTGTGCAGCTTCATGAGCAAAAAATTTTGCCAGTGGAACTACAACAGCCAAGATGCTGGTTTTGACTACCTGGCTTCCCTTTCCCTCCCCAGTCCCTTTTCTTAAGCACATAACCCACACACAAAACTAACAAATACCTATTTTTAAGCAGCCAAAGGAACAAACATATTATATACTTTTTCATCACAATACTTTAAAAATGAACTTTGCAGCAGCATTTTTACAGGCAAGCAAAGTTGATTTTATGTGTTCAAGAAATTCATAATTATTTTTAAAATATGCATGTCAATATAAACGATCCATAAGACAATTTCACTGGTCCTTAGTGAAATTGCAAAGCACAGCCTGGCACTGTGGCTGTGCTGCCAGGTGCCTGAGCAACATCGTCCTCTCCAGTCTACACCAGTCATTATTTCATTACACCAAAACAAACAGGATATTAGTAGGCAGTGCAAAAACCTGCTTAGTGATTAACTCCCACATACACCAGCTTTTCCCCCCCTCCCCATCTTTAAATTCATCAGAACTCAAATGCTCAATCTACGCTAATTCTTGTTCTGCCATCAGTTTCTCAGAGGCAGCTAGCACCACACTGGACAGATTTTTCTTTAGAGAGAAGCATGCAGGTAAAAGAACAGAATGAAAAATCCTGAGGACAGACTAGAATTAAAGCAGAGTTTAGGAAGTGTAGAAAACTTCCTGCTCAAAGATGTAACAGCAGTTATTAGCTATTGGTGATTTGGAACAGCTTTTCCCTATGGGAAGGTTAAGGAAGAGCTGCCTATTAGTGAACAGTACTTTCCTCTCAAGTAGTCAAATCACACACATCATAATTGACAGATTAATCCAATTCACTTGAGGAATCCCAATTTAAAGGTTTTTTTTTTTAAAAAAAGGCAGTTTGCAAGACTGACACACTGTGTCCATAATTTTCCTAATCCAAGTGACTCATGCTGTCATGCTTCCTAAGCAACAGCTTGTATTAATGATGATAACAATCTAATGTTCAGGTTTACAAAATGACATCACCAATGTGATGAAACTGATGGGTTTTAAAGACATTTGCTGTCACAAAAAGAGCATTGCATTACACAGAGGGAAGAAGTGTCCCACGAGCAGTTTCCAAAAACGAGCAAGCCCGGTAGCATTAACCCCTGGAGTGCAAGTTAACCCCCTCCCTCACATCGTACCCCTCCAACAAACACATTTCCTGTACTCCTACTTGCCTTACAAAGGGCTGAATGCTGCTCCTGAATAGCCACTGCCTGGGCACTGCTAGCACTGCTCTTCCCTGCAGTAACAGAGTTCTTCCTTCCTCCTCCCTGCTGAGGAGGTTTTCAGAGCACAATCCTACTCCTTATGAACAAACACGAGAAGATACTGATGCACAGTTGCTGCAATTCCTCACTTTTCTTCTACATGAAACTTGATGCCATGTGCCAGATACTTAGAAGCATTCTACCCCCAAAATAGCAAAACCAGCTTGGGAAAAAAAAATAAATCCAGACTGCATCCGCTGGCAGCTTGTGCATGTATCTGGTTTTGTAAGAGAAAAGCCTTTTGGCACTCCATCAGTTACCCTTTTGTAAATTGCCTTCGCCGAGCTGGATCCACTTCACTAACTAGTCACCTCCGCTTCCTACATGACTCAGGTTTCAAGGCATGAAAGGAACAAGAGCCTCGGAAGGAGATAGAAACAAGTGGGAGAAGCCGGCCCTTTTGTTAAGGAAGGCTGGAGAGAGGATCTAATTGCAGCATCAGGAGCTGCAGGGAAGCCAGCGCTCAGAGAGTGGGAGAGAGCAGCCTCAGGAAGGTGAACAGAGCAAAGCGAGAGTCCCGGCTGTGGGAGCGCCAGGACCTGCAGAGAGGGTTCTCCCAGCTGGATCAGCAACTGCGAGTGTAAAGGTCTCGTGTACCCAAAGGTTACACTGGATTGGTGGCAAAGCACCAATTCCCAAAAGGATCAGTTCTTGCATAAAAGCAAGACATAAAAGGCAACACTGACCTCTACTTTTGCCACTCTACTAAAAAGGATCAAAATTCAGGGCTAAGGTTGGAATGTGCTCAGCACTTCAGGATGCAGTGCTCCCAAAGAAGTCTATTACTCAGAAAAGTATTGAGCAATGATCTCCAGTACGTATGAATCACCAAGATGCCCATGAGGCCATCTTCCACATCACGGGAACTGCAAAACAGAGATCCACGACGACATTCTCTGCACCTTTCTAGAAAGGAGTCGGCAGCTGGGAACAAAGACAGATGAGTGCTGGTGCATACAGCCAGCTAAAGGAAAGTCACCCTCTAAGAACAAAGGATGTGCAGAGCCATATGGCCCCACACATTAAATGAAAACTTAGAGAAGATTACAAAGGCCTTGGCTAATGCTTGGTGGGGCTTTTTGATTTGGTGGGGGTTTCGTGTGGGATTTTTCTCCAAGTGCTGTAAGGAATTTGCAGCATTTTTCCTCCATTTTCAAGTGACCAGATCACACACAACCCAACATTTGAAGGGAGCAAAACAAAGTGACTCAGTAATAACTCTCAATCATACAAGCACACCGTGGCACAATTGAAAACAGCAGCAATGAAGTGGGGGGGAGCTGGCAGGAGAAGATGCAAAGGAGATATTTAAGTAACCCTGTATTTTTCTTTAGTGACTGATGTTATTGTAGTAATAGAAATTATTGGATATGTCCAGAGAACAACAAGCAAAACAAGCATTATGCTGTTTAATAAAGTGTTGCATCAGAAGGTATTTATAATGAGTTTGAAAACACAGAAAGTATCAAGAGAGCAGAGGAAAAAACTTCCTATACGTTCAAGAAGACCTCAAAGACAAATTTAGGAAATCTCATAACAAAAGGGGAGACAGCTCAGCCAACCATTAAATCCCTTTCCAAGTAGCATTTCACTAGCTAAGGCAAAGACAACATTGCTAGAGCTTAACTAAGCCTCAACCGAGCCTCAGCTTCTCACAAACACTTGAGCACAGTCTGTAAGAATTTCACAGAATTCCACTGTGCATTATCTACCTTTTAATGGACGGGGATACCTGACTTTTTGATTGTAAAAAGAGCTGAGAGGAGGGAACGGTATCATGGATGCTCTGTTTCCAGCTCTGAACAGACACACAGAGCTTCCCACTGGGGAGGCAGGAGAGGATCATTGCCACTGCTGAAGCAGAAGCAATCGCTGCTCTAACAATTGTGCTGGACAAGTGATCTTGTGAGCAAACATCTAATACTTACATAGCTTCAGCTACACAGGGAATCATTCCACTAGCTGCACAGCTTCCTTTAGGCTCCCTGGGTTCCACATAGAATGCTGGAAGACAAAAGACCACACAAATCTTTACATTTAGAAGAGGCTATGAAAACCATGAAATGCACCAAATCACTGAGAACCAACTGCGTACTTAATAAAACCCTCCAGAGCCAAACTCCATTTGTTCAAAGAGTCATTTTATAAAAAACTACTTCACTTTTTTGACTTATAAAGTAGCATTAACACCATTAACTCTGCATTGTCGTATAAACCATACAACAGGTACTGAAAACAACAGACACATTCAGATGTTTGTTAGGAGTAAACACACACTTCCGGATACTTTTATGGCTTTCAGCATGGGAGAGTTAATTCCTCATTTCATGCACTCAAAGCAAAGCAGAGGACATGCTATCACTGTCACTGCATGTTAGCTGAGCGCTGTTTAATCTGTGAATGCCAGACAGCTGCTACCTAGCAAAGCATCATTTGGGTCTGGAGAGTAATTCTCTTTTTTTCATTCTCCAGCACATTCTTTTCCATGTTTGTTTTCCCATGTTCGGTTGAGCTGGCTCAACTTCGCTGCTCTTAAATTCGCAGCTCTGCTGCATAACGAGGAACCTCTGAAGGGAAGATGACAGACAAAGGTATGTCTGGTTTGTGTAGCGAGAGCTGCAACTGCAGCCCCCAGTCAGCATCTCTGCATCTCATCTAGAAGGAAAACACAACAAACAAGAAATCTCTGGCAAAGCTCTCCCCTGCTCTACCATACTAACAGAAACAACTAAAACATCTCGTTTTTACAGCTCTTAGTACATCCAGGGAGCAGACAGGTGATCAAAAGCTGCCTTGCTGCATGCTTACCTTGTACACGAGATTTACTTCTTAGGAAACAAGTAGGAACATTACCTTGTTCAGAGCTTTCTTCGGCAGAAAGAGGGGGGTGAATGTAGAAAGACAACCATGAAACAAGGTCTTGCCACACATGCCAATCTCCACACGAGTTTTCCCCCAACCTGAATCCTATGTGTGGATTAGGAAAATTTAACTGACACATAAAACCTAGTTCAGACCAAAGCTGTTGATAGAGCTTTAAAAGCCCCAAAGATTTCAAAATGCCTGGAAACTCTGGAGTGGTACTTTCACTCATATCCACACACAGAGCAAAACCATATCTCCCCTGAACCATTTTGAGGCATTTACTGTTGAGATGGAGACCAAAAAGTCTATTTTACACTGGGTTTATATACTCTGCTCCCAGACCTCATCTTCCACACAACCAACCACCCATTTTCCCTCCTCCATGGCTTCACAGCTCTTCTAGCAGACACTCCTGTGGGTGCACAGCCACCAGCCAGCTTAAATGCGCAGGGGAGCAGAGGAGTGTCTGCCTCTCTCACGGAGGAAGTACTAGCTTGAATTTCTTCCTATTTGACCATAGCATCCCATGAATTTCAAGAATTTAAGCAAATGTAACATCTGGCACATCTATGTTAATTTCTTTTGGCCTCCTGCATCTAAACAATTCCTTTTATAAATCACCAGGGAGGAAAGAAGAAAAGGGAGGAACACAGGGCACTGTGCAGCCTCATTCCCCAGGAACCCGTTTAAACATCTTACAGTTCACATTTTGAAAAATCACTGTCAGGGCAACTTTTTGCAATAAACTATTTCTCAAACATATGTGTATTTCTTTGGAAGAGATCTGTGATCCTATGATCCACCAAATCTGCATTTCCAGTTGACTTACTGCACGCACTGGAAGCAAATACTTATTTCAAGTTCAAAAGAAGCTGAATCTGATGGAGATCAGCCCTACCCAGCAAAAGCCAAACTTTTTCAGGTTGTTTGAAGTGATTTCCACGTTGGCTGACCTGTACACACACGCACACTGACTGGAGCCAGAAATTTTAACATCTGTTAGAACCACCAGCGACAATTCTTCCCCTTTCTTTATATTTCTAGTCTTCCAAGTTGTCCACTTCACCTTTTTAAAATTTTTTTATGTAGTAGCATGTGTAAACTTTGACAACACAATTATGGGATATGGAATAAAAAGTCAGTATGAGTTAGCAGTTAAAAGATCAAGCTCTTCAAGGCTGTATTTAAAGGCTGTCATAGCACAGCTATGCACTGTGGCTGGCTGACTTCATCCTAAATCATGTACAGTGACTGCAGCGGGGGTGGGAGAGAAGCATCAGCACGTTGGTGGCACAGGTTTTGGTTCAGTCCTTGGGCCAGAGTCGAAAGGTGTAGCTGTATGGTGTGGTCACCAGCATCCCTCCCCCTGTGCTGCTGTGGAGCAGCAGCATCACAGCACAGTAACTCAGACAACAGCCTGCACTGCTCATTAGCAACCCCTCAGCAACCAACAGGGAAATAAGTAAATAAATAGTGTGGACCCTGGGGATTATGGAGGCCTCTGTCTTGCTCACCTGCCTCTTTTCACACCTGTGTCTAAGCCCCCGTGGCTTGGCTCTCCTGAGCACGGGGCACGAGGATCAGTGCAGGCCCTCCACACCCTTTCCCAGAGGTAAGAGCAGGCAGCCTTCTCACCAAAGGCAACTTCCTTTTCTCCCCTGTGGGGAATCAGTGAAGAATCAGGGGTATTTTTTCCCTCTTCCAGCAGGCAGAAATTGAAAGGATCAGCTCTACATGTGGAAGCTTTCACCGTGCAGTTCAGAGTTCTACACTACAGCACCAAAGCACTTGGTGCACGAGTGTTCCAGCATGAAACGAACTTCAGTCAAAGCCAGCACCTTATGGAAACCACTTATTTCAAGCCTTAACCTGCAATGAAACTTTCTGAGCAGAAGCACTCTGAGTGCAGCACAACAGCACATTCTGGGCTCTCGGGAGCCCAGAGCACACCTCACCACATCCCCGAGCGCTGCGCCAGTACCGGCCCGTCACACTGCTCTGCTCCGCACCACTGCTGCACAAATACATTCATGCAAAGTTACTCAAGAGGAAGTCTAAAAGCAGGAAAGTCCTGCTGCAATTAGTTAAAATGAATTATTACTTTGTGAGGCTTCCTGCAGTGGAAGAACCTTTCAATGAATTACAGACAGGTTATGGTTTTGGGGGCAGATACATGAGAACTTTACCAATCTGTTCCAAACCAGGATAACAAACTATTTCTGATTAACCTCAGTTTGAGCTTTGCAAACAAAACAGCTTTAGAAATGTTATCAAACCAGGTAAAATTTGTCTCTATGGGCATGCCTGCATAGAGTAGAAGCTAGTTAGACACCTGAAAAGGCACTAGGCTGAGTTCTGGCTGCCACTTGGCAGTCTATGGGAAAACCAAGCCAGGCAACAGGTATGTTGGAAGCCTGAACACTTTCTCAAATGAGAAGTGGACTTCTCTGAGAAAGGCCACACTGGAAAGGCTTAACTACTTTGGAAAGGAACAGAAGGCCAGGTACAAAAACACAAAAAAAAAAAATCAGAAACAACTTCACCATATTTACAGTCCATAATGCTGGGCCAGGTCTCAGGGCCAAGAATCAGAGCTATCACCAAATCTCTTCCTAGAGCAGCCCCCCAGTCACCAGGATGCAGGCAAAAGTCTCCTAACAAACAACTGAGCCTTGACCTGGTGTGCTGTCACTCCAAGCCCAGAGCTTGCCCATCGAGGGAGATTTTTCCATTCAAGCCTGGGCAGAAGAAACCTGCTTTCTGCACTCTTGAAGAGCACCTGACTCTGCGTGCACTCACATTTCATGTTCAAAGTCCAACAAATAGTCTTAAGAAAAAGTGGAACAGATGTTTCAGATCTGTAGCTCACTGTGTGCAGCTAACTGTGTAAGGCTAGCTTAAGGAAAAAGTAATAATAATGTGAAAAATTATAGGCAGAGAGAAACTAAAGCACCTTACTGCTTTTTCTTATAGAAGACACATTCCTTAAGCAGCTTTTTCAGCAGACACACATGCATCATCCTTGAAACCCTCCCTTCCTTTTATATCCTCTAACCACACAATACCTTACTGATTACTTCTCATTGTTTTTCCATTTGGCCCCATTAAAAAGTTTTCAATTGTTTCCTATTATGTGCTTCATCTTACTTTATTAGGTGGGTGGAATGATTTGTTAGGATTATTGTATTTTCAAAGAACAAACCCAAGTCCAGTTAGCTAAACAGAATATAATTTTAGAAGGGTGCCTTCAGGTGCTTTTGTAATGTAAATAAATTAATGAACTAATTCATGCAGCAGCCGTACTTGTTTTGAGAAGTCTATTTAAGCTACGAGCGAGACAATGGGCAGAGGGGAAATCAAGACAGCCAAACAACAGGGCTGTTCAAGATCATGCCATCAGTTTTCAGTAAAGCTGAAACCACAACCCAAATCAGATTCCATCCAATTCTCTACGTCGTATACACTCAGTTACTCTCATTTATTTCACTGCACACAACTCAACCACCTTCAAAAAACAAAGGCTCAGTCACTGAGCAATTCATCTCCATCCATTTAAAAACTACCAATATTCCCCTTCTCCCTCAAGATCCTTGTCAAAGGCCATACAAGGTCCTGCATGTACAAAAAAAAGCAAATAATCTTCTAATGAGAGTTTGTTTTTTCCCCCTTTCATGTGCAAAGGGTTGTAAAAGAATAATCCTTCAGTATTTTTCCAGGGTACACTGTAACTTTTGCACAGCGTGACAGACCTTTAACACCTCGGTATGTATTATGAATAATTAAAGCAGCTCATGCCAGGGGAAGAGCCACTCTGTGCTGACACAACCAGTTCACATCTCTACAGCAAAACTGCAGATTATGGGACCAAAAGGAACCACGGCCCCCGGGTATTTGACAGAGATGCATCCCACTGAAAGCATCTGAAAGCAGTTGTGCTACAAATATTTACCTTACCCTGGCTCAATCCATTCTGCAAATTAACCTATGGAAAATTGCAACTCTCTGCAGCCAAACCAGAATAACTTTGAAAAACCACCTCGGTCTGCAATCTACTCAGCAATGGAAAGAAAAACATTTACTTTCAAACTGAGCTAAGTGTGCACGGATTTTCTTTTACTCTGAGTTCAGCTATCAGACTTCACCTTGAAGTGTCTGAGGTGCCTTCACCAATTACATTCAGCTGAATGTAATTCAGGTAGATATCCAGTGACTCCTGCAATAATAAGATATGCTTTAAACTAATTACAGTAAGTGAATAACTTCACATTTCCTACTGCTCTCGACAATGAAGAAAAGACAGCAGCCACACAAAAAAAGGAAGCCCTTCCAGCAGCTCTGGCTAACAGTGTCCCTTCTCCAGCAGAAAGCAGCTGTGAGAACAGTGACCCACACAGCACCTAACACTGAAGGGACGAGTCTAAAGACAAGAGCCAGACCACCTCATGAGATCCCTGCTGGCAGCAGACGCTCATGAGGAGTTTACAGAAGGCCCGCTGGCCATCTCAGTGAGTGTAACACAGTTTACAGGCTGCCAGCCAAAAGAATCACTCCTTGCATGCAGTTGTGTAGGAACTTCAGTACCAGCTGACCACATAAATACTGGAATCATATCTAAGTTATGTACAACAAATTGTTCTGAGTGAAAGCACTGACATATGAAAGTGCTTTAAGAGCATATGCTTGGAATTTTAAACTGACTGCAGTTTCTAAAGCAGAAAATACATGCAGCCACCTGCAGAAGCCCTAACTCTCTCTCCTGAGTCCCGACTTCTCTATTGCAGTGAACAACACCAACATTTCCCACTGCACAAAGGATGCTGCAGTATTTTGATGCTGACTGTATCAGCACCTTCAAAGGAGCTCCTTTGAGTACTTGAACTTGGTCATCAGTTGTATCAAAGACTCTCGGCTCTCCTTTAGAAATCTAGTGGCATTCAAATTTTTTTCATAAGTTTTCACATATTTTTGATTTCTCTTGACATCCTGTGCCCCACGAGAGACCAAGTGTGTAGGTATCTATCCTGTGCTTCACGAGACATAATCACTAACTCCAAGCACAGGTAACTGCTGGAAGCTGGAACACATCAGACCTTTGGCACTCCAGGCTGCCCATTTATATGCCAATCCAGAATACTCGAGGCTTTCTGTACAGACTCGTTGGCAATGAAAATATTGAACAGTCAGCAAAGGACCAAAACCAAGAGCTGGGACATTTGTGTTTGTGGGTCTATTACTAAGCTGCCTCCCATAATCATAGGCGCCAAGGTGATTTTCTCCCTCCCTTTCCATTTTAAAACAAAAGGATAGGACTGACTGCATTACAAGTTTCAAAGTTGCAGGAGGAAAAGCATTACACACACAAAAAAAATCAAAGTAAGAACTAAAAACTGTCACTTTCTGCTACTACATGGATGCAAAAATAAGACTGGTATATTTCCGGAGCACACAATCCTTTTGATTCAAAAAAAACCCCACTTATGTTCACTAAATAGGAAAAGTGAGACAACAAACAACCACAACTGTCATACCGTCCCTGGCAGCCTGACTTTGTGGGAATAACAAACTGTGACAGGAGGTCAGGAACAGCATTCTCACATTTTGCAAAGTAAGTTTTGTCTTTCACAAAACAGATGCTGTAGACAGAGCAGCATTTATAACCATTCTTTCTGAGACACCAGAAGATTATACTAGCTTATTCTCTTTACTGGAATCCTGTCTCACCACCTATGCTTTTGTTGGTTTCTCTACAGTATTCCTACTTCTGTGAAAGAGTTCTTTAATACTTACATCCAAGTAGTCCCCTAACTGCCGTTCTTCTAGCAGCAAAACACTGCAATTAAGTAACTTTTAACTAAAACCCAGATTTTCTGCTTCCTTTAAGATGCAGATCATTGGATCGGAGAGCTGCCCCCCAAGACACATGGATAAAATGGAGACCTAAATGGGTCAGTTCTCAGATTATCTTTTAGGCAAGAGGCTTTGACTCCCTTCGTGCTCTGTTATGGTCAGCACTGAGATCAGAATGCAAAAACATCCCCGCACTATCACACCAGAGCCACACGTGACAAGGAGAACCTCCTCATGCCACCACAAAGAACACTGGCACTCGTGCAGGAGAAATCAGAGGTCCCCTTAGCTTTGCCAACCCCCACCTCCCTGGGGCTCCCCAATTTGCTCACCCCCAGCCCATCACCAAGAGCCAAGCAGGCCCACAGACCCTCCTCAGGGAAGGGGGAAGCCAAGGTGCCGGTGAGCAATGGGAGCACGTCTGCAAGGCTTGGCTTTCCTGATCACTCCCTGGGAAGGTTTCAAGCCAGATCTGTAATTACCTGACTCAAGCGAGAGGCAAAAGAAAGGGGGGGAGGAGGAAACAGAGATCACTGACTGTTTCAAAAGACACACTCGAGACAACTTACCCTACAGAAGACACTGAGAGAATCTGCACAGACAGTTTACTTGTGTCACATGTTTACAGGGGGTAAATTGCAGCTGGCACTTTACCAGAAGGCAACATTTGCCTTGAACATTTGCCATGAAATTACCATTGTTTCAAGTCAAGTTACTATGTTATTACTGCTGGGTAACTTAAGAGTCAAGTACACAATCAGTCCATGTCACCAATGCAGACAGTCTGCAAAACATTAGAGCCATTAATCTAGTGTTTTTTAAAAGGAGGAAGGGGTAAGAGACAAAAGAACTTATTAGACTTCCAGTAACCAGAAGACAAAGCCTATTAGTCAGAGGCAAATAAGGGAAAGGAAGCCAGCGAGATAAGATGCAGACCCCTAGGGAGAAGCAGCCAACGAGAAGGAGCCCAGCCAGGGAATTCTGATGAAGCTCTAAGGGGGGTTTCCCATTATCTTCCTGTGACTAGCAAGTCCCTCGAGTGTTTACAGATTGTTCTTTCAGCCTTCCAAGAATTCTGGCTACCAATATTCAGCTCCTTCTGTATTTTTAGGTATGAGGATGAAAGAAAGGACTGTTTTTCTAACATCCCATGCTTCTATTTTTATAGTCTCTTCTTACTTAAAGCAGAGTTTTCCTGTTACATTCACGTACAGACCCATGTGCCTGATGGAACAATAACATTGTTTCTGCAACTTGCAAGTTCTTACAAACTGCCAAAACCCCATCACGATGGATTTTACAGTGCTTCAAGGCTCTAAATTAAATTTACCAACATTTCCCTGGCACCAACAAAGAAAATCGAGTGCTTCAGTGTGGGACAGATCTGAGCAGTGCTGAGACACTCTCACTCCTTCCAACCTGCAGCCGTGCATCTCTGTATCCAAACCCTCTGTGCATTCCTTCCTGCCAGGAGGAAATGCTCGTGTGGCAGAGTCCTGTCTGTGCCCTCTTCTTCCATCCACTTTGTACCCCACGGCCCCTGTACACACACACAGCACACAGGACTTCCTCCTGTTCCTTAAGCTGCACCAAAGCAGGCAGCAGGACCAAGCCTCTTCTTTATCCACTCACAAATTTGTCAGAACACACCTTAGGAGTCTGTCAAACTGTCTGGCAGCCCTTTTTGCTCAATATATACTTCTCTGTCAAATTTCAATGAGGGTCTTCCAAAAGAGCTGTTCTTAGTTTCCTCTCAAAGCCACTCCTTCATCTAATCGTCTTTTTTCAATACAATTCATGATAAAGGGAAGCAAGATGTAATTATTAATGGATTTCCAAGATCAACAAATTATAAGAGCTACTGACACAAATCAGTGAGAATTTGCTATGAACACAACAACGTTCAAATTCAAAATAAAGCAAGAATCTGGGCAGAAAAGGCACCTAACACAGCACTGAAAATCCAGAAGCTCATCTTGCAGACTGTCAGTCTCACAAAGCAAGCAGCCAAGTAGCACTAAAGCTGTAAGTTCTCCTGTTATTAGTTTTATTACTTTTTTTTTTTTAAGAATTACATTCATTCATGCCCACATTCAGCTTGTTATTAGGAAATAATCAGAGTTTTAGAAATCATTGCAGGAGCTGGTATTTGCAGTAAGTTTGTAAAGCCAGTTGCACTTTGTAAATCTGAACTAATTCAACACGGATCATGAGCTCTCTTTTTTCTGCTGATGTGCAGAAAACCTTTGCTTTAGACTCTGAGCTGCCTTTCACATAAATGTGAATGTTTTCCACAGACCACCACGACACACCTATGAGGGGAAGACTCTGAGGACAGACTACAGAACTGACAAGAACATGAGGCCAGATCTCTTTACTTTCACATACAATCTTAACTAAGGGACCGTGTTTCCTTTTCTGAGGATTATCTTTTGCCAGGGAAACAGGCAGCAGCGTTCAGATGCACTCAAGGGACACAAGTACACAGACACTCTCTCCTCCCGTTGCTGTAGCCCAAACAAAACACTAATACTGTAGCTACACGTTAACTGTTTAACAAAGAGGTTTTTAAACGCGTCAGAATTTGTTTAGGTGATGTTTTTTGGCCAACTGCTCTCTCAAAAAAAGACAGACCATGCCAGTGAGGCCTGTAATTTTCAAAAAGACAGGGCAGTTCTGTGCTTTTTGTTTGTACAGCGATACCCCCGTTTCTTTTCAGAGCCCTTAACTCATCACCCCTTTAAATTATGTGACAGACGCTGCCATTCAAAAAAAGTTACCAGCTGTGGATCAATGCTGCATTCTGACACTTGGCATCAGCCTGTTCAGTTATCAATGTAACATTCTGAAGGGCAGCATATCAGCAGTGTTAACTATTTAAAAGATAATCAATGATTCTTTCCAACAACCACAGCACTGATAGGACAGGCACATTCTTCTAACCAATATTTGCTCGAAACACTTATTATGCGAGTTATAATTTAAGTTGTTTTGAGTAGCTTATTAGTACCACCGCAGCCCCAGAGAGTGATTAATGCAGATTGCAGCTTGCACAGGAAGGGTAAACACGTTCAAGGCAGGGAGGAAGAGCTGAAGCAGGAAAAAGAAGTGGCTGTGCAAAGGGGGTATGTTCAGATAGCGAGAACTACCTCGGAAATAAATCGCTTCGCAGTTTATTTCTCTGTCTTTCTCCTGAAAACACTACGAACATTCACGTTCTAGCGTGACACGTGAGAAGGCTGGGCACGAAGCGCACCCGAACAAAGCAGCGGCTCTCCCCGGCCCTGGGGGGCTGCGGGGCCGCCCGCAGCCACCATCGCAAGGGACGTTCCGGGACCCTGCAGACGGCGCACACCGGAACCGAAAAAACCAGGAGAGCGAAACCCCGGGGCGAGGCTGCACCGGCGCTCGGGGCACGGGGATGAGTGCGGGGTGGGCTCGGCCCGGCGGCACCGAGAGCCCCCGGACCGCGGGGCCGGACCCCACCGGCACCACCC
>VZTA01000664.1:64577-80262 GCA_013398855.1 Mohoua ochrocephala
AGGGGCGGCAGCGCCATCTTGGCAGTGACAGCGGCTGTGGGGGCGCCCGGGATGGGCAGCGCTCGGTGCCCACAGCTCGGTGTGCCACAGCTGAATGCCCACAGCGCTTATTGACCCACAACACTCAGTGCCCACAGAGCTTATTGACCCACAGTGCTCAGTGCCCACAGCACCCACTGACCCACAGCCCTCGGTGCCCACAGCACTTATTGACCCACAGCGCTCACTGACCCACAGCACTCAGTTCCCCCAGCCCTCGGTACCTACAGCACTCAGTGCCCACGGTGCTCAGTGCCCACAGCGCTTATTGACCCACAGCATTCATTGACCCACAGCACTCAGTGCCCACAGTGCTCAGTGCCCACAGCCTTTGGTGCCCACNCAGAGCTTGTTGACCCACAGCGCTCACTGACCCACAGCCCTCAATGCCCAGAGCCCTCAGTGCCCAGAGCCCTCAGTGCCCACCGAGCTTGTCGACCCACAGCACTCATTGACCCACAGGAGGAGAAGGCAGCGTCTTAAGCTGCGCCGAGGGAGGTTTAGATTGGACGTTAAGAAGAACTTCACATAAAGGGTGACTTTCCCTGGGAATGGGCTGCCCAGTTTGGTGGTGGAGCCGCCATCCCTGGAGGTGTTAAAGAAAGACTCGACGTGTCCCTCAGTGCCATGGTCTGGTGGACAAGGTGGTGTTTGGTCACAGACTGGACTCGATGGGCTCAGAGGTCTTTTCTGACTCGCCTGATTCTGTGTCCCACAGCCCTTCATGCCCACAGCCCTGCTGTGGTTCTCAACTAGCAACTAGAAATCATGTCTATCAATGAGTTTCATCGAGCGAGCCTCAGAATGAAGTTAGAAAAGGGTCAGGGAAGTTGGGGAGGATTTTGTCTCTGCTAGCATTAATATTTATACCTGTTCTCAAGCTTGGGAGCGTTTCCAATGCTGGGAAATATTTCTATTCATGCATTCAGTTGCATTTGGCTGGAAGCCAAGGTATGAATAAGGTGCAAAATCTATACTGGAGCTTGTGTCCATGTTGTTATATTTCTGTATGCTTCTATATTATATAAGCAAGGCCATCCAAGGATAGCTGAGAATTCATTTTCTCTGCTAAATTTCTCGCACTGCATTCAAATCTTTCTCTACTTGTAAGTAATAGAGAACAGGAGGAGAAAATGGTACGAAAGCATGAACAACAGAGCTGGACAAGACTAGAGACAAGTTCGTATTGCTTTAGAGTTTACCTGGACACTGTGCTTTTCATGAGAAAGCTAAGACATAAGTAAAGCAATTTTTTTTGTTCCCCTTCCCACAGTCTAAGTCAGCATTTCTGTTCTTCCCGAGGCTCCTGCAGCACAGGAGGCACTCCCAGAGCAAGGGTCTGTATGTCCTACTAAAATCAGATAATGCCTCGACCACCTCGGACCAAGAGAATGAAAACTCAGTGATCAAAAGGAAGTAGTTAAGGGTTTCCACTTTCATTTGTTCAAGTGAAAAGAACATTGTAGAATCCTAATTTTGTGCGAATTGGCTTGCTTGAACTGACATAGGAAACAGTGATAAAATCCATGTCCTTGCTTTTACTATTTAATTATATTCTCTTTGCATGCAGTTTGCTTCTTCTGATCAAAAGACTGCTCCATATGCAAGAACGAGCTTGAAAGAGATCCAAGTTCAGTCAGAAGTCTGAGGTACAGATAGAGCAGCAGAGTTCCCATCCCAGCTGATGAACAATGTGAGTGCAATGACTTAGGGAGCCTGGTTCAGAGCTGTTGATCGGGGTCTCAGGTCGCTTCAGTTTGCCAGCAGAAAGACACTGGCACGACAAAATCCTAAACCCTGTGAAAGTCACTCTGCTTTCAGATACCATCACTGAATATCTCGATTCAGTAACTTCATTCTTTTTCACCAAATCTGCATATATTTATGATTGCAGCCTGTAGATGGAAACGGTGAGAAATAAATCCTTGAGTCAAATTGATGGGAATGTCTGGGAATTTACAGGCTTGTGTCACTGGTAGAAATGAGGATGTAACACCATCGTGGAAGAACATGATCTTTCATTCTAGGCATTTTTCACCACGTGGAGACGGAATACTTTAGCTGTGATTGATGCTTTGCTATGATTTGGTTTTGTCTGAATCTTAAAAAAAAAGTTATGAATGTTCAACAATCAAGAATGAAAATCAAATGAAGTTTTCACTTTGCCAGGTACGTGTGGCCAGCGTTTGCAGGGTACTGTCCCAGGCCACCGAGTCACTGATTGGAGTAATAGAAGACAAAATTACTTTTGTGGAAAAGAGATTTTGAAACACAATATTGCTGGAAGGCACGTGACCTACGCAGCTATCACAGGAATCTGTGACCCCTTCTCTGCCCCCTGTGCCACAGGAACTCATTGTCTCAGTTGTTGTCCCTCAAGGAAACGACAGCCCAAATCCACGGCTGCCTTAGGAACCGCAGACTCATTTTGGCAGACTTGCATGAAGGATGAATATGGATCACTGACCTCTCGTTGCTGTGGAGAGCTCTGAAAGGAATGATTGATTATCTGCTGCATGAGCAGCAGGAGAGAGACTGCAGGTCACTTTCCAGCTAAGTGGCATCGTTTAGCTCTTTAAAAACCCCCAGATAGGTGAACTTTTCCGCATCTCTTTAAATAAACATTAGGCAAAGAGAGCATTTGAAAACAGGAGCTGTAGATTGGGATTCAGGCTGGATTGTCTCATGGGCCCATAGCGTGGAACACGGTGGTGTTCCCTACTACAGTGTTGATACACCACGGTCATTTACATCATTTACTTCCACAGCAGAGTTGTGACCACAGCTTAATTTGGAAGGCAGTCAGCCCAGCAGTTTGTCACTGTGTCTTTAGACTCCTTGCCAGCAGCAAACCAGCTGTCAAATAGAAGTTGTGTTGCTCCTAAATAAAACATTTTACATCTGAGAAGTTCAAAGCTGCCTTTTCAAATTATTTCATGCAGGGTTTTGTTCCCCACCTCTTCTGAGCAAATCCAGTTCCAGCACCAGCACTAGGTGTGTGTTACTAACGCGTGCCCCAGTTAGCTGGGATGTGACAGAAGAGATCAATTGGTTTAAAATATCCTTTTCCCCCCATGGGCTCTTCCTTTCACCCTTTATTTTCTAAAATCCTCTATGTACTCACTGCTGACAGATTCTATGCTTAAAGTGAGTAGCTAATGCTTATCTTGAGAAGAAAAGATGAAATAAAATAGACTTACAACTTCAGCAAAGGAGCTGGGCAGAGCAGCAGAGTGCTGGACACACGTTCCCAGCCGAGCATCCCTCGCTGGGAAGCGCCTGTGATTCAGCTGCTCCTGGAGCTGCAGTCTTGGTGCAGCCTGTCTTCTGTCCGAGCTGTGCACTGGTGGGGGCATTGTACAGTGCACTTGGCAGATTCCTTTTATTATTTCTATATAAACTTGTAATTTAAATTCTAGACGAGCCTGCAAATAGCTAAATAAGACTGATGTTTCATTGATTATTCAGATTACTGAGCTTTTGGGTCAACCATCTAAAAATCCAAAGGAATGTGTACTTCTTTCCCGAAAGAAAAACTTACTGCGTTTTATAGTCTAAGGGTCTATTTGTTTTAATTAACAGCGAAAAAAGTTGGCACCCTCACCCTGCAGTAAGTCCTTAGCTGCTGAAATCTCCTTTGGAGTGAGGGTACAATGGGATGTCCCAGGTGCTTGATAAGAGGGGTTTGCACGGAGGGAGCGTCACAAGCCCGCACTGCCGGGCTCTGCCCCAGCCTCCAGCGGGGCTCCTTCGGGAGGCGACGCTTGGCTTCCCTCCACAGCCTGACAATGGGCTCCTCCCAACTGCGACCTCCCGCTTCTCCCCCCTGACACGGCTGTGCGGGCACACCTACCTCTGACCTCTCCTGGTTTGCTCTGTGGCACTAAACACCCGAAATTTGCTCAGCTAATAGAATAGCCCTGTACTTTTTGACAGAAACGCCTGTGGTTAACCTCTGTGGGCTGCATTCTGCAGTAAAATGAAGGGTGGTAGAAGTTAAACAATGGGTGTGACTACCACAAGATGGGTGTTAGTGGGAAAGTGGTGTAACATCCACTTAGCATTCCAGAGATGTGAAATATAATTACGATTTAAATGCCAAAGATGTAAGTTGCAAGATGAGTAACTACAAGGACATGAAAGCCTCCCTTATCTTCCTTTCTATCCCACTCAGAATCATTTTGCACACCCACAAAACTAATACAAGTAGTGTCACTTGATGAAATTACACCTGATACATGACTTGTACCGTCACTTACATTTCTGTCAGTGTGGGCTCTGTTTATACCAAAGGAAAAATTCCAATCTCATTTACAACATTTTAAGTTGGAAGTAATTTTGCTCTCGGTGGAATTACTCCCTATTGATACTCCCACTCAGATCAGAATCTGACCCAGGCTTTGAATTCTGTCTTTCTTGCTCTCATCCTTTCCTGTCATTGACAGAGGTCCTCGATCTGTGAAGGGCTCCTCATGCCTTCATTTATGTATCTTTGCAGAAATGGCTTATGAGCAGGTCTGTAATGTTAAGAATTGTTGACTAAATGAGCCCTGGGAGCAGCTGGTTGCTGAGTATACACGAATTCAGCTGCTTAATGTCTTTTACATCATCCAGCGTACGTGGGAAGGAGAGCAAGGATGCAGAAGTGCAGCCCATGCCTAGATGAGGGGCTACGCAGTTCTGTGGCAATTCCAGCACGGAGAAGTTAAAGAACAAAAGAGTAAGTTGTAGGTGGGGGAGTGGAAGCAACTAGTGGGGAAAATAATTGTTGGTTCTAAACTTTTCAATACAATCTTTATAAACAGATTCTTGGTATGTTTAAAATCCAAGGGCAGCAGGTGTAGTCAGCTCTGAACAAAGGGCACGGGCTGTCCCAAGCTGTCGCCTTAGGAATTGTCGGATGCATGGATCAGAATTGAAACCTGCATTTTAAACATTTTTACCCCCGGCATTGTTCCTCTTATTTTCTCTATAGATTACTTGAAAACCTGAGCTGTTATCAGCTTCTCAGAGGTGACACCTTCAGATAAAAACAGAGGGATGAGGCCAGGATTTGGGACTCAGCTTGGTGCCAGGTTAACATTTGTAACTGAACTGTTTCTTTTCTGTACAAAATAGGCACCTAGCAGGGGGAAGCAGTGGTTTTTCAGATGCATCTTCATCTGTGTCTTCGTGTCTGACTGATTTCATTGCCTGGAATGGAGCTCTAGAGTGGATAAAGCAAAGCACTTACTCCAAAGTGTTTGATGAGCTGGGACTACCTCGTTATATTATTGTGGAATTTATTTCCTAGAAATACCATAAACATTTACTAGAAGTACTTTCTGCTGTGTAGGAAGAATAATTTCCTATCTGGAGGAAAAAAATATATGATTGGTTAAACATGTTAAAATACAAACAGCAAAACAAAAATGTTCTCTCTTAAGAATCAGAGGAAAACAGAGTTCTTGAAACCACAAAAGGTCTTTCAATCACAGCAGCAGTTAAGGCTAGGAATTAATAGTTTGGGATTTCTTATGGAAAAGAACCACGAGCCAAATCCTGTGTTCAGGTTAGTATCTGCAATTCCAACTTTGGGGAGGGAAAGAGGGTGTGAGTGTCTGGAGCCACAGGAGGCCCGTTCTGGGCAGCCACTGTGCTGGGGGCAGCAGCTCGAGAACGGCCTGAGAAGCCTTTGGCTCAAGCCCCTCTTCTACACCCCAGAACCCCAAGAATTGCCACAGACTGCAGGGATGTGAGCCACAGCACACTGCCAAACTTCCCACGGTAGTTGGGGTGCTGCATTAGGAAGCAGCTTTTCCTCATGGCTTCCCTCCAGAGGGAAGGTCAGGCTGGCTGAATTACTCTGCTCCAAACTGTCCATTCCCAGCACACAGGTCTGATTTCAGGGTAGATTCACCCACGGTAATTAGAGCTCCAGGTTGGCAAATGGATCCTGATAGTCAGATAATGTCCTGCCCCTGACACTTGTTCCTCACTGCATCCCTGTTCTTACTTGGCAGTGCTGCTGCACCTTCCTTTGGGGCAGTAAGGTACCTCTGACAGCTGCAGTGCCCCTTAAGTCCAAGTCATTGTTTCTGTTCATTTAATCCATGGCAGAAGTGTTGTTATCCAGAAGTGGATTTGTCTCAGGCATATTTGTGGTCTGTCATGAAATAGTGAAACCACTTACATGATAAAATACTCATTTGCATCAAACAAGAATAAATTTCATTTTTTCTTCTGACAAATGGTCTTATCACACCTGGAGGCTGATTCGTTGGGCTCAGCAGGTACACAGCTCTCTGAAAATCAAGACATTCAGGACTTTCCTAAATCCACACTTAGCCTGCCTCTCGTGAGTGCTTAGATAAAATAGCTTTCATCACCTTTTCATCACATCAAACTCCAGCTGAATCATTACTGCCTACTGCCACGGTATCACGAATAAGCTTCTCAGCCCCTGAAGCCTGTGCAAGTTTTCAGCAGTGTTGTGGTGGTTTTATCACATATTTCATTCACAGATTTGCAAAGATAGGGTCAGCGTTGGTACAGCAATGTCTCAGGAAGGGGGACGCGTAGAGTTTCGGTGACTTGCCCAACGTCTGTTGCAAAACATCAGTGAAACAGAACCCAGGCTCGATTCAGCAGAGCACTACACCAAGTGCTTAACTTTGAGCAAGAGTTCAAGCTGTTTGAATGGAGACAGATTTAAGTATCTGTATAAATACTGTGCTGGACTGAGTCTTCAGCTTTCAACAGCTAATTATTGTTTACAGCTATTTCAGGGTTTTTTCATGCAGCTCAGCATCTCTTTGGATGGCGGAAATATTTTTAAACTCATTTAATGGTGTGGAAAAACGTCCTGCTTGCTGGCCTTTTGGCAACTCCAATGTTCATGCGTATGTTGGGGGTTTTGTCTTGTCTTTTTAGATGACACCAGCAACTCGACAAGAAGTTCTCGGCCTTTACCGCAAGATTCTGCAAATAGCCAAAACCTGGCAGTCGGCATCGGGACAGATCGAGGAAACCATGAGAGAGAAAGAGTACATCAGAAACGAAGCCAGAACCTTGTTCCGAAAAAACAAAAATGTGAGTGGCCTCACGGTTTGGAATTTCCGAATGACTCTTCTCTTGCTCTTTGCACTCTGTGGTTGGATGCTAAGATAGGAATTTAAGGGTTGAGTCCCCAAAATTTCATTCACCTTAAATGGTGGTGTATTTGGGTTACGGTTTAAATTTCATCTCTGAGAAAACTGTAACCCATTTCAGCTCTTCATTAACTACTGCAGAAGTCTAAAAGGTCTTTTTTCAGTAAGAAAGTGCCAAGAAAAAAATTAAATTCCAAAGATACTGCCTGTGTAATTGAAGCAGCTTTTGATCTTTACAAAGTTAGCTAAGTGTATCATTACCCATGCAATGGCAAACAGAGCTCAGCAGCTTCTTTTTTTCTTTTCAAAGCAGCAATTATTGGCACTTCTTTTAAAAGAAGCACTTTAATTTTTTTCTTAAGGAAGAAATTTCAAACCCTGGTAATCAAAGGCCCTTCTTGTAATTCAAGATCACAACACTTATTTATATCCCATATTGGTCTGGGACTAAATTGAAGTAATGCAAAATCAAAAAAAAATGAATTTAAGTCATAATTCACACCACATTTCTGACTTTAAAGGGAGTTTCTGGATAGGATGATAACAGAATGTACACCAAGCAGTGTCTTTCCTTTCTCCTCTAGCGACCTTGCAGAGTGACAAACGGGTGAGTGTGGTTTTGTCATAGCTGTAGTAGTAGTTTACACGTGTATTGTCTTTCTACAGAGAAAATACCATGTTTGGGTAAAAAACTCCTCCTTTAGCCTCAGTCCTGACAGCCTCTGGGCCTTAACATCCAGCTCCATCAAGCCCAGAACTGTTGAGTCAAGGAAAACACCAATGTTACCTTTTATGGATGTGAGAAACAGAATCATTGCATCCTTGGCGTTGCCAAAACAAGCCAAGGAAAGCCACGTGCTGTGCATCATTTACACTTGAGCTTCCAACTGCTAATTACTGTGCTCCTATAAAACACTTGTTTGTGTGATCATCACAGGTAACAGATCCAAAGCTGATTAAGCAGTGCATAGAAGAATGTGAGGCAAGAATAGAAATTGGACTTCACTATAACATCCCCTACCCGAGACCTGTGAGTATAAATCACAAAGTCTTTGCTGATTCCCACTGAGCTTTGCCTGCACAGCAAAACCATCAGTTTACATCACTCTCACTGCACTGCATTTTTAGATGAGCTGGCATCTCAATGTGTGCTAAAGCAGAGCCAAGTGTACATTGAGATGTTCTCTGTCTTTCACTGTAAATTGGAGGATTTCTTCTCAAAATAAGGAGTCAAAGTCTAAATGGAGTTTCATGAGCTAAACTCCCAAGGCCTCTGAGTATTTAGCCAGTCTTCTCTGGCCAATGAATATAGAAAAAAAATGGTAATGGAATCCAATAACAGAAGAGAATGAGAGAATAAAAATACCTAATTACATCTGCCATAGGTACAATAATTTTTATAGCCTGCATTACTGTTAACTGTTCTCCTGGTCATAAATCAGGCCTTATGAAACACCTGTCTGTGTTGCTGCTTCTTTTCCATTCTTCCTGCAGAAGAACATGTCCAAGATTACTGAAATGCTGGAAGCTGCAGCAGCGTTCTGTGCACCATTCAATGCAGTTTCCTCACTGCCCAGTCACTTCTGTCTGTAGCACTTTATGCTGCCTCCCACAGAGACATCCACTCTGCTCCTGTTGATGGGTTTATATTGTCACATCCATAGTTCCCTTATCAGGGCAGTCATGGTCAAAATTAAATGGTATCTTTATCAGATGCTGGCCTGGAATATGGTCACTGTTACCATCTGTTTCAGTACACAGAGTAACAATGCACAGCTGGCAAACAGTGGTCCCAGAAATGGGCCTAAAATGTGTGCTCTGCAGGAGTTTCCAAATCCCAGAGGATCTGCTCTCTCAGACAAACTGGATGATTATTATTTTTCCGATTCTAGAAATCTCTACTGCTGCTTTAGTCAGTGCTTTTACTACTATTTGCACCTAAACACCCATCTTACAGGGTGACAGCCTCAGCAGCAGTAACACCTGACTGCTACCACCTACATTTTTCAGTCATTTAGGGGGGTTACAGCTGCATGATTCCCACTGGCAGTCTTATGAAATATAAAGACTTTGTCAATCAAAAGAAGAGTCTGTCACCTATTGCTCCCTCTGCTTATGGAGTCAATGACATTGATGGTGCATTTTAACGTGCCATATATATAATCATGACAGTAAGGAGGCAGGCTTTCAATACATGCAGTTTGGGGTTATTTTGTGACTTGTTAAATAGGTATGAATAAATCACACAGTGATTCAAGACATCTGCTCAAGAATTTTTAGGGTATCTAGTTCTTACTCTTCTGGAACATTGTCAGCAATCCTATTTCATCAGGTATCATTGCAGTCTGATGTCAAACTGCAAAACAAAGTTACTAAGGCCTAGCATATATAGGATTTTCTTAAGGCCTAAAATGTATAGGATTTTATTAAACACGACAATTAGGGCCTGAAAGTTACACCACTAATCACTCCTCAGAGAGTGCTCCTCCTAGAAATCTACTAACCTGGCTTGAGACAATGCAGTTACCCTCTCCAAAGTGTGAAGTAATTATTTAAAACTCAGTGAGACTTAGTTTGTGTACATGCTGCCTTTTTCTTCCCAATATGCACCTAACTGGTGGGATTTTCTTTTCCAGATCCATCTGCCTCCCATGGGCCTTGCCCACAAACAAGGCCGCACATTGCGACACCAGGAAAAGTTGAGGAAGATTTCTAAGCCAATATACCTGAAATCCCACGATGAAGTTTCATAAGCCACCATTTAAGCTGTGATGTGTAATCACTTCCTTTAAGCTGTGAACTGCAATCCAGGTGATTTGTGTGCACGACTGTGAACGGCGTGGTCACTTGCTCACACATTTCCTGAGGCCAAAAAGCCAACTGCTCCATTGTGTGTGATGGAGAAGGTTGGTCTAGTATTTATTACATTTCAACCACTGACTTGTCAATAAAAGTAACACTTTTTAAGGAGCCAGGTGTGATACAAAGATTACTTTGACATCAGGACAAACTGCAGCAGGACCCAGTTCCTCCAGAGCTTCTGAAGGCCACTGGGAATACAGTCACTGCACCACATAGCTCCCTCCTTCCTCTCTGGTGCCTGCTCTGCCTGCTGTCCCTGGAGGAGAGTTCCAGTTTCACAGTACCCTTCATGGGGAGGTTTTGTTTCTGAATGGACAGTAGCAAAGAGACTCCTCCTCCTTTTTGCAAACTGCAGAGGAGTGGCCTAGAGCCTCCATGTCAGCTTTCCCTCCCTTTCCTTTGGAGAGGGTGTGGATGTGAAATGCAAAGTTTGGAATGCCATTACACAACTCTGAGTAAAACATTCCAGTGTTGGGTTCCTCAGGTTCCCATGTATGGACTGGCTGAAAACTCTCCCTTCAGGGTATCCCTATGGGAACAAGCTTAGGATGCTTTGGTGTCCTCACTGTGTGTTTGCACGTGGTCAGCTTTTCAGCATAATTGGCACACTGGCTTTCTCAACAATTACTGTAATTTCAGTGTTAGGTTTTAACTCTTATGTTATGGGCAGAACGCCACCTTTAGTAAAAGAAAGTATCTACAAGTCTCCTAAGGTTGAGGGGTATTTCTGTTTCACAGGTGCCTCCTGAATGGAAGTAAAATGAAATTAATTTTCCTTTCATGGGCTACCAATTGTTTGAGCTCCTTTTCACTGCTCTGACTTTACCAGGCTGTTGACACGTTCTCTTCAGGCAAGTTGGGGGAGCCTTCCCTCCTTCAGGCTGGCAGTACCAGTGAGACCAAGCTTGGACAAGAGCCACACTGTACTGGACACTACCTAAGCACAGTCCACAGCACTTTAAGGACAACCTATTCCAGCCTGACATTCAGAGTGGCAATAAAAAAAGCAAATTTGAAACAGGCATTTGTGTATGGTTTCCTTTGAAAGTGGGAGAAATCGATGAAATCTCATTTCTGAGCTCGCCAACTCATTCGAAACTCTCTGAGCTCTAATAAACAATGACAAAGAAATATTCCTGTCTCCCTGAGAAGTAAGTTCTAAGTTAGAGCTGGTCCTGTGCGGAACAGACTGACAGTGCCTCCCCCGGGAATGCACTTGTAAGGGCGAAAAAAGTACAAGCAGATGAGAAAGTACAAGAAAACAATGAGTGAATCAGCATGACAGGTACTGGCTGGCCCAATTTCTCACTACCATTTATGGCTCCAGTCCACAAAGGTCTCTATTCCCATATAATTATTTCCTGGGAATGCCTCATATGGGAAATAACAGGTAAAATGCCATTGTTCTGTCAGTGGGAGCTTTGCAAATTTACTGCTGCCAGGAAGACACAAAACAAAACTCCTTTAGCCTAGGAAAAGGGGGATTGCATAAAAAAAGGGGAAAAAAATTAACATGATTGCACACAGTGCTTAATTCTTCACTGAAAGAAGTCTAAATACAGGCTTCCTGTCCTAATTCTGATACAGCAGTGTAGGGATGCATCAACTGAGCCCAACCAAAACGTGCAGAGGCAAAGGGTTTGAATGGAAGCTTGAGCTCATTCTCTGTCATTAAACTATCATTTGAACCTTCTGAATTGCTGAAGTTCGTGTGACTAATGAAGGTGCTGATGCTCTGACGCACCAGGTGAATAAACAGCCATGGAAATGAGCAGTCTAAATTTACTGTCTGTGGTACAGGCACAGCTCTTTCCTGAGCACATGCTGTAAGATGTAGATTATTGCAAAAGAACACCCCTAAAATTACAGAAGATTTACACCAAATTGAAATAACAACAGGAGTTTCAGATTACATCTGAAGGAAAATACAAAGAAGCAACTTTGAAAAGGTTCAAGTACCCTCAAGTAACTCAAACGAATATCCAGTTGCTTAACTGAGAAACCAGCAAGTAACAGCATCCCATCATTTGAGAGGCCTTAAAATGCTGCACAGCCTAATAATTCTTCAAAGTAAATGTTTGAAAAATTATTAACTGGTGCTTCATTCTCTTTACTCTTCATCACCAGAAGGCAAAGACTGAAATTTGTTAAAACTTCAGGCTGTTCAGCTAAAGGAAGGATTAGTTTAGCCCTTTTATCAAGTCTGGAGAGCAAAACCTTTCTTTCATAGCTGAAGTTAAAGTTGCAATGGAAAGGAGAATCTGCATTAACAAGAATCCTTTGTTTTTGGAGGTCAAACTGGCAAAATACCATTTTGAGGGAATTTCATTTAAAAAAAAATTCATCTGCAACTCAGTCCAGCAGGTAGGCAGACATCTCCACTGGTACTCTTGTATTAGATGCCAAGGCCCATATAACTCCTGTCAAGAAGTATCCCCAGGATTGCACAATGTGTCATTCCTACCCATTAATTTTACTTGCAAAAGCAGGTTGTCCTAAAATGCCTCTGCATTCTGCAGAATTTGTGATGCCCTGGATTCGAGCAGGCAGTGTACGCTCTGTCCTGTACTTGCTGAACCTTCCCTTACTCCCCTTCCAGTAAATACTGTCATTTCCCAATTTATCACCCTAGTCAGGAGAGGCTTTGGAATAATTTAGAAGAAATTGACAACATTAACTTTATATTCTTCAGAAATAAAAGTCCTGAGTCAGTTGCATGAACTCTCCTGCAAAGCTAACTGGTAGGTGAGGCAGTAATAATTTGTTGACACAGTATCTAGCCTTGAATACCTAAATAACACCTCCTTTCTGCAAGCTCTGTCCCTAAATCCATCCATAAGTTTTTAATTTATCAAGCTGTGCGCTCATGACTAACATCAGCAAGCACACAACCTTTTAAGAAGATGGATGTGGCACCTGCTCGCTGAATGTACCCCTGGACGTTGGTTTGAGGTGAGGAAATGTTCATTTTGCTGCAGCAGCAGCACCCCAACTGATTCCCAGGGCAGCATCACAGCACTGAAACAGGTTAAGGTAGATTAGGTTATCTGATCCATCTTCCTGCTAACATAAGCTGCTTCTTGTAATACCTTTTAGATGTGAAGAAAATGAGGCAAGCTGGACCTCACTCTCCTGGGCCCTGGTGCCATCAGAAACGGCACCAGTAACATCCATCTTTATCCACAGACAGAAAGGTCACTTATTTGATCATACCTAGACATTCATTTTCAAGGATGCTAATTAAAACAGAGACCTGCAACTTTCACTAATAACTCTAATCCTATTAGGCAAAATATTCTAGCTACAATTAGAAGAATTTGGAGTCTTTGTATTGTCTCCTGCTTTTTCACTGTTTAATTTTCCCTTTAACAGCCCCACAGTGTTAAAATCCACAGGGGTGGTACTTCCTGAAATGAATTTCTGTACAGATAAGAGGAAGGTTTCAGTCTCCTAGGAAAATGTACAAACCCTGTCTGTCTTACAGCATCCCTAGCTGGAAATCCATCTCTGCTAAGGGAAAAATACCTCTTGCTCCATAATGCATTTTTTTCCATCTGCCTTGAGTTATTAGCAAGACTGTAAATGTACAATTTGCACTAATTACAGGTGGGGTTTGTGGCTTATTTAATGAGTGCCTCTAATTAAGAAATGAAAATTCTAAACCTGTAAATCCAAGGATTCTAATAATACTGTTACAAGGTACTTAGTTTGTCCAAAAATTTTTCACATTTCTGTCATGTCCAACGAGCGGCTGAGTTGCCTTTTTCTTTTTTTTAAAATGCATCTCAGCCAAGAAAGGTTGTGAATTTTAACGTTTAGCCAGTTTTATCACTCTCCAGGAAGGTCTAGACAATGCTCAGGAAATAAGGTTGGGAAGCTCATTTCAAAGAATCACAGAAAAACATCTCTAAGACAGAAATCCCTTGACAGTGAATTCCATTACTTTTTCTGTACTGGGGAGGGCAGCCTAGGAAATCATGTACTGCAGCAATCATCAGCTAAAGCAACTCAGCCGTGCCTGATCCCTGGTGAGGGGGATGCACAAACCCTCTTTCACAGGCTCCTCTCTTATCTATGTATTTTTTATCATGTCTGCAAAAGCTTCAAATACATCTTTAATTACATTCCAAGGGATGCCTTCATATCAAATCTAAACATCAACACACAGGAAGCATTTAGAAAATCAACACAGTGACAAGGACACTGCACACACGTCACAGCAAAGTCACTGTGTAGTCACAAGAACCACAACTGTGTCATTTCAGAAACTATCAAGTGTTTGTTTCTTCCTGCAGAGCAGCCCTGCACAGCACACCCCCAGCACTGCTGCCTTACCTTGCAGAGCCATTCCTAACAGTTTCTGTTTTGTGAATAGCTGCATAAAACAAACCAGTGGTCAATAAAACAATAGTGAATGCTGTGTTCACCTAAACACAACACAACAGACAAACCCATGGCAAGAACCGTGTCCTTTGAGGAGTTGCAGCAGCATCCCTTCATGCTTGCAGCAGGATACTGGGAATTGCCAAATGATGGCTGAGTCTCTGACTCTGTGAGGCCTCCAGCAAGTCATTAAAATGCTGCAATTTGGGCAGTGAAAAAAAAACACAAGACCCCGAATTAGTGGATGTCTGTGTAGTGCATGTTTTTTTAAATGCTGGCCTTGATCTTTGTGCTTCTCTTGTACTGTGTACACAACGAGGCTAATGATGCATCTTTAGTGCCTCCTTGGCATGCTGTGGGGATTAGTTAATGACTGCTCAGCTCTTTGAAGATGGTCGGGCTATTTTATTTTTAATTAATGTTTGCAAGCTACTTTGAGCTTCTCTGATGAAAGAGCTTAAACAAGTACAAAATTTCAGGCAGTTATTAGTCCAACAAGCAAGAGAGCAAGGTGAGGAAGTGTGCTGGCTTTGGCTGGGGGAGAGTCAATCTTCCCCACAGTGGCTGGTGTGGGGCAGTGTTTGGGATTGTGCTGAACACGGGGTTGATAACACAGAGATGTTTTTGTTATTGCTGAGCAGGGACTGCACAGAGCCAAGGCCTTTCTGCTTTTTGTGCTGCTTGGCTGGGGAGGAGGCTGGGGGTGCCTGGGAGGAGACCCAGCCAGGACAGGTGACCCCAAGTGAGCAAAGG
This sequence comes from Mohoua ochrocephala, assembly GCA_013398855.1. Lineage (NCBI taxonomy): Eukaryota > Metazoa > Chordata > Aves > Passeriformes > Acanthizidae > Mohoua > Mohoua ochrocephala. The sequence goes on from VZTA01000664.1 coordinate 79,745, forward strand.
GACGTTGCAGACCATATGATATCATGATCAGTGGGTAAGGTGGGGGAAAGGAGGAGGAAGAGGGGGACATTTGGAGTGATGGCGTTTGTCTTCCCAAGTCACCATTACATGTGAGGGGCCCCTGCTCTCCTGGGAATGGCTGAACACCTGCCTGCCCATGAGAGGCAGGGAATTGACTGTTTTGCTTTGTTTGTGTGCGTGGCTTTTGCTTTCCCTATCAAACTGTCTTTATCTCACCCCATGAGATAGTGGGGGGGTGAGTGAGTGGCTGTGTGGGGCTGGGCTGCTGGCAGGAAGTGAAGTGAGACTGTGGGAGAAAGAAAACAGCTCCATGTATCAGGTACCCAGAATGGGTAGGTAAATAATATTGGAATAAAAAAGTTATAAAATTGTGGCACAAGCACACTGCTCTGGGAAGTGGCAGGCTCCCAACACTGGTGCTGTCTACAAGTCTTCCGTGGGAATTCTGAGACACATCATCAAGGAATGACCACAGTTCTATAATACTGCTCTGGTAG
>VZTA01000665.1:0-87809 GCA_013398855.1 Mohoua ochrocephala
CTTGGTGTCATCCATGAGTTTACTGAGGGTGCACTTCCTCCCTTTGTCCAGATCATCAGCAAAGACATTAAACAGGACTGGGCCCCACACTGCTCCGTGGGGACAGCACCGGTGACCAGCTGGGTGCAGCACCAATTCTGCATGACTCCCTGGGCCCAGCCACCCAGGCAGTTCTTAACCCAGCAAAGAGTGAGCCTGTCCAAGCCCTGGGCTGACAGCTTTTCCTGGAGAACACTGTGGGAGACAGTGTCAAAGGCTTTGCTGAAGTCCAGGTGGACACATGCCCAGCTTTTCCCTTTTTCCCACCCGCTAGATAGGTCATTTGGTCACGAAAGGAGATCAGGCTGGTCAGGCAGGACCTGCCTTTCCCAAACCCATCCTGGCTGGGCCTGATCCCCNGGGACCTCCGTGGTCAGGCAGGACTGATGGTACATGATGGAGAGTGGCTTTGTGAGCCCTTCCACCAGCTCCCTCCTCATCCTAGGATGGATCTCATCTGTTCCCATAGACCTGTGAGAGTCTAAACATGCTTTAGGAGCTGCTCAGGACCCTAAAGTCACTCATGGCAAGGGAAAGGAGGCAGCCTGACAGTCCAGCCTGCTGCACACGCCTGTCCCCTTGGGAGCAGTCCCCTGGGGGTGGGAGCTGTCTCTGCACAGCACCTGCTGCTGTGGCTGTGGGCCATTGCCCTGCCCAGGAGGAGAAGGCAGAATGCTAGGGAACAAATTCCTGCTCTTTTGGAACAGGAAAATTTTGCTGGAGAGGCTTCACAGCAACTCTTTTCCTTCTCATTTTCCTCCTTTCTGTGCAGTGAAGGCAGCGGAGTTGTTGGTCTAAACACCATCTTCTACAACACAGGCATATTGGTATCCTGCATTCCCGATCTTCCTGACGCACTGGTTTCAGTACTAAAGCCTACAGGAACAACAAATTGCCCAATTTGCCTTAGTGAGCAGGAGCACACAACCTACAACGTCCTCAGTATTTGTCACACATTCAACATGCAGCACAACGATTGCTTTGTACCTTGTGGAACGAAAATACACCCAGAAGCTGCGAAGAAGAATTTCCTGTAGTGTTCTGGCAGACCAGCTGCTGGCACAAAATTGATGCGAGACATAATCTTTTAAACAGGATTTTTATCTTATCTTCTGGCACTTTAAATGTGCCCATTCTCACAGTGTTCAGATATCGCATATGTCAGGACGTGACCCTGACAGCGTCTCCGAGGATAAAACCAATTAGTCTCTCATAAATTCCTGCAGACATGTTCACTGAGGTATTTATTTCCAGTTCTTCCTTTTGGAAGTAATTGTGTCATGTAGAGAATTAAACCCTCTTTTATATTTATGCACTGGGTGATGTAATGGAAAGGCCACTTTCTGCGCATCATTTACCAAAGAGAAGGAATTTGCCTTGTGCAAATTTGTTACCCAGGCAGTGAAATGACTGTTTAGTCACTATACCTTGTTACACTGGGACAGCTGCTCAGTGCCAGCAGTCCAACCAGGGCTGAGTTTTCTTGTCTTGTGCCAATGGGAATTGCTTTTTGTGCTAGCCAGCCTCTCAGAACGCTGCACAGATTAAAAAAGATGGAGAAAAAGTGATATACAGTCCTGAAAGCCGGTCCCTGAACTTCAGCTTAAAGATTCAACTCAAAGAGGACAAATTCCCTCCTTCTTGAGAGTTATTACACTTATTTTCCTCCCACCCCCTCCAAAAAAAAATGGAGCTACGTTTTAAGAAGAGACTTTCCAAAAAGCTAAATCATCTTGGAGCAAAATGTGCTTTTAGTATCCCATTGCACTCCTGTGAGACACCCATCGGGTTTGTCCTGCGCTGGAATACTTTCAGCAAAGTGATGTGAACAGCTATTTCTTTGCTGTCTCAGGGCAGAGAAAAAAAAAATCCATCATATCTGATAAGTGATTTGGATCAGGATTAGTCATCGATTTGTGAACAGTGCTGCCACTGGGAGGGACACGCTGCAGGCTGATAATGGACCGTGCAAGGGCAGGCTTCCTGCTCCAATAAAGGAAGAATTGTGCACTCTAATGCCAGCAGACAAAAATTTCAGAGGAGATGTGATTTTGATTAGGGTTTTCCCATCTCTGAATAATAGCAAAATCTCAATCTTGTTAATTTGTTTCTGCAAGACTGATAATTTTTAACAACTGATAACATAAACACTGGGGGGTTTTTTGCCTGGCTCATTGCCTGTAAATCTCTAATGTTTTAAAGTCACTCCCCCGTGTACGTTTTCCCATTGTAAAAGCAATATCAAACAAATGCATCACGCTGCTTTGGCTCCTCCTTGGTAGCAACTTCAGATATGCAAGGAGAGAGCATAATAGATTCTCCATGGAAACCTGCACTTTAACAGTTTGCTTTTGTACATCTTGGGGACTGATGAGCACCATCAAGAATCCTCTTTCAACAAGGTGTCATGAAAGATACCAGACCAAGGCCATCAGCAGTATCCATGAGGCCACGAGGGTGTACCTTGCCAGGGTGCAGCTGCCTTTAGTATCAGAGTGTTTTTGGGGTTTCGGCCGAAAACCTGTTTCTCCTCAGGCAGGCAGCAGTGGCTGACACACCACCTCTCAGGTGGTCACTCGTTTGTTTTGTGGCAGCAAAATCAAAATTCCCTTTGCAAATGCTACCCCTGCTGTTCCTGCCTGTGTTTGTGTCATGGTTTAACCCCAGCCAACAAGAGCTGCTCCAGAGTGTGTCTCTGGGACCAAAGATCAGATGCCAAGGTGAGTGGGAAAGACAGTACAAATCTTTGCTAACCTAGAGGTGCTGTGCAGCTGCTGAAACCAGGCAGCTTTCAGGAATTTGCAATCTTCAGTGGGTGTTTAATAATACACCTGCTCATTGATTTGTGGTCAGAAACATTCCTGCCCTGGTCAGCACGCTTTCTCCTCCTCTCTGTCCCTCCCCCTCTTTTTTTGAGTCCGTTTGTCTCACATTTGTCTGATCACTTGTTTTCTTCAGGAGTTCTGAGTACTTGACTTTTCTTATTATTTGGGCAGAAGCATCAGTTTTGTGGAGGAGGTGGTGGTGACATGTGAATCCCAGGAGTCTCCATTGTCAGGGATATGCACGGCAGAGCCGTAGCAGCTGTAGTGATGCTGCACTTAACAACACCGTGTGCTGTGGCACCGGGTGAAACCCTTGCTGCTTCTTCCCAATAGAAATGATACCAACATTCATATCTAAGCACTTGCTGGATGCTCTGCCTGGTTACTCCTCCACTTTTGATACACAGCTGGTCAGCTCGGGCCTTGCAACTGCTGCTCGTGCCGAGAGTCACCCAGGAAAAGAAGTCACTCCTAACAGTTAACCTGGTTGGAGGGCTGTGCAATCAGGAAAATAGGCAATCAGTTATACAGAGCAGTAAACAAAGCAGGATCTGGCGGGCCCAGAGGCTGCTCAAAGATACCTCCCAGCCAGGATAACGTTCATCTGACTCCTGCTCCGCCACACATTTCCTCTGAGATCTCAATATTATTGTTACCTGGCCCCAAATGCATCATAGTCGGTTTCTGTATGGCAGCAGCCAGAGACACGGGAGTAGTAAAAAAAGCAACTGATTTGCTCTTCACATTATTTATGTGTTCTCCATCCCCTTGCTGGCAGGATCGAACCATACTCCACCTGTCTCACACACATCATTTGCTAAGCAGAAGGCTGCTGTCCCCAAAAAGCAGCTGCTGGCACTCAGGTGGACACTGGCTCCAAAAGCTCCTGCTGAGCTCCACGCTGGCAGCATGGCTGGGAGGCACGGACACTTGCTCTGGCAGTGAGAGCACAACAGACCAATCCAGGGTCTCAGTACAGGTCCTATTGTCACTGCTGTGCTGGCATGAGCAGATTCCAAGAACAGGAAAGCAGAGGGGGTCGTCACACCAGGCTTCACTGCAGGTATTCTACACTGGACTTCCCCAAGATCTGATGTGAAATAGAGGGTGCAGTGAGGAATCCTACGGGAACAGCTGCTGCAGTTAAGCTGGACACTCATATCTGCAAACCTCCTCTTCCAGAGGCTTCTTGCCAGGGCCACTGTCACATGGCAGCAGGAAATAAAGCTGCAAGCTGTTGCTGGCAGGCTCAGATCCCTGCCTTTGTCTGAAGCATGAGTGTAGAAAACAAAGAACAGAACAGGAAACTTTGATGCTGGTCACCCTGAAAGAAACCAGTTACCCCAAAGGAAGGCAGAAACTCTGCACAGGACCAAGGCATTCACTACCAGCACTAAACCTACAGGGTCTAAATTGGAATTTCTCCTTTGACTACTTGGGGTCTTTGTTTTCCCTCTCTAGAAACACCGTACTGAGAGAAGTAAGAGCAGTGTTTGTCATGGAGTCACTCCATAAGGATCTCTTATGTGTGTGGTTTAATGCTGCCAGACCAACAGGTTATTTATTGACCTGCAGTATCTCACTTTTTGCAATGACTACAGGACCCTCAGGACAGCTCTCTCTTGCATATTCTTAAGTTGTTAAATAAGCTCTAGCAGTCAGTGCTGGGAGCTCAGGTGACTCAGAGCTGGCAGGAAAAGATAGTTTAAAGAGTTCTGTGCCTCTTGGTATTGCCTCTTTCCTGTGCTGGTGGCAAGGACCATCCTGCCACAAAGCTCACCATCTTTTGGACTGCTATCCAGGACTGTCCTGCTCCCTGGCAGCCCAGCACCTTACATTCACTTGCTTCCTGTCTGCATGACTTGTCTGAGCAACACCCAGCTCCATTTATGGACCAAAGGCTCATTAATGAGATAGCAAATGTAGTGAAGAACCAAGCAAAAAGTCAAGTCTCATGTTGGTTGCCCACAGTAGCAGCACAAAATTAAGAGGCTGGAGTGCTCCGAGCTGGTACTGGGGGACTGATTCTCTCCCAGCAACAGCGAGAACCAGCCCGCCTCATCTTCCTGAGGAGGAACCCAGTGTTTTCCCAGAAGTCACTCAAGGTCCGTAGAAATCGGTCCTAATGGGAGTGTCATGTTGCCAGGGACTGGGACGTCTCCAGAGAATGTCAAGAAGCCAAAGGCTACGTTGTGAATAACAAAGATTATAAGTTATGGCTCAGAAAATAGATGCTTTCAGGCACAAAATGGATGTTCATTTTGCTTGAGAGGACTTTAAAAAAATTAAAGCATACTGTCATCTCCTCTTTAAACTACATCTCTAGAGAAGAGGTGATGAGATTTTCTTTTTTCCCTCCTTGACAAGTCAGAGATTAAAGAAATTTAAAATTAATGCAACACTCAAGAAAATTTAGAAAAAAGATAAATTCCCTGTCTGCCAATCCTGTGAGCTGGTGGAGGTGACCTGGGCCAGGGCAGCTGAGGTGGTTTATGTCAGGGTCTGAAACACAGAACAAACAAAGGCAGAATAGCTGTCAGACAGGTCTGAACCCTCTGCCTCAGCCATCCCAGCACACTGAGGGGGAATCTCAGCCCCTTGTCTCTTGGATGTGGTGGGTAAGCATGGCACTGCCAAAGAGGATGTGAAAAGCTACTCTGCCTGTGAGGAAAGGCTGAGAGGGCTGGGGTTGTTCAGTCTGGAGCAGGGAAGGCTCAAGGGAGACTTTATTGGGGCCTTTCAGTTCTTAAAGGAGTCTGAGAAGAAAGACAGGAACAAACTTTTTAGTAGAGCCTCTTGCAATAGAATGGGGGATAATGGTTTAAAACTAAAAGACGGTAGATTTAAGAGATAAGATATAATTTTTTGTAATGAGAATGATAAAATGCTGGAACAGGTTGCCCAGAGAGGTGCCCCATCCCAGGAAACATTCAAGGTTAGGTTGGATGGGGCTCTCAGCAACCTGATCTAGTTGAAGATGTCCCTGATTATTGCAGACTGATGGCCTTTGAATGCCCCTTCCAACTCAAACTGTTCTGTGATTCTGTAATTCAGTGATCTTTGTAATCATAATCACTCAGTGTGTTGTATTAGGTGCTTCATCAAACTTCCTAAGATTTGTGGTTTACTGAGGAAGCTGTGATAATTCTCCTCATGAAACACCCGTGTAAAATCTGCTGTTTGCAGTCCCATTGGAACCCCAGCTTGCTCCATACGGAATTCAAAGCTAGATGATGACCTGTGCCCACAATACAGTGGTGGGCACCAGTACTGGGGTAACTTCTATGTGAAACTGAGCATCCCCTGCTGCAGATTCAGGCAACTTGCAGCTCCTGAGTCACTCTGCTTCTGCCAGGTATCCTAATTGGTTGTGTTAAGGTACCACAAGTTCTGAGTACAGCTCTGTGTTATGAACTGACCACAACCCCCATTTCCATCGCCCTGCGTTGCTCACAGGAAAGAAGGTAAAAAATTGGGAATGAATTTCAGCCCATGGAAGAAGGGAGGGGTGTGGGGAAAGGTGCTTTTAAGCTTTGCCTTTGTTCCTCATTGTCCTACTCTGTTATTAATTGGCAATAAATTGAACTCATGTCCCCGGGCTTCTTAGTCATAGCCCAGGGGTGCACAAGGTGCACTTACATCTCCATGATCAAATACAGCCATGGATGATGGGTCTAAACTGAAGAAGGGTTGATTAAGGAAGAAGTTTTTTACTAAGATGGTGGTCAAACACTGGAACAGGTTGCCCAGAGAGGTGGTGGATGCCCCGTCCCTGGAAACATTCAAGCTCAGGTTGGATGGGGCTCTCAGCAAACCGGTCTTGTTGAAGATGTCCCTGCTCATTGCAGGGAGATTGGACTAGATGACCTCTAAAAGGTGCTTATCAAGTCAAATGATTCTATGAGGGCTGTCAAAAAGCCTGGCAGCAGGCTCTGGGAGGGGAGGCTGGTGAGAGCTGCAGGCTTCCATGAGGCACCTGAAACGGGCTGGGGAAGATTCACAGCAGGGACAGAAAGCTGCATCATTTCTAACACGGTCCGCTGATGTGTTCCTCCTTTTTTTTATTGCTCCCTACTTATCTGTGTTTTCCACTTTTATCTCCAATACTGGTTTACCCACAGCACAAGGCTACCCCTGGAGGGACCCTGGCTGATGCTGTGATGCGTTTTCACAGGCTGAGATCTCCAGGCAATTACAGACTGACTGGAAATCAGTGGAACAACTTCACAGCCACATCCTGTCAAGATTTGATCTAAGCAATTGTACAAAAATTGAGAACTAGTATCTTCACATGCATAATGCATGCTTTGATTTTCTGCTTGCTTGGCATCCTTCTAAAGAAGCTGTTGAAATATTTCATCAACAAATGAAGATCTCAGCAGAAGCCTGAGATAACATGCTGAAGGAAAGGAAAGCAAAGCAATGTGAGAAGCTAGATTTTCCTGAAGTCAAGTCCTGTCCTGCTCCTCAGCATTCCTGTGACAGATCCTGACCTATGAACAGTCCAACCCACTGATGAGGGCCCAAAGGTCAGGCTGATGTCTGGCCCTGTAGTGGACAATGATGTCCAGGCAGCTGCACGAACAGCAGTAGCAACTCCCAAGGGCACATCTGGAAGGATGCCCGCAGGAACACCTCATTGCTGAGGCCAACGTTCTCTTGCCCATAAAAGAGGCAAAGAACAAAGCAGAAGCCTTTTATTTGTACTGGGCTTTGGGAAAAAAATTAAAACAAGAATTTTTGGAAGCCCGAAGAAGAATGGTCTCCTAAGACAGAGCTTTAATTTCCATGCTGAGAAATTTCATTGGAACTCCAACTTCAGTTACTGGGTTTTTCCAGGGTTTATAGCCAGTAATAAAATAACTACTTACAGTAGCTTCTCCCTGCCCCCCCAAGTAAAGCAATGAAATGTAAATTACGTGCAGTGAATAATTTTTAAAATACTGCATAGAAAGTTGCTTGAGCACTTGTAAGCAATTGAAAGAGATTATTTTTAGCAGCGTGTTTGGGGTGTTCTGCTCCAGAACACACCCTATGGAATGTTGCTAGCACAGTGGGCCAAATCTTTCACTGGTGGGAAATGGCATAGCCCCATTAACCCCACAGGTTACACTGACCACACTGCTTCCCCTTCCTCCTCCTGCCTTGGGAAAAACCTGTCTGCTCTGCCAACAAAGGACACTTCAGCCTCAGAGAGAAGAGCTCAGTTACTAATAACTGACTGAGTGCAATGTATCCAGTCCGTGTTCTGCAATCTGTGCAGGCCTTTGAAACCACACAGGGTGTGCAAACCCCTCCATTTCAAAAGGAAAGAATCCCATAAGTGCCATGGAGTAGTTCAAGACAATTAACTGAAGCTATTTTGGGAGCTTCAGGGTGTGAAGGGCAGCACAAAACCTGTCAAGAAAGTTTGGTCTTTAGGCCAGATGACCCTCAGTGTGACAATGTCATTTAGCAAAGAAGAGAGGTCTTTCTTGGTGAAGGCACATTGTGTCCTCAAAGATCCTATTTCCAAACAATAGCAAATCCATGCAGAGAAATTTGTTCAGTCTTTATCTTCAGGCCATTTGAGAAGATCCCCAGAAGAAACCACCACCATGCAAAAAAAGTTCTTGTCACTGTGTGGTCATGCTACAGAAGCAAACTGGGAGTTCTGTTCTCTCCCTTTGGATGGCCACTGAGAAAATATTGGTTTTGTATAAATCCTTGCAAGGGTATGAAGCTGAACACCTGACTTCAGAAAACAGCAATTCTCTGTCAAGGGAAATGAGCTGGGGGTCTTTTGCTTTTGGGAAGCCAAGAGCAAAGTGTTTTTTTTTCTTCTCCTTTTTTCTTTATCTGATACGTTGTCTTCGGCATGTGAATGAAAGACACATGGAGAAATAGCTGTTCCCTATCAGGGTGGGAGAGGATAAACCCTTAGACTGACCTTTTGCCTGGCAAATATTACCAGGAGGTGAAGATCAGGATTGTTTATGGAGGTTTCAAAGGTCTAATAAGGAACCAGGTGTCCCAACCCTACTGGCCATCAATAAAAAATGTACCTTGAAATTTGTTTCAAGGATCTTCTTTTTCTTCCTCTGAATGAGGCAGTCATAGACATCCATTGCTCCACTGAAAATAACACACAAAAATATGTTAATGCTGGAGACTTAAAACCTTAAAGACTCCAAGGGTTACTTAGGTTGATTGCCAGCTTCAAACCCAGTGGGCCTTCTGCCGTATCACTAGAGTGGAATAAAAAAAAAGAGCACTGCTGAGAAGGCAAACCACTGCTCAGTTTAAATCCTGAAAAGAATGCATTTCAAAGACTGACTTAGTCATCAGGCCAGCCAGGAACAATGGTGAGTAGAAAAGTGAGTTGTCCAAGCTGCTAGCAAAAACCTGCTCCAGGCGTTTGTGAGAAAGGCAAGTGTTGACCTGTAACAGGTTCACAAGAAGTTCCTGAACTACAGGCCTCTCTGAAGAGAGAGAGGCAGAGAACTGCAGAGCATTTGTAATGCTGATGAAAGCCCAGAAAAACATGAGGAAGCCCATGAACTGGCAGGGATGGGCAGTGCAAGCATCGTGAGGAAAACAGACCATCCTGTTTCACTCCTGAAATCCTTTGAACTAGCTGATGAAATGGAGACTATTGCCACAGGAAGAAACTGCAGCCAAAGCCAGCAAAAGGTAAGGGCATCTCTGTGGTTTCGTGAGGATTTCAGATATTGCATTTAATTTATGCTGTTTTGAAACCAACATAGAATCATAGAATTCTAAACAAGTCCAATTGTAACATCAGCCCCTTTGCTGGAGTTTAAGCCCTCCTTACTAGAGGATCTTCAAGGCAGAGATAGAGCATCCATCTGCCTAGACCTGTCCTCATACAGCTCAGGAAGCTCCTGGAGTGATCACTGCCTTACCAAACGGGAACAGGTTCCTGCCCCAAACCAGCAAACACTCAGTGTGAGATCCCTGTCAGCCTCCAGAGGTTCCCCATTTTGCTTCAGGGATTTTTTTTAAGCTGTGGATGTCTCAGCAGCTACGTGAGACTGACTTGGATCAGCTGCTGAGGGATGTAAATGCTTCAGGGTAAGCAGGGAGTAACACCCTCACCGAGCCTGCCTTGGGGTTTTTTTTGTGTCACTTCGCCCACTCAGGGTGTGCAGCCAAGCTGACTCACGTCTGGCACAAGAGCTGCACAGGCCTTCCCTGTGCTCCCAGAGAGCCTGCACTTGCCCTGCAAGCCTCTCACCCCTCAGCAAAATAAAATCTCAATTATTAATCTCGTCCACATTCCCCCATCTCCTCTGCGTGTCTCTGTTACTTTTGCTGTATCTGATGACGCTCACCAGGGTGCAAAGTGTTGATGTCCTACACTTTGAGGTACTCTCAGGATGTTTCACTTCTGGTCTCGCCAACACCTGCAGTATTTAACTCCTGAACCAAAGGAGGCTTTCCCCCATGCACTGCTGATTAGTGCTTCAGGGGCAAACTCCCCCTGCCATGGGACGGAAGTTCTGCTCACCCTGTCAGTGCCCTCACCTTCTCCCACCACCCCTTTGCCCCAGGAGCAGGCAGGCACTGCACAGTCCCCACTCCTGGCACTCTCCCAGGGCAGGGCAAGACCAAAAGCTCTAACCTTGGGATGAAAACGAGAAGGCACAAAGGGATGAATTGGCTAAGAGGATGAGCAGGAAACTGATTCCTGTTTCTCTGAGTTGAGTCCACCAGTAAGGCTGTAGGAGCCTCTACAATTCTCCATGGCTTTCCTGATTCTCTTCCCTCTGTTTCCTTCCTGCATGGATGATGAGCTGGGCAGCATCCAGGCAATTGAACCCCGAGCTCAGCCAGATGAGTGGAAAAATCCAGGACATAAAGACCGAGATGGAAAATTTGTCTGTGTTCAAATTATCATTCGATTTCACAGAACAAGAGAAATACCTTCCCCTAAGAGAACCAGTGTCTTGTTTTTGTGGGATCTAGGAGTTGTAAGAAACCTGTGAAAGAAATAACATTTCTTCTCCTTTTTCTCTGCCCCTGCTTCCCCCTGCCCCCTGCAAACTTGAGTGAAGACAGTTTGGAGGTTTCCATAGTTACACAGCACCATTAAGCAAGAGGGAAAAATAATACCTTGGGGACCGTGCAAGAAAAAGAAAAAATATGTTTATTAATATGTCCAGTTTAACTGCTCCCAGTTCACATCATCAAAATTAAATAAGCTGTGTAGCAGAGGAAGGCTGCTAGTGAGAATCCTGTGAATGCCCCGTTCATTTGTGGGTGTCAGACTTTGACTCAGAGTGTGATGTCTCTGGTACTTCTCTGCCAGCCTGGCGCTGCAAGTGCCTGGACAGATAATGACCAGCATTTTCCCAGAGTCCTGCTCAGCAGCACATTAAGTAGTGACGATGGGGACCTCTTGTGGGATCCCATTACAGCTCATCGCCAACACACAAATCACCGTTCCCCAACCCAGGGAAGGAAGCCTGGCAGCAAATTTACAGTAAATGCTCAGAAGATGAGGCAAGTTCCTCACCATGCTCTTGTTTTCTGTCTAACACAGAGCTTTGCAGGCTGCATCATACTGACAAGGCAAAGAGGTTCCAGTCTATGGCAAGCTATTTGTAAGGAAAAGTGGATTGATCCAGGAGTTTTCCATCTCCCTTACAAACATCATGCCCTGGTGGAAGTGAACAAAGCAAAACTTTTTTAATGACTCTGGGACGAGGCCAAAGTATTCCAAAATAAGATTTATGCTAATTAACTTCCATTCTCTGGTTACAAAGCAAAACGGGGAAGCTGCTAAAAACTGTATTCATATTATTATACTCAGTTCTGTCTTGAGGTTGGGATGTGTATCCATTTTAAATGTAGGGAGTGTCCCATATAGCTTTGGGAATGTTGGACATTGTGGTGTAATAAAGTAATTCATTTTTTCAGCGGATGCCATATGTTATATTAATTGTTAGGAAAAACAGAAGAGAAATTATGGCTTTGATGCTCTGCAGATAATGCTGGATTTTTATTTCTTTTTTTCCCCCATCTAGGACCAGGATGCACACTCTGTATGTACATCATGTTCCTGAATTTACCGCGTATTTCCCCGTGTGCCGAGCCGACGGATCACCTGAGGTCTGGCTGCACAACAAAAACCTGGCTGCAGAAATGGCCTGGGCCATCCTTATCCATCTTCCTTCCTGCTTCCTGCATTGCTCATCCCGCAGTCCATGGCTCCACATCCTCGTGGACTGTCTGCCAGCTGCTGGACTGGCCAGAGATCATCCCAGAGCTACCTCCTTGCAGCAGACCTGCTGCTCCCCAGTGCTGAAGCTCAGAAGACCAACGGGTCCCAGGATGACCAGTATGTAGAAGCCTTGGCAAAAGAAAACTGCCCTGAACCTGAGGCCTTTGTGCACCTGAGAGCAGCTCTGGCTCTGCCATCCAACAGCCCCAGGGAGTAAAGGTACCTGGAAGAGCCACTGTGGAACAAGGGTCAACCCACAGGGATGCAAACAGCCCTTGATGAAGAGAGAAGCAGCATCAGCACAGAGTGAGAAACTACGTGGTACCTGTGGACACAGGAGGAGAAACACAGAAGTCCAAAAGGGGAGAGCAAAATGTGGAGAAATCCCGAGACTACTGTTTGGGAGGAGTAGGATAGAGACAGGAGGGAGAAGGCTGGCAAGTCCGGAGCAGATGGTTGCTTTGGAGAAGGATCTGACATGCTCAGATGGAAAAGTCTGCCAGGGCCATGCAGTGGCTTCACAGGCAACATGCCCCCACCCTGTCTGGAAGTCGATGCCCCCCTGCCATGCTATCAGCTGGGAGGGCACTGGATTGAGATGAATGAAAACCACTCGCATGAGGAAAGCAATATTAGTTAAAATGTCTTATCATACATTTAGTTAATTACTAAGTGAATTGCTTTAATGCTACACAGAATACACAGCTGTGTTTAATGAGCTGCTGAAAGGCTTTCTGGGCAAACTTTAATAATATCACTATTCTCACTGAGGAAAATTGCTGCAGGGGAAAATGCAGCTGTTCGCACCTAAAAATGTTCCGAGTGACAGCTCGCCAACTATTATCTTTAGGGCACACGGGAGTCTGTTTCATTAATATGAAATGTTAAATATTTATGCTTATCACCAGTGTGCAGCCGCCTGGGCAGGCTGCAAGCCCAGCTCTTCTGATGACAGAGAAGGCAATTTCCAGGACAGGTTAAATAAAGCCAACCCCTTCTTTTCACTTCCTGTCACAGCTCACACTTCCCAAGTCTCAGACCTGGAACCACCTCACACTTTCCCTGGGACTCTCTCCAGCAGGCCTCCGTCCCTTCCACGAGGAATGCCTCAGCTCAGACACAGCTCCCCAGCCCACAGCTGACCTCATGCAATTAACGAAAAACCAGCTGGTTACTCATGAGCAAGGAAGACGGCAGCCTGTGGTACGTCCCCGTGTGAGGTACGCCTGCCCTGAGACAGCGCAGGTGTCTCCTGTCTGTGCCTCGGGTCACTTCAGCAGCTCTCCGAGCCAAGAGTTGCAACTCCTACCCAAGTACAACCTGCAGTGAGCTGCATCTCATTTGTGGGTCTGGCTGTCAGGTGGAGAAGGGCAGCGTGCTGACAGTTCTTTTCTGAGAACTTGCCCCAGGAGTCTCCTGCTGCCTCAGAGTGACTTTGGGTATCGTGAAGAGTTGAGACAACCTGAAGCGCTTAGAGATCTGAGAGCACTGCGAGGAGCGTTTGTTTATCTTTGCTTGGAAGAAGCACAGCCACTTGGGAAAGATAAATTTCAGCGATGTTTTTGGCATCTATAAACAAAGTCAAATATTTTGACTGTAGCCATGTAGTGACTGCTGTGCATTACAAATACAGTCGGAAGCACTTTCTGCTAAGCACTTGATCAGCCTGGTGGGTACTTACTTGGTCTTCCTTCTATTTGTTGCCTCATTCAGAATAAAGTACCAATGTTCTGAATATAATTTGTGAATACATTATTCTATTTTGAGCTCAGGAAACGCTTCAGTCTTTTCCAATTTTCAGAGCACTTCAAGGACCAAGTGCAAACATTCTTGCCTGTATCATTTATTGAGGAAAGAAACCATTAGCTGCAGCAAGAGCGATATCTTAGCTGTGCAATTACGCTCATGGCTTGTCATCTGCCACTAATGCCTAGGGGAAAGAGAGCTTTTATTGCAGAATTATGCTGAAAAAGAAATAGTGCCGGGGAAACCTTGCCTTAACTTGCTCAGCAATAGTGGCCAGGCCCATTTGGCTCCTTCTCTTGATGGACATTCTTGTTATGGGGTCGTTCTGCTTAATGACTCTCTGCTCAGGTTTCTACGGCTCTCGTGTGGGTAAATGCTGTGGATGCTCCCAGCCTACAGCTCCCAGCCTGCCATTCTCGTGGATGCTTCTGTCCCTGCCTTGCAAGAGCCCTCGGAATTACAACCCGCTCAGGGCATAAACATATTTGTGAATGTACATGGGGCCATAAAATCCTGCTTTACACGCTGCAGTGTTTAGATCACTGCTTTGAAGGAGGCTCACAAGATATTTAACTGGCTGAGTTGCTGGATGGGAAGTGGCTTGTGGATGGAGCTAAGAGCTTTCTGGAGATTTTTTCCAAGCCAGGCAATTCTTCCCTGAGCCTCTTTGATCTTCAGTAACAAGACCTCCCAGGAGACTTGCAGCTCTTCCTGGCTACTGCCAGGCTAAAGAGAACAGTATTTTTCTCTCCCTTTTTTCTCTTATTGAAGCATTTTGCCTTCTGGGCACAATTTCCCTCCATAATAACCTGATTTTGCTTGTCTTTTTTTTTTAAAAAGGAGAGATGGATTGGAGAAAAAAACAAACCAGCAAAAACTGAGGCCAGCCAAATCTTTGTCAGGGCAGAACTAACCTTATGACCTGAAAGGAGATTAAGAATGAGAATGTGTCCCTAATCAGCCCTATGGAGAGCAGAAGAGCCAGGGACAGGCAGACTGGCTGTGCACCCCCTAGGCAGTGTGACCCAGCAGCTACCTGCACAATGCAGGGCTCCAAAGTTCACAACAGACACCTTTGAAGTCATGCTGGGAATTCTTCATCTCATCTGGGAGTTCTTCATCGTCTGCTTTCTTCCAGCACTGTTAACTACAGCAGGCAACAGCACAGGGAAAAACCAAGAGAAGTCTGTATTGCCCCCTGACCACCAACCTGTACGAGCCCAGGACCCGGATTTCCACGGCACTCCTGAACTGACAAAGAGCACAGCAGCTCCACAAAGGAACAACAAGTTGTTCTCATCCCTCACGCCCGGTGCAGAAGTCTTGTTTCCTTTGCTCTGCCTGTGACTCATAGAAATTTTCCTCCAGGTATGCAACAGACGCCAATGAGCGTCATGGCAGAGAGTTGCTGGGTAGTGACAGTCTGTAGGCTCATCATTCATATAGATTTCTGCAGGCCAGTTGAATTCATGCACTAATTTAACTGTCTCTGACTCTCCTGGGTTTGTTTTTTTTCATTTTTTAATAAGAGAAGAGCTGTCTTGTCCAAGTAAGTGAAATGTTCCAGGCCTGAAGAGGTTTGCAAAGGGAACTTGACAGTTTCTTGTAAGAGAGCACATATGTGCCAGAAGAAGCA
Source organism: Mohoua ochrocephala (assembly GCA_013398855.1). Taxonomy (NCBI): domain Eukaryota; kingdom Metazoa; phylum Chordata; class Aves; order Passeriformes; family Acanthizidae; genus Mohoua; species Mohoua ochrocephala. Next base: position 15,473 of record VZTA01000665.1, read on the forward strand.
GCAGAGCACAAGTTGAGGAACGGCAGATATGCAGCAAGTCAAGAGAGCAGCTGTGCCATCCAGAATGGAACACAGATCATTCCTGGGAACTGGCAGCAGGTGGAACTGTGAGGGCTGCTGGGTGCACATTGGTGCTGGAACACCAGTGGTGTGACTTTTCCCTCGGTTGCTGAAGCCAGCTGAGGTCTGGGTTGGGTTGTAAAAGGAATAGTCACGCAGTATCATGGGTGGTATCGGGAGACTTGGAATCTGTTGCTTCTAATCTTCCGTGTCACCACGAGGAATCCTGGACAGCCATGTCTAGATGCTTGCGAGTGTTGAAGAATGGGAGAGCAACAGAAAGGTGTCTGGTTTAAAATCAGCTTTGTCCTCCCCTTTCACACAGCCTCACCCTGAGTTCTGCCACAGCCCTGTGTGCTCTCCAGTGTCTCTGCCCATGTAGCCCCTGGGGAGCAATACCTCTTCTGACAACAGCAGCTGACCAAGGTGCCAGCTCTTACATTTGGGATGATTAGTTTGGCATCTTCCTGGGAGGGTGGCATAGCCAAGCCCCAGATCTCCACAGAGATGGGGACCGCCAGCCACGGAGGCTGCCAAGACACGGGCAAAGCCATGATCTTGTGTTGGCATTGGCCCAGCTGTGGGTCAGGGGCTGGAGGCTCCATGGAGCCATTCTCGTGTTAAGGAAACTTCCTTGTCTGACCATCCAGGAGCCACTCTGGAGTCTCTCTTGCACCGCCTGAGCTGGGACTGAAGCCCCTTCTCAGCTACACCCCCACACTCACAGTCAGACCAGATTTCTTTACCAGTTTGACCTCAGGTGTAAATTATATTAATAACATAGGATAGCTATTGCATGACCTTTATTCCCAGAGATACTCTGGACTTCTGCTACTTTGTGCTCTTCTCATTTGTGTAGCCACATAAATGTTTACAGGAGGTGACCTGCAGCTTCCTTGCTTACCAGTGGCATGAACAGCTGAGTCTGGCAGTTGTGAGCTCTTTCTCTCCAGGGGCTTGTGTCTAACAAATGCTGAAAGCAGTTAAAGACCAACTCACCTGAACAGATCACTTATTTTGCATATTTTAGAAAAAAACACTAACAGCTGCAAAGGCCAATAATAAATGGTAAAGCCATTGAGTGATGCATTTGTTTTACTGTTGGTAGAAAAATCCATGTGGATAAAAGACGTGCATCATATTTCTGCTACACTTGTACGCAGGAATGGCCTAGGATGCCGTGTCCTGACCAAATGCCAATGCCATGAAGGAGAAAAGATGGGAAAACTTGATCTGTTTGCTCTTGTGGCTCTATTGATAGCCCTCAGCATGGCTATTACCCACCTAGAGGAATGCTGGTATCATTTCGTTCGGTCAAGTCAGAGCAAGAGCACACCAGGAGGCAGAGCTGAGTAGCAGAAAAATGCCCCGGAAGGCAACTTGGGAAAAGTAGGTTTATTCTCAGCTCCAGGACAAAACTTGTGGTCGAGCCAGCTCCTTCATCTATAAAGCAGACATCTGTGCTCAGAAAGTCAGGTGCTGGAATTGCACAGGAGCTGCTCTGTGGAAACAGAACAGCTTTAAAAATGGACAGTTGTTCTTGGAAATAAGTCATATACATATATATATATATGTATGTATGTATTTTTATTTATACCTACCTCTATTTATTTGTCTATATAAATATGTATTTATGTACCTATATTCATGTACAAATGTGCAATATGTCTGTATTTGTTTATGTATGTGCATGTATACATACAGGCATGTACACATATTCACGTGGAGAAATAAATTGATTCTGTGCAGGACCAGAATCTCAGCTTGTGCTATTCTCCTTCTCACTTCTCCTTCTCCTTCACTTTCTCCTTCTCCTCCTTTTCCTTCTTCTTTAATGAAATGGAGTGAAAAGGCTTGAAACTGTGAAATGAGTGCCAGGAGGCAGAACAGAAGGACTCTCTATCCGTGTGAGGATTTAAATAACCCAGCTTTCGGGGGCAAGGCTCAGAAGTTTTGAATGCAGAGGGCTGGTAGATTGCCCTGCCTCTAAAAGCTGTTCTCAGGCTGCCCTTCCTGGGTTCCTCCAGCTGACACCTTGCTGTGTTAAAGCTTGCCAAATTAGGGGGAGATGAATGGTGAGATATACAATTTTTACGGTGGTATTTATATGGTATTTATACTTTCTTCTGCTCTGCATAAGAAAACCTTTGGACAGGCTCACATCAGTGAGCAAAGGAAGGTCAGAGTCCTTGACATCGTTTTTTGCTCTTTCTGTGATCAAAAAACCATTTCCATGTGGGGACAACCTGCAAAATGCCCAGGTGAGACATCTTCCTTCCCCTCAGCCTCTGAGGAGTTCCCTGCACAACTGGGCTCAGATGTACCACAGTGGTTTCACCACAGAACTCCACCAGTGCTGATGGGAGACGAGTGCATAAAACCTGTGCTTAGGTCTTTAAGAAGCCTTTGAAGTAGTGTATCCATCTTTTAATCAATACTAAGACTCTTTGAAAGACCTAGAAACAATGAAAGCAAAACAGAAAGCTCCATCCAGTCACTAAAATCAAAGCGTGTAACAGTGAAAGAAGAGAATGATGCCAGACGAACATATCGAGCTGTAAACAGCAGCATTGCACATAAAAGTAAAAGCAAAGAACACCACACAGTGCATGGAGCAAGCTCCCAGTCCTGGGATTCCCAGAGCAGTGCGTTTGGGTTCGACTTTTCAATGGCAGAGAAGCCAGTACAGGGGTTAAAGAATCAAACATGTCATCACCAGCTCTTATTCCAGAGCCCCAGTGAGGAGGACGGCTCTGGGCTGTGTGCCAGGGCCCCATCACACAGCAACGTTATCCAAAGTTCTAGTTAGAGCTGACTGGAAAGATTTAGACCAGGCAGCAAACCTTAAGAACATGCCTTTCTGGAAAAACCCTGTGAGAACCATGTGGTTCTGACAAAAAACACACAGTGAAAATGTTTTACACTTCATTTTGGAATATTTTATTGCATCTGCTATTATTTCCCGATTTTGTTTTTTAATATTCTGACATCATGGGAGAAAATATGGATTCAATATTTTTATGGGAAAATGCCGTGGTTGAAAATCTTTATTTCTGTGCCTCTCCATTTAATAGGGCAATGGATTTTTCACAATACGTGCTGGAACAGCGACCAGAGCGGCTGTGGGATTGCCGTCCCTGCAGATACTCAAACCTCAGCTGAGCATGGCCCTGAGCAAACCCATGTAATTGGACCTGCTCGGAGCAGGGAGTCAGACTCGAGCTTCTCCGAGCCAACCTACATTATTCTGTATTCTGTGATGTAGAGGATGGGAAGAGGCTTGCTACGACACAGGGGAATGAAAGCCTAAGGAAGATTTTTTTTTTCCCCCATTTCACTCTCTTCTCCACAGAAAATCGTGAAGTGCAAACCATTAAATTTCAAAAACCTAAAAGTATTCCATAGTGCTGCCTCCTCTGGCAGAAGGGTGGTGGGGTCATTTGATCTTCCTTTCAACACAAAATTTTTTCCTTTCAGTTTAACATCAAACAGCTCCAGTTTGAAGCGGGACCTGAAGGATTTGCCCTCCTTGGACCTGGCCTACTCTTGCAGCGGTGTGACGAGGCAATCCATCCTGGAACTTCACAGTGCTGAGTGGAAGGCACGCAGCAGGGACTGACAACAGCACCAGCCTCCCTTCCTCTGCGTTTTCAGCTGCTTTCTCCACAGAGCTAAACAGGATTCTTTGCCTTTGCAAACGGATCGCCACAAGTTCCCGTTCTTTCATGTTAGAGGCAATTAGTGGGTATTTATAGTGCACCCCACGTGGAGGGACTGCTTTGGATCTAAGTGCTCTGGCCCAGTCCAAAGAGAGATTCGTGACTGTGGCTGCCCCTGCTGCCATTCTTTAACTTCAGATTTAGTAACCCTCAAACAGTTTCTATTTCTTTACTCAGTGCTTCAGTACATTGACCTTGACATCCCCACCTCTCCGAGGCCCCAGTGCTGGTGGCTTGGGAGCACTGGTGCTCCCAGGGCTTGAAGCCAGAGATGGAAGCCGCTGCCTGCACTGGCACCGCCCCTCTGGCAGCTGCCAGGCCCTGCTCTCTCGTGGGCACCCGTCCTGTGGTGGGCCCTGCATGAAAAGTGCATGGAATATCATGATGCAGTGCCGCGTTTTGGCTACCCCTCTCAGATTCCCTTCCTGAAGGAACTGATTCCAACAGACCCCAGTCTAGAATTAGACCTCCCTCTCTCTCTCTCTCTCTTAATAGCACTGTTCTCGAAACTGCAAATACTTCTCACTGTGTTCTGCTACATGCAAAGAAAATTAAGCAGCTCACAAACCTTTGCAGTTCAAAGCGTCCCAAATAACATTACACAGCCACTCTCAAATTCTCAATATTTGCCATCCGGGCTGCTTAGAAGGAATTCACATTAAGAATATATTATAGTTAAATATTATGCGGTTAGAAAATCAAATTTCCTCCGTAAGAGAGACATAAGCACTGTAGAAAAAAGCAGTTTATGACATTGCAATCAACCACTCCTGTGGGGTGGGGGAGAGTACAATAAAGTTCACACAGGCAGCATTAAATCTGTTACCTGCTAAATCACGGGTACTTGATTTTTACAGTGGCAAACATTTTCCTTTAATGCTTTTTCCTGTTATACATTTTATTGAACCACAATTTATCCTGGGCAAAAATCCCTACAGATCCCATCTCCTGTGGTTATTTCCCCTAGGACAGGTTGGAAATGGCTGGAGAGCCTGTTTGAACTGTGGTTTAGAACTTCCACTTTAATTGTAGCAGGGCACAAACCTGATGGGCAGGTTGAAGCAGATGTGGGTAGAGACTCCACATGGAGAATTACAAATGCTGAGGAGAAAAATGCTGGACCTCCAGTCCTGCAAGGGAACCTGTGAGGTTCTTGGGACACCCACTAACTCACCAGTCACTGTCTCACCTGCACCCCAGCTCTTACTGCACCTCTCACTTGTTAAGGCCAAGTGCTAATCTGCTCAGCTGAATTAAAAAACCCTTCAGATTCAATTAGCAGTGCCAGTTAAGACTTCTGCAGATGTTAAAGCAAATGACCTCCTGATTTTAATGTGTGCCTGACACATCTGAGAGGATGGTGGGATGTGTTCCCTTGTTCATTTGCCTGACCCTGGTGCAGGCTTGGACTCAATTTGAATTTAGCAGAGCCATCACGACAGGAGGAGGCCCAGGAAACAGCTGCCACCACCAGGCATCTCCTTGCAAGTCATCAAGTTTCCATGGCCTTGCCCTCTTACCTCCGTTTAAAAGTATCACAGTGACTTTCTGCAGGGAAAAGGGTATCTCGGTGAGATTTAGGAGGAAAGCCTAATTCCTGACATTCTCTACTCTGAACTTCTCCAGCAATCACAAAGCCTTTCTCTTTTTCCTTTTCATTCCCTTTGACCCTGCTCCAAAACTACTTCCGCCTCTCGATGTGGATTTCAGTGCTTCCACTTTTGCCTTCTTTTCAAGATCTGCTCAAACACGCGCCAGCCCACACGCACAACCACAGGAGCTCCTTTGCAAGAGAACTTTGGTCCCCGGGAAAAATGAAAACCCCAGTTACTTATTCAGCCTGCCCAATACAGGGAGACTGTTCCCGGCCTCGCTTTTGCTTGGTGCAAGTAATTCAAGTGTGACGGTCGCACGGTCTGCTCGCGGCTGTGTTCGCAAGGGCTCTTGGCTGCAAAACCCAGTTTGCATTTGTAAAAGCTGCATGAACTGGATACTTCTTAACAGCTGATAATATTTCTAAATCCCATGAGAGCTTGGGGAGGCACCCTGACCTCCTCCTTATTTTAGCTTGGCCCTCCACTTCTTATTTCAATATGAGTTGCTTACGTTGGGCACTTCTGATGTTTGAGAGAAACCTTTTGGAACCTTCCTTTTCCCAAGGCTGTTGGGAGCAGACACGTCACAGCCAAAATCTCAGCTATTTCTTGAGGCAGCCCTGCTCTGACAGCACAAAATGACGGCTGTGTATTACCAGTAGTTGTAAGTAGTGTTTTACAGAGCATTTTCCCCACTTTGCCTTGTGTGTAGATGTGAAGCAAATCTGATCCCTGCTGGTAACAGGCTGGGCAACTAAACCACCACTGTAGGTCGTTCTAATGGTCACCATCAGAGCTGCTGTTCTAGGAAGAAGAAAGCAAGTCTGAGAGGAATGATGCTTATCTCAGCAGGATGCCTCCTGGTTTTCTTTCCTTTAATGCTTCTTTCTTTTCTGTCTCAGGAAGCGATATGTTATTAAGTGTCCTTTGTGTGAGAGTTCAGGGAGTGATGGCAGTGATTTGAGTCTCTCTTCTGTTAGTTGCTAATGCAAACATCATTTTGGGTTCGGTTAATTAAATGGAATGACTCTAAAATCAGCATTTACCTTAAAAGCACTAAAAACTTCCTTCTGAATAAACGATTGCAATAGATACTGAAAAAGCCCAACATATATTTTCCTTAGGAACACACGGTGTTGGCCTCTGAGCACTTACAATGAACTTCACCTTCCAAATTGCTTCAAGAGATGCTTTCCACTCAGCTGCAGGACTCATCTCTCTTTATTCTCCCATTGCTTCTGTGCAGAGCGGTGCAACTAATTGATGTTTATTTCCCTGGCTGTTAAGAAAATGAAGAAATTTCCATTGCTATTTTTATTTTTAACTGAGGTCCCTATAAGTTAAAAATACATTTCACATTGGCCAATGAAGTTTAGCTGGAAAATGACTAAAAGATGGAAGTTGACAAGAATATAAATTTGCGTTAACAGTCCAACATAGTGCATCAAAAAAGGCAAGAGTAAGATTTTCTGAGCTGCTGTGAGCAATCTGGTGAAACAGCATAGACTCCGTAGGACTTTTTGGTGTCAGCTGAATCTGCTTTGCTGCTTTCCCATTTTTGTGAACCACTTGCACTTTCTTCACCCCACAGATTGTGGACTGCTGCTATGGCCACAGACCCCATGTTGTGTTGAGCAGAATGCAGGTGTCTTGTCCTGAAGAGATTTATTGACTGCGCTGAGCAAAGACCTTGTAATTGGGGATCTGATTCAAAAAGCAGACAGGTGTTGGTCTAGCTTTGCCTTCAGCAAAATCCTGCTGGCTGCAACGCAATTGAAAATCCTTTTTAGTGTTAATGCTTGTGAGCGTGATATCTGACTGCTTTGAGGAATGCTTAGTCATACTCAAATCTCACATTTGGATTCTGCTTGCGCCGGTCTCGAGTGTTGCTCTGTTCCTCAGACACAGAGTGGACAAGATCTCCCAGCTTTTTAAAGGGTTTTGCCCCCTGCAGACACACACAGGATAAATAGACGCAGGTTCCTGTTAAAATCCTGAGCAACCAGGCCCTTGCAGTACAGTAGGGCTGGCAGGGTCTAGTGTTTACATCCCAAAAGGGTTTTATAACATGAAGTTAATTGTATCTGATGTATCAACTCCTCTGTTCTGTAGAGCTCATAATGAGAGTCTGGCAAACAATTTCTTCTGAATAATTTGTTGCATGAATTCAACCCCTCTCCCAGCTGACAGAAGCCATGAATAGTGTGCAATTCCTTCAATATATTCAGTGCTGCCCAAATTAATGGAAATATGTTGTTCCCAACTTGCCCTTCTTGGTTGGGAGGTCAGGTATAAAAACAGCACTGCCAGTTCCTGGCTGCTTCAGTGACCTTTCCCTTTCTTTGGCGGGGAAGGGCAGCCTGTCTGAGCTGGCCACACTTAGCCCAGTTCGAGCTGTTCTCCCAGGCAAAGGGGACCAGGATTTCTGTGGGAACTGCTGTCTGCTGCCTGCCTTTGGGGCAATATGAAGCACAAGCAAGGAGCAGTCTCAGTATCTGGGCAGAAAGGATCCTGACAGAGGAAGCATGTTCCAGCTGCACTGCCCCCAAGTTCAGCTGCATCTCTTGAAATCAGCCTAAAATCACAGCCTCAAACCTCGGGTCATCCAATCCAGCATCTGAGCTTTACTTTCCTCTTAGGGTAGAAAGAGACCTGGGATTTAGTCTGAAGTTGGCTGCAAGTAAAACTTGCCAGAACTGCAAAGTCAACCCCAGAATGGCAGACAGAGGGTGGTGTTCTTTTTTTTTTTTTGGACTGTGAAAGCTAATATCCAAAATATCTTAAGAGCAAGTCCTGCTGGAACAGAACAGGTGGGTATTTTTTCCTCTCTCAGTCCACTTAACTAAGGTCAGTCTTGGGTTATAGTTAAGAATTGGATAGTCCTTCTTTGCCCTGATTTGTTTTTGGAGGGAGTGGTGGTATGTGGAGTGGGCTTGTGGTTGGTTTTTACTATTTTTTGGGGGTTTTTTTTGTTTTTTTTTCAACTGATCATCCTCCAATTAAACACTGCTGGAGAAGAGATGTGACTTTGTGAAACACTTAGTGAGAGAAGATTGACAGAAGTATTACCTGACCCCATCAAACCTGACAAAGAGGGCCAGGAGAAATTAACTGTTTAATAGAATTGATCTTAGTGGTAGAGAAAATACTCCAAGTGAAAGCAATTGCTAAATAAAGGGGCAGCTTCTGGCACTGTGTCTAGTTTGAACAATTACGTGGTGTTGCTGTGTAAATAGCTCAGTGCCGTAGCTTGTCACGTTCTGGTACCTTCCAAACCGTTGCATAAAGGCATTATAATTAACCTCAGCGATCTGCCAGTATTCAAACAGCAATCTTCTTTTTTTCCTAGAGATTTCCGAGTTCTGTTTCACCCCATGGCTGTGTGGTTAACGGCTAAGTTTGGGAAGATGCACTCAGCTCCTTTCGACAGGAAGAGAGGCCACATTCTTTCAGGGCAAATGGAGCATTAAAGCTCCTCACAGGCCAGTGGAAACAGAATTTCGATTGTTTTGAAACAGGTGGTTTCAAAAGCAAAGACAGAAAAAGAATCAGGATGATTTTTCACCTGCTGCCCCCAGGAGTGATAATTCAGTTTGTCACTGTGACTTTGGGTGGAGAACAAAAAAACATTAATTCTTTCCACCTGAGAGAGCTTCACAAAATGTGCCCATTGAAGGTGTGAGAATGCCTGAAGGGATGTGATGCTCTTTGCTGTGCAGTATTCATGACTGGTGATTTTATTTCTTCTTTCTGCGCCGAGTTCGTTCCAGCTGGTGCGTGAGCCTCTCAGCAACATTCATCTTCCTCACTTCCTCATCTTCCATCAGCTCACCCAGCTCCCTGTGATGCACAGCTGGTAATCTTGTTTCTAAAAAAGCATCAAAGTCCCCGATGATACTTTAAAACAGCTAAGAGAGGTGAATCATCTCTTTAATTTAGGCCATCGTGCTACCTGAACCAATAACTCCTTTAGCTCAGAGAGAATCCAGGGCTGCCTATTCCCTCTTCCTTCTCTTCTGTGCTTCAAACCGCAGGAAGAGACTCACTTGCCATGACTCCTACACTGCTCCATTCAGGCCTGACCACGCTGCAAACATTTCTCATCACAATTATTTAATGCTCACTTTTTCTTCATGAAAGGTCGTATTAACCTGATTTCTTCACAAAAGAAAAATTATCATCCTTGCACACCTGCGAAGTGCTAACTTGGAGCCACGGCTGGGTGTTTGCAGCAGACACACATCTCCTGTCTGAAAATTCTTATCACTGTTAGGAGAGGAGAGGAGAGGGGAGGGGAGGAGAGGAGAGGAGAGGAGCAGAAATTTCAGCTGGAAGGGACCTACAATGATCATTTAGTCTGGCTACCTCAGTACTTCAGGGCTGATGAAAAGTGAAGTTACAGCTGGAAATGAGAAAAAAATTGTTCCCTATAAAAGCAGCGCCATTCTGAAATGCCCTTTCAAAAAAAGAATTCTATAGAGAAGTCCTTGTGTCCGTGTGCCATTTCCAAGAAGTTTAGCTGGCTGATCAAAAGAGGTTCTTTCCTGTCACAGAACTTGTCTGTGCAATCACTGTCCGTGATAAAGAAGGCTGAAAACACCGTTCCATTGAGATAAAGACCTCTTTCATCTTGGTTGGAAAGAGCTTCCCAGTGCACAGATTTCAGGGCGCCTCCCCAGACCAGCTCCTGGAAGATCCCTGATACAGGGATAGAGATGCAGCCGTTGTCACAAGCAGGAGCAGAGGAGTAGAAAGACATTGGCTTCCTATTTATGGATTCTGTGCCTGAGTCCTTCAGCCCCCAGAATATGAGTATCCCCTAGAAAACCCTGAACATTTTGTTTTAACATTAGTTACAGCCCGTCTGAACATGTTCTACTTGGGCAGCATCCTGCTACAAAAGTACCTAAAATGACCCAGTCTCTTTGAGGCAAGGTCCATCTCTGCTGTATCTGGATAGCACCAAGAACAAAGTGGATTTTAGCCCCCAACTCTGCATCTTTGACACAGTTCTGCTATCAAGAAAGGATATTATTCAGGGATATATTCAGGAGGAGAAATAATATCAGCGTTGAGTTCCATTGACTTTTCTCTAGGCTTTCTAAAGCTGCAGGGATTGCTGAAAGCCCCTTAGCTACAGCCATGTACCTGCCTGATGCAGGATGACTGTAAAAATAGTCCAATTTATTGGGGCTTGCCCTCTGAAGTTCATCTCCACCTCTCTGCTCTTGGCTGGGCAGAAAGGGAACAGCTTTCCTGTGCAAGACTTCATTAAGATTGAAGAATTGTTGCTGTATGCAGAGATATTTTATGTAGCAGGGCTTGGCTGTGACTGATGCTTTGTATTAAAACTGATTAGTGCTCACAGCAGAACAGATGTGGAGGTTCAGAGCAGAGCTCTGATTCCTCCCCCTGTGTTAGTTCTGCACTTTTGACTGTGATCCCAAACAACTTTTTCCTTCTCTAGAGAGAAGGTCCATGGGACAGCCTGTCCCAGCAGCACAAGGCTCCTGGGGCACCAGGCTGTGGGCAGTGGGAGAGGGGTGGCGATTGTGGGGCAAACTCTGTCCTCAGGGTGCCTCGGGCTGGCCCAGGCCACACAGCACACGCCAGGACAGGACACTGTGCTGAAGAAGGGCCCTTCCAGGGCTGCACTGGAAGGTGGGAGGCAGAAGAGGAGAATGGGGCTGAAAAGCAGCGCTGACTTTAAAAGAGGATCTCAAGGAAGAGCTGAAATTTAAGCCCAGTATGAGCCCGTTTCCCAAGGCCGCTCCTCTTCCTGAGGCTCACCACGTTAGATGTAACCATTTCCCTTGGTTCTCGGCAAATTAATTTCTGGAAAAAATTAAGTGAAAGAAAGCCATTTCTCGATGTGATTTCAAGTATGGTGACATTGCAGGGCAAAGCTGGAGCCTGTTTTTAAACACGAATGGTGTTTAAAAGGTCCCTTCTAACTCCAACTCTTCTGTGATTCTGTGATCCCAGGGTCACGAGCCCCATTCTGTTAGGAAAGCCAAGGAGGAAGGAAGCAAAGCGAGTTCCATCTCCACCTATGAACAGAGAGATTCCTCCAGGAAAGTTCATTATCACCCGAGAAACCTCTACTCTCATCAAAAGTTTTTATTAATACCACAAAATTATTTTATTACTATGGCAAAAGCCACTTGGAGGCTTTGCATTCAGCTGTGTCAGCTTGGAGAGGCACCTCCACCTGGCAAACAAAGCTCATGACTTATTTTTATTATTCAGGCAGGTTTTTCAACTCTGCTTAAGCTTCTGGAAAGCATTTGGCCCCTGAACCCCAAAATTCAAATGGGCTGGATGTTTGCTGGCTGAGCTGGGGGTGATGCTGCAGCCTGTAAGGCTTCGGTGTGAGAGTGGGTTTAGGACAAAGCACAAAGACCACGTGCTGAAAGAATTACAACCTGGCCACGTGATGGACATAACCCACTGCTATTCGGTGGTGTTATCGATGCTGATAACAACTTCAGAGGAACAGGAACCTACCAGGAACTGCATATAATTAGATGCACCTATGTATAATAAATGTATAATGGAGTATATAATGAAAATGATGCGCCGCTTAGTGAACTTACACAGTAAGCACATCCCATTTAAAGAAGTGCCTTTTAATTAGGGGTGGACAGACAATATCCACCATGCAGGAAATACTAGTGCTGCAATGCTTAATTTAATTATGAAGTGGAAAGAAAAACCACTATTTCAGCATCGTTTCTGGAGGATCAATTCCCCCTCCCGCACAAATTCTTTCAAATGTCTTGAAGAAGGCACAGAAGGGCAAAAGTCGTGCTGTGGTTTTACCAACTTAACAATGCAAAGGGGTGTGGATTATGGAATCCATCACTCTCAGTGAAGAATATAATTTATTGCTGCAGTTATATTAAACTCAGATTAATCAAAAGGCCACATACAACTTTATTTACATGAAAGGAGAAAGGTGGAAGAATTGGGGTGAGGGGCGGCTGCTTCTTGCTTAAAATCTCAGTTGCATAAAAATGTTCTGTTTTCTCTGGTTCCAGTCTCGGTCTGTGTGGTTTTGAGCAACAAGAATTTTCAGAAGGGGAAAAAAATCACCTTTTTCCCAGGTCTCTGTGTTAGTGAGGGACACAGGACCAGGAAGGGTAAAGGGGGATTGGTGGGATGCAGTGGCGAAGAGGGGCACTGCCACCTTTGGCCATGCCAGGGAGCAGTAGTAGAGCACCAGCTGTGCCAAGGAGCCTGGCCATGAGAATTTTGTGTGCCAGGCCCAAACCTGTGCTTCTTTAAAGGCTGCTGAAAAGCTAGATAAAATCCAGAAGAGGACAATGAAACTTGGCCAGCAGCTGGGGATGATACTTTGTGAGGAAAGAGAGCTTGTTCTGCTCCAGTTACTGAGGAGCAAGAGGTGAGTGGTGCATAAGCTTTCAGGAGATGTGAACTGAATGGGGACAGAAAACCCTAATGTTTCTGTTCGGGATTGGACCTGGGGGCTTGCTTTACCAGAGAGCAGATTCCTGAGGCCACTGCAAAGGAAATGAGCAGATGTATTTGGCTGGCCAAGTGCTGTGGGGACAGCAAGTCCCACTATGTGGTGCCCCACGCCCTCCCCATGCCCTCCCCATGCCCCAGCCAGAAGGAGAAGCAGAACTGAAGAGCCACTTGGAGTATGAAAGGAGGATAAAGAAATTCCCCCTGGTGCTCCCATGAGAACACATCCCAATTCATGTCTATCTCTTCCCTGCACTGCTCCCTGAGGGCCAGACCTACTCTACTGAGTTAGAGGTTTGTGGGGTGACCACTGAATGCACCAAGCCAACCTGGCTTTGGCAAACCAGGGGCAGCCTCTGGCTGCGAATGGCTCGAAAGTGGCTCCTCGATTTTTTTAATGCCACTTCTAAATCTCTGTGCACTGCACTGCTTCATCTCCCCCAAAGTGGGACGGGGTAAGGCTGAGCCTTCAAAACCTAAGTAGCTTTAAATGACAGTCCCAGGCCACTGCTCTTGTTTTAAACCCATTATGTAATGCTTAGATACCTTGACAGAAAGCACATTATAAATTTGGATAAATACACCAACAACATGTTCCTCTGCTATGCAAGGCGTCCTTGAAAAGCTTATATTCTTTAGTCTTTCTCTCTGAAGAAGGCTGCCACCTTTTCCTTTTTTGCATCACAACAATGTTTTGTTGCCTGTAAACACCAGGCAGCTCTGAAGGATCTGCTAAAAAAAGCAAGTCCATTCCCAGGAAGCTTAAATGTACCTGCACAGGAAAACATCTAAGGGTCCAGAAAATAAGAAAACTAGATGTCAGCTTAGTTGGCAGCTATGAACATACAAAGAAGGAAGAGCTATTGTAGTCTTTGCAACAGTGTTCAATATTTTAAGTTAAATGTCCATCAATTAACTGGAGAAGAGAGGTCTAAGAACATTTCCCTGAAGCGACTATAAATATAATTTGCTGAAATTATTAAGCCCTTTCTGTTGCCATAGTGACTTAAAATGGCTTTAGTCTACCTGAGAATTTGGTTAATAGATTTTGACTTTAGCTCACTGCTGTGGTTTAACCCCAGCCAGCAGCCGAGCCCCACACAGCCGCTCACTCACTCCCCCAGCAGTAGGACTGGGAGAGAATCAGAAGAGTAAAACTCAGCTTTTGAGCTTTTGGGTTGAGATAAAGACAGTTTAATAGGGAAAGCTGTGCACACAAGGAAAGCAAAACAAGGAATGGGCAGGCAGAGGTTCAGCCATCTCCAGGAGAGCAGGGCCCCGTCACACAGAACAGTGACTTGGGAAGACCAACACCATCACTCCAAATGTCCCCCCACTTCGTATTCTGATGTCATATGGAATGTCCCTTCGGTCAGCTGGGGTCACCTGTCCTGGCTGTGTCTCCTCCCAACCTCCCAGGCACCTCCAGCCCTCTCACCAGCAAGGCCAGAATGAGAAGCAGAAAAGGCCTTGGCTCTGTGCAAGCCCTGCTCAGCAGTAACAAAAACATCTCTGTATTATCAACCCTGTGTTCAGCACAAATCCAGAACACAGCCCCACACCAGCCGCCGAGAAGAAAGTCAACTCGACCCCAGCCAAAACCAGCACATTCACATACCAATTTTCAAGGAGCTGATAGATTCTCATAGTTATTTTTTTGAGTTATTCAAGGGTAGATAAGGACCCCATCTGCGTTTGGTGCTCTGTGTGAGCACAGAAGCACCCCAGGGCAAAAGACCACTCCAAACAGAGAGCCTGGCATCTTGTTGCACTGTTTGCCTTCCCATGAAACCAATCCCTCCTTCCTTGAAGCGTGGCTGGGGTTAGGCAAGGAAGGTAGGAAGGCATTAATGTTTTTATTAGGAACGCAGGGAGAATATCCATAGCCACTGTACACGCTGTTGTGTAACGATGACCTAGATGACAACTTGTGGGCTAAGCTTTTGTCAATGCACTGTTTTGATTTAATAGGGCACAATCTGTTTAGCTGGAGCATTTGGCTCCTAGGTATGCGAGCTTGGGAAATATCTGAATGTTAACTTCCACGCTCCTGTCTGCTTTCTAAACGTGTTGGAATGCTCAAATACATGCTTGAAGTTGCCTTTATTCCAGATGGCATCTCATTGGAAACAGTCATGCCCAATGTGTGCAAATAGGCGATGATGTGCAGGAATGTTTATGAGGCAGCCATAGGTCATCCGGCTCCTCCGGCTGCTGCGGAGGGTCCAGCACTTTCTCCCGACCGAAGGGAGAAGCTCAGCTTCTCACTGCCCAGCTGCGGTGAGGCTGTGGACACCACAGCCACCATCGGCGGTGCACGTGGCCGGTGGTGGCCCGACGCAGTCACATCCAGGTCACCGTGTGTCGCAGGGGACTGCACGTCACACGGTGAGGGGCAGGGAGCTGCCTCCCAGGCAACGCATCCGAAACGTATCTCAGCAGATTTCCACTGCCAGGCTGCATTTTATCCATGATAGGAACAAGCCATGTGGAGGCAGGTGAGCACAAAAAAGCCCACCTCGTGCTGGAGGCACCAGGAGTGTGCCTCGTGCGTGTGACCGTGAGGCTGACAGGCTGGAGCTACCTTGCTTGGAGGATATGACATAGACTATAAAGTTCCACACCGCTGAAGTTTAGGGCAGCTCCTGGGGGACCAAAAGATGTGGGAAGCAAATGTAATTGACTTTCCATAGAATATACATTCCCACAGAATATGCATTCCCAGTCGCTCCAGGAGCACTTGAAAAATATCTGCTCTGAAAGCCCCTGAGCCCTGAGCACAGCCTACCCTATGCATGGATGCCCCCTGTGCATTGTAATTATTCCTTTGACAGGAGTAATACATCAGGCCATTTAAGAAGGCAGTTACAGATTCCCCTGCATGCTTTGAAATTCAGTGTCAGGTAACCTAGGTTCACACATTTTTTCCATTCTTAGGAAGAACTACAGGAGAGGTGTAATAAGAGTGATTAGCCCCAGGTATAATACCTGATATTTCCATGTCTTATCCGGGGTCAGATTTCATCAGATCATTACGGTCTGACCTTGGCACATTCCAAGATTTTTTCCCCTATTATTGTTATCACCTTCTCTGCTCTTTAAAGAAATTCTCCATTCACGTTAGCAAACCGTTCCACTAGTTAGAAAAGTCGGATATATTTTAAGAGCTGTGTGGCCAGGGGGTTTTTTCCAAAGTGCTCAGGTATCTGCTAGAAGTGTTCCAGAAATATAGCTGTCAACATGGAAAAATGCTAACAGCAAAATGCTCAGATGAAAATTTAAGATGTACAGAGGGGAAGATATTAAATTTCTGATGCCCTGTCAGAGGTCAGGGAATCAGAAAAGTCAGTCTCTCAGCCTGCTCAGTCTCTCTCTCCTGGAAATGCTATTGAGAGAGAAATATTACCAGCTCATGTCATCTTGGGTCTGCTTTATTCCCCTCCTCCTGGCTCCCCAACATTTTCCCTCTGTCTTACAGGCTCACCATCGGCTGGAATTATTTTTCTGTGCATCGGGATGAAGGTACTGATTTTTTTCAGTTTTCCCAGTGGACTATCTCCAGGAAGGACAAGGAGCTGAAACTGTAATTTAACTGAATTCCATTTCTGATTTGGAAAATCCAACAGCCTTTATTGCTACATCCATTCTCCTTTATGCTTCAAGCCTGGATATTGCAATGGTAAATATGGGTCCCAGTTCCTTTGGTTTTGGCACAGGAAATAATCTACCAGGAACAAGTTACTGTCCTCACCTAGATATTGCTATTTTTATATATGCATATAATTCTGATATCAATTAATAATTTGGGCTCTTGCAGCCTTAAGGACCAAGCAAAACCTAACAGTCTTGCAAATCACACCTAAATTTTGTAGTCATTCACCAATCACACATTTGCCAGAGGGCAAAGCTCATATGAAGGGGTATGATCCAGGAAACCCCCCTGGGTTTGCCAAACAGAGAGCAATTTTCCACCTCCAGGAAATGCACAGGGGAGTGTGATTCCCTCAGACCTGCTCACACTGCAAGTGCAGGAGTCCCTGGGACTGAGCATGCAGGCGGGGGAAATGCTATTGAGAGTTTCTTATATTTTCCTTTTTTTTTTTTTTTTCCCTAGAAAAAGAAGGGAGCGGGGTGGTGAGTAGGTAATAAGTGTTGTACCTCCCCAGAAGCCCTCAGGGCCCCGCTCAGACCTCCGAGGAACATGTCCCAGAGCTCTCTTACCCTGTGCAGGTGCACATGGAACAGCAGAGTCACGAAAGGCCTGGTCTGGGACTCAGAGTTTGTTTACATAACATTCTCTCGGTGCAGGATCTTGCTTTCCCCTCGCCCCCGCCATTTCCAGTGCCCTGTAGGAGATGCACGGCCCCCACACACACCGGGCCCGGCTCTGTGCCACCACCCCTCTGCACTCAGAGGAGCTGTCGGAGCAGCAAATCCTCAGTGGCACAAGGCACATCCCAGCTGCCTGTAGCCAGTGCAGCCCTTGAGGTGGCACACGGACACCCAGCCTTGCCCTTGTCACTCCAGTGTCACTGTACACAGGGGCAGCGATGTCCCCTGCTAACGCAGGCCATGGCCTGCTGTCTTCTGCTGCAACTTTGCTGGGGACAAGCAAGTGGCCTCCAGGGCCACCTGCAGGTGCACATCAGGAGCCCGTCAGTGGTCTTGTCCCCAGCAACATCACTCAAGCCAACAGAAGATACTGGCTGTCCCCACAAAGCCTCGTTCTGCTCACATGACCAACCCACAACAGCTGTACCCACACAGCCATGACATTTCTTTTTGTGCTTACAGCTGTAGCAGAGCCTGGTACCCTCTGGGCTGCTGGCCGTGGACTTAGTGCCGTTCTTGTGGCACTAAGTGTATTTGTTGTGGTCACTGACGGTCCTGGATTCTGGGGTGGACAGGTTGTGTTTCCCCGTGGAAGCTCAGAGGGAGAAGCACAGCTCCCTGCTTTTTTATTCTCTCCAGGCATCCTCTTGCAGGCTCTGCCGGTGACAGACACAGGTGGATACGCTGCCAGGCAGTCGCTGTGCTGTTCCTGAGCTGGAGGCCATGGGGGGCTGCAGCTCTGGGCTACTCTGGTCTCTCAGGTGTAGCTGCCTGCCAGGGCTGGGGCAGCACAACCTTGCGTGTCCCTCAAGGTGGTACCGACGCATGGAAGCACTGGCTTCAGGAGGCTGAGACAATTAACAATTAAAGTGAATCAATTAGAGCAATGCCTGTGATTTCAAACCAGCTTCAAACTTAATTCTCATTGATTTTAGATTTGCCAGTTGATGGCAGAGAGGCAGTGGGATAGAAGCATTGGTGGTGAGGTGAAATCAGCGTCCATCAAATAGACAGAGACATAATAAATGACCAATTAAGATCAGCAAGCTAAAAATGGATGTGATTAACCAGAGGGAGTGCAAATGGGAGCTGTGGAATTGGAGTCACAATAGCAGGGCAACGAGTTATTAATGAGATGTGGCAGCAATCAGAATGGTCTTACTGTATTAAAGTACTCTGTCTCTCATGGGTTGTGCTAGCTGACCTGTCAGTGGCATATTAAGAAAAGAAAAGCAAAGCAAAACAAGCAATCAAGCTTCATTTTAGAGGCTGGGGATTATAACAGACATGGTGTAAACACAGTTGCCTAAGATGTGACCCTAGTTCAAGCTGCTGTTGTGACATATAAGTCTGTCTGTATTAGCCTGTGGAGGGCTCAAATTTCCCTACCCCAGTGAGATTATTTTCCAAGGCAAACTGTGGTCAACCTCTTTTCTGGCTTGTTCCAGTATCTCGTTCATTTTAACAGAAACCACCATGAGTGCTGCTTCTCTGTGTTAGAGCATCAAAGAAGGGGGCAAAAGCGGTGCCAGTGGGAGAGCTTTCCCGATGGAGACACCAGCCCCCTCCCACTGGTTTCCTACCTTGGAGCCATTGCTGGAAAACCCCTGCACATTTCCCACATGCAGCAGCCCCTCCACTGCAAACCCATGGAACAAAGCAACGAATGGCAGCCAGGCATCCTTCTCCAGCTGCACTCAGAAACATCCCTGTCAAGCTCTTCTTGGCAGATGGGGAGAGGCAGTGAATTCAACATGGCAAATTTTCAGCTTTTTAACACAAGGAGTTTCTCTTTTTCTACTATTTTAAGACTTCTGCAGACAAAGGCAGGTCCGCTCTGCTGGGGACAGCCAAGCATGGCTGCTAATTAGCCCTGTGAGGAAGAGCATTTTTCTTTTATGCCCAGATTGGGATAATGTAATCTATTACAAGCAAAAAAAAGGGTACATTAAATAATCAAGGTAAGAAATTACTGTAGTAGGTCTCCCACAAGCAGAGCGAGGGTTGCACCAAGCCCAGATCTGACTGATGAGAAACTGTTTAAGCAATTAAAAAACAGCAATGCAGTTTCTGCTTTTTTTTCCTTTTTTTTTTTTCTTAATAGCAGATAATGGACTGAATGCCTTACAATCATAAAGAGCATTCAAGAGCTGTGCATCAAAGGGACACAGAGAAGGCCCTTGCTGTGGGAAGGAAGTAGAGACATTTTTAATCTCGTCAGCCATGGGATTACTGGGCTGTGCATCTCCCATCAGTCATACTCATGCTGATGGGCAAGTGCAGCAGCGGGAGTAATCCAGCCTGACTCCCACCAGCAGCTGTGCCAGGCAGCTCCCTGAGCCATGTTTTCAGGCAGGAGAAAGCACAGTGCTCAGCCAGGAAAAGGGCTCTTGAGAGGAAGGAGGAAAGGAAGCATCAGGTGGAGGAGCAGAAATCCTTCTGAAAGGGTGGTTTGTGGGGAGACAAAGAGAGAGACAAATCACAGGGAAGGATGGGTCAGTGGGGGCGCAAACTCTGTCGTAGGAAGAGGCAAGAGAAAAATGTCTCATATTGTAACCCAGACCTCAGTCTCCTGTAGATTGGCAGTGACTTTACAGATAGACTTTCAGGTGAACAAGATGTCAAACTCCCACACTTCTCAGTAATTGCCAAGACTAGTGCTTGACTAGGGTAATGGTACCCAGTCTTGAATTTTTGATGTCAGATTTCAGGAGGATTCAATATTACCAGCTTGGTTGTCAGACAAAGCTAACTCTTAAAAGAAAATCTCCCTGCTGTCTTAAACTCTAGAAATGTGCATTATGTATTTTTCTGGGTAATTTTCATGACATGAAAAAGTTCCTCTGCCTCCCTGTAAAAGCAGGTGAGAGGGATTTGTTGTGTTTTGTGATTATTAATAGCCATAACACGTTATCACACAGAGCACTGTGAACAGTCACAGAACACAACAAGTTGAAAACCAATGTAAATGGTGACTTTTCAAATGAAAAAGCAGTTGTAATCTAGCTGTAGTCTAGTATCAGTAGCAGAGAGCAGGCCAGCTCAGAGGGGTCTTTTATAATTTCTTTCCTTTCTTTGATGTAACATAGGTTTACAACTTAAGGAATTCACATTGTGTTTCTAGTCCCTTTCACTAGAAGGTTTTTAAACACCAAGCAAACTGAAATTACCTTAACCAGTTTCTTTGTGCAATGGCTTTGCAAAGTGCTTCAAACTGGCTCAGTGCTGGAGGTTATCAGCTTGGGGGGGTCGTCTGGTTCCCTGGACAGAAGAAAGGGGAGAGAAATTCCAGCAAATTTTCATATTTCCTGCCTGTTCCATGAAGATGAAGAAACAGAAATGAGCCAATTTCCTAGAAAAACTGCAGTGCACAGAGAGATCTTGCAGGCTCACTGTTACTAAATTTGCCATGTCAATAGATGCCAAAGTCATTATGACATGACTTATTGCTGCAAATCTTACAGATGGAAAGCACGGATAAGGTTCCTTGAGACAACATCATGAAGTTCAGAAGTTTTTCCTGTTTAGTAAGATCATTTAGTGCTATGTTGACAGAAATGCATTGTGGGGTGAAGGTGTGGTACTTAGAAACACCGTGTTTCCCCAAGAAAGGAAATGTTAGCAATAAAAATTAAACTTACTACAAACCTGCCTTTTCAAATCTCTCTTTTAAATGAATACCCTAGGAATTGCATTTTCATGCTGTTTCAGTCAGGAATATAAAGCAGGACAAAGATCAGCCACAAATAAGAAATGGGCTTGGACTGTCTTGCTGTATATGCTGAAGGACAGAAGTCTGTCAACCCCTTTGAAATCTCCAGTTATCTGAACACTAAATCTTGATGTATTTATAAACCTCCCTCCCTCTTGGGAACTGCCAACATCTGCCTCCTGACTTCTGTCCACAAATGAGTCCCACTGCTCTTGGGGTTCTTCATGAGCAGGTCATGTTTTGTCCTTTCACCT
Organism: Mohoua ochrocephala; assembly: GCA_013398855.1. Classification (NCBI taxonomy): domain Eukaryota; kingdom Metazoa; phylum Chordata; class Aves; order Passeriformes; family Acanthizidae; genus Mohoua; species Mohoua ochrocephala. Next base: position 36,633 of record VZTA01000665.1, read on the forward strand.
CATTCCTGGGTTAAAACCACATTTTCTCAGCCACTTTCCAGACCAGCTTTTCTAATTATTGGCTGATTTTCTCAGCTTCCTGGGTTGTTTGGGGGTTTTGGGGTAGGTTTTATTTTCCTTTTTTTTTTTTTTTTCCCTAGAAAAGAATCTCTCTGTGTGTGTAACTTTGGCTTGACCACTGGGGGAGCATTACTCTCACCAACGCAGATATACATTTCAGCCTGCCTTATTCTCGTGACAGAAATATTCAGCCATGTTCCAGGGATTCTCTGACAGCGTTTTGCAATCAATGGTGCACTCCAAGGAGGTCCTTCAGCTGCTGCACAGGGACTCTGCTGGGCTGAAGCTGACTCTGCTGAGCTGAAGGTAACTCTGCCAAATATGCAGCAAGTATGTGGGGGTTTTCAGCTTTTGGGCTTGTTTCAGCAGCCTGAGGGAGCACAATGCAAACACGACTGCAAGAACACTTGTCTGGAGATGATTCCTTTCAGTGCACGTGCTGCTAAGCTCCTGAGAAATAAACTGACGTCTGATGCTCCTGTCCCTTCTCAGGCATGGAGACTGTTTTGGAGGGGAGATCAGGTTGCTGTGACGGGCTTATTGAGGTCTCCTTTACTCCCCCCATTGACTGGGTTGTCATCTGCAGGCCACAAATTGTGTCCTTGGCACTACAAAATACTACAAAATGGGTGAGTGCCTTCAGGTCAGAGTGGTTATGCCAGGAGTCTTCTTTGCAGAATTCTTGGCATGTTTTCAAAACGGTGGCCTCCTGGTGAGGCCTGTCAAACCCCTCCCTGCTCTGCCAAAGAAATCACAGTCCTGTGAAGGGATGGGAGAGCTGCACTTTGGAAGGAGGGTCTTGGTGCTCTCCCTAAGCTCACAGCAGCTCTGCCTAGAATACTGAGCGTGTACACAGAGCTGCATGGAGGTTGATGAGTGTCTCACTCCAAACACCTTCGATCCTGCCCTCATCCCAGGGGAGATCACAAGTGCTGGTCTGTGAGCTTGACTCCTGCACATGTTGCATCTGCTGGGAAATGCTGCACAGTCAGAACAGACACCCACTGTGCCTGAATGGATTTCACTCGGGCTTGCAGGGACAGAGCAAGGAGCACAATTCCATGTATTGCAAGCTGAAGGAAAAGCTCTCCAGGCAAAGCAGACCAGGGGAAAGGAGAGAAGAGAAGCCAAAAGGGCCTGGGGATGTGGTGGAGGCACTGTTAGCTCCAGTGAACCACAACTGAAGAGGGACAAGAGGACTAAACAGAGGCTATGGGTACAAATCTTCTCCAGCACAGCCCGTGGACATTTTCATCCTACACAAAGCCACACGCATCAGCCCTTGCTGGGATCTCTTGTTGGTTTTGAACTGCACTGCTTGGCCCAGGGTCCCTTGCAAACCTTTCCTCCTCCCACTTTGCACCTCCTCACCCTATGAAACAGACATCTCTCCACCCCAGGCCTTGTCATACATCCCAGATTTTCTCCTCCCTTTCCCAGAAGCTGCCTTTCCTTTTTTTCTTAGACCTCCCCCAGAGCTGTCTTTGAAGACCAGCCTCAGGGTCTGGTGTCAGCACCCTTTACTGTCACCATTGCTGCCAATGACATTTGCCTCTGTCTGTGATTTGGGACTTTTTCTCCTCTTGCATGGGGACAATTCAGTTTCTCAGAGGACCTTGTACTATTTTAATAACACAACCTGTTACTCATGAGGCACAAAAACTAGGGGATTTGTGCCATTGTGTTGGAATAGAAGACTCACAGGGGGTCATATATTTGACACTCCCTCAGAAGAGCTGAGGATTTGCAAGTAGGTCAAAAACTGGATTTTAACTTTGCTGTGACCATAGAGAAAAAAAGGTTAAAAGAGTTAATTTCCACCGGCACTTTTCTATGGCAAGCAGTTTTCACTGTTGGTGTTTGTAATTAGAGAGCATGCAGATAGCAGTGCCATGTCCCTGTGCACGCAGTGGTGGAGGACTCTGTCAGGACATAAAGCTGGGCTCCTGTTTAACACTCGCTTCCAAGCACTGTGGGATTGAGAAAGAGCCATCACTTAGAAGGTGGCAGACACCACATCAGCATCAGGAGCAGACAGGGGCAAACATGGAGTCAGTGCCTTCACTGCAACCTCTTTGCAAGGTACCGGGCACAGATCTCCTCAGAGCTGGGATGTGTCCCTCTATCCCCCTTCTCCTCTCTTCCCCATCAGATGGAGGCTGCATCTGTATGGCAAAACACCAGCAATGCTGTCAGCCAAGAGAAGAGTTGCTAGGCAAATCTGAGCAGTGGGAGGATTTTCATATCCTGCAGCCACCTGAATTGCTGCCTGCAACTCTCCTCCAGCTCTCTCCCCTCAGGCTTCTCAACCCCTCTTCTCCACCCTTGTGATACCCCTTTCCATGCCTTTTCAATTTGAAGGGCGAGCCCATCTCTAACTCCCTCTTCAGCGTGTTCCTTACCCTTCCCCATGGGACAATCCACATGTGCAGCCAGTGAGGAGCAGCAACTTTCAGTGCTCCAAGAAAACACCCGCTTTGCCTGGCTCAGCCCAGGCAACCACAGATCTCTGTGACACTGAGGTGATGAAAAGTGGGGGTAAGCTCCCTGGGAGAGACCCAAACGTGAGACACAAAGCCCATGAGTGGAGGCCTTCCCTGGTCTGGTGGTGCCCCATGTGCTCAGCAGGCCGGGCACACAAAAACGGCGCTGGCTTCTGGAGGTGCTGGCAGAGGAATAAAGCCCCTCTGCCAGGAGGTCACCAAATACTGCAGAACAAAAACGCCCTGCATTAAAACTGCTGTGACTTCTGGCCTGGGAATGGACAGCAAAAGGTGACCCAGAGCAATTAAAACCCAGCCACTGTAGAACAGCTGAGCAGGGATCACATCCTGTCAATCCCTGCTTGTTTTTCAGTTTATTAGCAAGAATTTGACTGAAGAGAGAGCTGGGAGATGATGAAAGAGCAGCAGTAGGAGCTTATTTGTAGGATGCCAGCCAAAAAAGAAGAAAATTTGTAGGAGGAGTTCGAAGGATGAAAATGGACTTGTTTTTTCAGGCATAGTCTGAAAAATAGTTCCAGGGCTCAGGGTTATGAGAGGGGTCTGCAGAGCAGAATAACCTGCTTGGCTCTGAGTGGACAGGTTTGAAAGAAGGACGCCCCCCTAAAAGAAGAAAAGACTGAAAGAATAACGTACATTTGCTCTGTGTTACACTAAAACATTCCTTTTCCCCCTCCATTGTTGTGTTAAGGAGATTTTTTCCCCCCACAACATCCAAAGCACCCTTTGGAAACCACAGTTGCAAAAGTTTTTGAAGAACTTTCTACCTTTTACCAGGCTCACCTGGACAAGGCCCCAGACTGATGGTGCTGATGCCAGCGCTGAGAGCAATGAGATGTGGTTGTGTTAGCTGACCAACCAGAAGGGCGGACTGAGTTGCTGCGGTGGTGGGTTAACTCTCAGGTATAAAGGCTTCTGTTCATCAACTTTTGTAAACTCTTATAGGGATGTAACCCAACCCCCTGTTCCCCTCTCTCCTCACTGGCTCAATTTTGTGTAACCACGCCTCCTCAAGACCCCCTTTTTCAACCGGTCCCAAGAGGCTCTCACTCTCTTGGCACTGGGACTCCTCTGAATAAAACACCTTTGGGAATCCTGTCTGAGAGCCGCCTCTGCATCTCCAGCGGTGCCTTAGTTCGTCAGCCTTCGTGGTTTTAGCTGCGTGCTATGCGAGAAGCAGTCNGGCGAGAACCAGTCAGCCAGCGGGTGCTGAACCGCACTGCAGGGGCTCCTTTGCGAAAGGGGACCCCTTGAACAAGCTGCTGCCAGCTCACCCAGCCAACCGCGTGTGCTATAAGATGTTGGACTGGCTGGAGCAACTCCCTTACTACATCATTCTTGTCCTGGCTTGAGACAAAAATTCGGAGGAACGCTCTGGGAGGAACGTCTCCTCTATGGAAGGCAGGTTACAGCCACCCCTCCCCCACCAGCTTCGGGAAAAATTCCTGGAAGGAAAGTGAAAGGAGGAAAAAAACTAGTTATTTAACAAACACACAGGAAAAGAATAATTCTAAATAATAAAACCTCTCGCTGTGGAGAGAAAACCTGGAATATTTTAGAGTCCTTTCCGTGGGTGTTGTCTCTTTCCCTCCCTCTCCTCTTCGGAGCTGGGTCGACTTGGGCCCTTCCAGGCTAAGGTGTGAGGCCTCCCAGTGAGGTTCTGATGTTCTGGTGTTCTGAAGAGTCCAGAAGAGAAGAAGAAAAAATCCAAAGTCCCAGGGAAACAAAGGAGTTTAACTCTCCGTCTCTCTCCTCCAAGAAAAAGGAGCCAAGAGCCAGGAAAAGCAGGAAGGTGCTTTCCTCTGCCCTGCAGCAGCAGGAACGCAGGGGAGTGAATGTCCTTGAACACAAAACTGTTTTGAAAAAGTTCGTCTGGCTTTTTTTTCTCTCTTTCTCTTGCACCCAATTTTTAAGACACAGAAAAGCACAGGAATTATGGCTGGGCATAGAGCGGCGATAGGGGAGACACATCATAAAGTCACCCCAAGACAATTCTGCAAACTGGAAACAGAAATAGGAGAGAAAGAAGGGGGGAGATTCCTACACTCCTTTAGACCAGCCATGCTAGAAGAAATTGTTTGCCCAGCAATCATCCTACTTTGTGAGTGCAGACACTGGCTACAGTCCCTATATGCAGGAAGTTTCCAACGCCAGAAAAGAGAATAAAACACAATAGAGCCGTCTACAGTAATTTGTGTTTTGCTAGATCTGAGATTATGTTTAGCACTGTGGCTGAGGGGGGAGAAAAAGAGAAAAAAAAAAAAGAGAGAGAAAAAGCCCAAACAGCTATAATAATAGATTTTGGGGGACTTTGAATTGTCAGAGCCATTTTCTAGTGACAGTTTGTCTGAATCATACTTGGCACTGGTAATATACCACATCTCCTGTCATTCTTTTAATTACTTTATAGCCTTTTAAAAGAGCATTTTAAAAAATTAATTAAGAACACCTCTGATTTCAGACCAAGCATAAAAAAATAAAATATCCCCACTGTTTCATTTTAAGTGGCAGGTTGTTCTGGTGCTGCGGATAAGCTCTCTGACAAATCTGACGTGCCAACACCAGAACAACCCCGAAAGATAACTTAATTTTTTATCCATTTAAGGGCTTGGGAAGTGCAACATTTTTGAATTTGAGAAGACAAAGGACCTCGGTTAAATAATTCTGTCACCAGAAGTCTGCGCTAAATGGATTGGTTCCACTCTTCGCCAATTAAAACTTGAAAAGGAACTAAGGTTAGTCTAGAGCTGGTTGTAGCCTGTGGTAGAAATCACGTGCAGATTTCTTTTGTGCAAAACCAGAGGATATGAACTCTTTGAACGACAGTAGAAATATCAGCATTTTAGGAGTCATATTAGAGTTGAACAAGATGTTTTGCTTTAACAACTTATTTGATGGATTTTGATCTCTGCCCGACAGAGATGTGTCTAACAGCCATATTCATGCAGTTTATTCAGGTGCAGATTTTGGGGTCAGTGGAACAGTGTTACCTGTTCTACAGCACAGCCGTGTTGCTTGGTTAGAAGTGGCCAGCTCCATCCTGGTGGGATGGGTATGAGAGAGAATCTGGAAAATGCACTGAAAATCACTGTGGAAAATCACTATGGACAAGTAAACGTGGTTATTTGCTGCAAATGCATTCTTGTACACCCAAAAAGTGTGTGTGTGCCACGTGTGTGATGGGAGGTGCCAAAGGGCCTAATGAGGATCTCAAATAGCAACATCTGAAGCACTGGCCCTGCCTCACTCCATCTCACACACGGATCCAGCAACAGGACCAATTGCACTCAAGGAGAAGAGGTGAAACCCAGAGGGGACTCTCACAGGTTCACTGGATTAATGAGCGGCCTCTGACTCTCTTTGCAGCAGGTTTGCCCCACACCAGTGAGGCAGGAGTGTCTCTGCCATCCTTGTGACATCTCTAGGGGAAGAGACAGCCTGGTCCGGAGCAGTGAGCACTACCCAGGCTCTGGGAGGTCTGTGTCTGCCTCTGGTTCTGCTGCCTGCTCCAGCCCAGGAGGCTTTAATTTATCCATGGCCCAGCTTCTAAGCTGAGCCACCAGTGACACTTTGGTTTGGAACCACACTGCTGTCGGGCTGTTACCTTTCTTCAGGAAAAGACTGCCTGGTGTTAAGTTGCAGTAGGTGAGTCAAGGGACCCTTATCCAGCTGCTCAGAGCAGACTGGGAATACTGAGTTGGCAGGTTTGCAGCACCTACACCCAGGCCCCCTGTCCTGGAAAGGGACACTGGCCATCTCCATGGCTCCTTCCTCCTCCCGCTCCCTAGCACACAGAAGCAGAACAGAGTTGCCCTCTTCTACAGCTCCTGACAACCTCATTGCCATCGCTCAGGGGCACAGTGTGATAAAAGGGTGGCAGGGGAGGCTGCTCTGAGCTGCAAGATGTTTTCAGAATGAAAAATCTGAATGTCTCCCAGGCTACCTCCAACATCGGGTGAGAACCACCTGCCCACCAAGAGCACTCCTTGGTCAAAGGCTCCTGTGCATCAGCTCTTTGGGCCAAACAAATCAAACCAGGCTACACAAACCTGTTTCAAACTACATGAGATTCATGCAGATGCTAAAAGCACACCCTTCCAGAGCAGTCTCTGATGCCCAGCTGCAATGCTGAGTTTGCCAGCACAGCACTGGTGACTCTGAGCAGCTGCTGCCTCCTCACAGCTCTTGGGAGACCACCCACAGGCACAGGAGAGAGGAAGCGAGCAGAAGGACTCCTCCAGTCTTGGCATCCTTGCTGAGAGCATGATAGGTCAGAGCTGCATGATGGCAGGGAGACAGTGTGAGAATTGTTTCCCTCTCCTTTCTGTAAAAAGTAAAAATCATCATCATCATCATTATCATCATCATGAGTGAGACCTGGAGCTCAGGCTCGCCAGTGCTGTCCACTAAGCACAGGGCTGGGACACATCACCCAGTGCATGTAGCACATAATCTGTCATCCTTCCCACAAGGGTGACAACTCTGCCTGAAGGTTCTTTTTTCTGCTTTTCTCACCACAGCATTGATTAAAACCCTGGCCTGTGATATCAGGAATGCTTTTCTCCCAAAGGAGAAAGCCAAAGGGCTGGGTTAAATTTAGGTCTGCCCTCAACCATTCTGAGCACCAAACAGGGTCTGTGCATATTCTGTCACTGATGATAACTTAAAGGAAAACAACTGCAGATCAAATCAATGGCAACTGGTTTTCAAATAGCGTTTTTACAGAGGTAACAGATTAGCTGACTGAAAAGGAACAGCTCTCTCCCCTCCTCCCTCATCTCATGTGTGGAACACACTAAGGCTCTCAACAGCCAAAATATGTTCAATTCCTGACCAAGAACTGCTCGGCAGATGGGGAGAAGAAAAAAGAGAAAGGAGGGTATCACTTTTCCCTTTTCTGGAGACGAGAATCCGCTTGTCTGCTATACCCAGCCTGTTCCCTGTCATTTGCACTGCAAAGACCCAGAGAGCAGCCAGGCAGCTCTATCCTGACAACAGCTAGCCAGTCTCCTGCTTGAATTAGTGGGAATAGTTGCATGTGCTATAGGAGAACATGTTTGATGGGAATACGGACTGGTTTCAGATAAAAGGCTGCCCTCCACTCAAAGCAGCATATTCTTAACCTGGTTGTGGTGGGATACAAATGCCTTCCTTTCCTGAGTTGCTTTTGAAGCTGACTCTGCTTTGCGTGAGGGGTTGGACCACAGACCCTCACAAGTCCCGTCCTGTACGAACTCTAGAATAAAAGTGTTTATGTTTTCATCACTAAATTTTCAATGCTGCAGGACCTCTACTTCAAAATTTCTCCACATTGCAGGTAGAAATTAAAATCATTTAAGTTACCTTGCTCAACCCAAAATCTTTTCTTCTTTCCCAACTCCCTTCCCACCCCAGTGCCATTGTTTCATCTTACCAGAAGTTGGTGACAACGATGTCAGTTTAGGGGGTTCAGAATCATCTGTAAAAAATAAATCCATTGTTTTGGTCAGCTTGAAGAGACATGAGTCAGTCAGGGTGATTCACTGCCCTGCTGAGGCACTGTTTTAGCCACAGGTTAACCCCTGCAGATGTATTCCTCTTTGCCCTGAATAGCTGCTCTGGGGGCACAATTAATGAGTCTTAATTGTCTTCAGATGCCCCAAACTGCAGTTAAACCTGCTCTGCTGAAACTCCGCTCCTTTAGGCACAGGTCCTTCAAAGGTGCCATTGAAGAAATCTCCTGTCTCTCTTCAAAGCTGGAAGTTGTACCTCGAGCACTGATGGAAAAAGGAAAGCAGATCCCATCAGTGCTGGTACTGAGGGTCCCTGGTTAGGCTTGGTTATGCACCGTGGCCATGGCCTTGTGGAGCAGGATTTCCTAGGCTCTTCTCAGGCCCAGCTCTTCACAGCTTACGAGTAATAAACCTACAGGTCTCTTCATTTCTCAGTTTTGTGGTAGCACAGCACACACAGGCCTCGTGTATGGTCTCCCTTTGCAGTCTGTCATCAAAAGATCATCACGAGTATCACTCATAGCCACCATCACGCAGCAGTGATTTATTAATCTCTAGCTGACAGGAAATAGCAAGGAAAATCAACAGGATGACTTCAGCTATTTTCCTGGTTTATTCAGCAGATGTTTGAGGAGACACACAAATAACTCAAGCCTTGCCATGGAGCCAAAACCCAGTCATGGTGTCATTTGAGAACTCTACCTGTTCTGCTGTTGGCTGTGCAGTGTTTGTGAAATGAATGTGCACAGGCCTAGCTGATATCACTGCAGCAACACTCTCAGCCAGCTGGGAGGAAATGGGGCAATAATTTACAGAAAGAGCTGAGTATTTCTGTTCAAAAGCGTCCATGCCATGCTTGTGGCTGCTGCACTCTTACCTGAAGGCTTGATTGTCCGATGCAGTTTGGAGTCATGTCAGTTAACTATAAAGTTTAACTAATTGCTATTTATAGAGAGCGCCTGAAGGTCTGTCACTGGAAATGTTAATAAAAGCTCAAGATAGAGTCATCCAGTCATCCTGCATGTCTTTTATGCTGGGGTTTTTTGGGTGTTTTTGGTTTGATTTTTATTGGGTGGGCCGTTGCTCTGTGCAAACCTTCCCCTGCATGACCTTGGCTCTCTTAATAAACAAAGTTAAAGCACACAAATGAGAGGGTCTTCAAAATTTACTGGGGAGATTGTTCTCAGAAGCCGTTGAAGATCTCCTGGTTGTTCCAGAAACATATTTATTTTTCAGCCCTCTCTTCTATGATTGGATGTGAGCCCTGCTGTCTTTCTGCATGCCCAGCTTTCCGTCAGAGCTGCGGCGACATGTGTCTGCCTCCTTTGTCTTCACCACAATGACTGATGTACACAGCCCTGACTTTAGTCAAGCTGCCCTTTAGTCGAGTCACCGTGCCCTGCCAAAGAACATCGAGCCAAGCATTGAGCTGCAGGTGGAAATGTCTTCTGCAAGGAGCAAAGTAACCTGGGTTGGGAGCAGCACCCATCTGGGAGCCTGTATGACCTGGGCCCAGGGTAAACCCCCCAGGGAATGGGGGTCCTAGCTGCCAGCAAGGCATGGGAGAGCTGGGAGCCAGCCACACACTCTAGGGAATGATGTCCATAGAAATTAGAGGGAAAGCAGAAAATAACTGGCTGTTATACCTGTTGTCACACAGGTCCCTGCGCTAGTCCCCCTGCTGAGGACTTCTGGGACAAGTGGGATGGGATGGGTTTGTCCAGCTGTAGAGTTTCATCCTATCTCTGCTGTTTCAAGGCCAAGGGCAAAACCACACACTGGGTGCGGATCCCTTTTCCATCACAGCCTGTTCTGTCCTGGCAAACATTGTTTAAAAGGTTTACGTGTCCTCTGAAGACTGTTCCCATAATAGCACATCTATACATCATTGCAGGCTCTGGGGTTTCATGCAAATCCTTTTTGGATTGAAACACAGAGACAGTGATTGAAACACAGAGACAGTAAATGAATCATGGATACAATTTAGAGATGCTGGTTTTGGCTAGATGTGTTGTTCTGCCTTGCAGTCAGGGAAGAACTTGCCAATTGTCATTTGGGTAGACAGGGATAAAGCCAGAGAGTGGAAGATGGGGACAGGTCTCTGTGCTGACAGTCTGGAGTTACCGAGGGAGGAAATGATGCCGTTGTCTCATGACTGTTGCAAAGTCTTTCTCACTGCACGAAACCTTAAGTCTCTGATGAAACTGGAGCACAGCAGTGCTCTCACCCATCTTAATGCAGATTCACTTACCATCGACTGGCCGTTCAGAACTGCTCTGGTTTCAGGTGGATGTCACTTCATCGAGCGCTCGTGGATGTCAGATTGATTTAGCTACGCTGCTCATTTATAAATTTCTTTGCAGCCGAAGTTCAAGTACCCGACGGAGCCTTTAGAGAATCCTCTGTGGACACTGGATGGATGGCAGGAGCCAGACTGCAAGGTGAGGATCACTGACTGACAGAAAGCTGAGCATCTCCTGTGAGTCACTGCTGTGTGCTGAAACGCCAGGGATTTCAGTGTGGCAGCGGGAAAGGCCAGCCTGCGTGTGAGTCACCAATCCTGATGCTGGATTTACAATGCCACCTCGCAGGAACCAGTACCACAAACTCCACTGCGAGTCCAGGCAAAGCTTTTCCCACGGCAAGTTTTACATCCAAGTTTCACAAAGCTGTGCTTGCTGACATTTAGCAAAGCAATACTTAGTACAAGGAATGAAGAAGCAAATATCTATGTGGGAAAAAAACAGGTGACAATAGCCCTACCTGAATATTTGCCTGTCCGGCTGCTTTCTACTCCTTCTCAGACTTTGGCTGTTCCTCCACCACTTCTGGTCTTCGCTCAGTCTTTTCTACTTGCCCAAGGCTCCTAGTGGATCTCTTAACAGTTTTGGATCAGGATTCATCAGAAAATCTGCTTGCTACAAAAACTATGATCTAATGGGGAAGTATTAAAAATGTCACTATAACCTAAGTTATGACATTAAAAGAAAAAGCAAGCAAACAAAAAAATGCATAAAACATTTAACAGCCATGAGGAATATGGCACCTCCCTCCCCAGCACTTCTCATTCCAAGAAATATGAATCAGTATTCATCTGGCTTGAGCACTGCTGTGAAGAAAGCATGGTCCTCATTTACTTGTTTGTTGAAAAATTGTTTTGCTCATTCCCCTCTCAATTTAATTTGTGCCATATGTATGTTGTGTATGTATATATGTCACCATCCCCTTGAATCTGAGTGACAAAGTCGAGGATTCCTTGGCCTGCCAGCCACATCTCCCATTTCAGGCACAGGCAGCCTCTCACAGCCCTGAAAACCCGTGTTGTGGCTGCGTGTCCGTGACAGAAACAGGCAGGATTGTACCTGGTGCGCTGCTCCCAGGGGGCACAATTCAACAGAACATCCCACTCCATCTCTGAGAGCCTCTTTGAGGCTGAATTTCTGCCTTGTCTTTCCTAGTCTCCCTGACTCCTGAGTCCCAAACTGAAATATCCATCAGTTCTCTGAAAAGCTTCTGCAAAATGGAGCAGCTTATTGGACAAACACTACTCCGAGAGATTTCATCCCACATGGTTGTTTCCTCCGTCTTCTCAGCAAGCCCTCTCTGGGTGCTTTGTTAGTTTTCTTATGCAGGCAGGATTCCCAATTTTATTAGCTGGAAAATTGCTGCTTCAGCCACAAGTCCTGCAATGATGAATAACACAACAAGAACAACAAGCCAACGAGCCCTCACATTTATAGCAGTATGTTTTTTTTTGCAAGGTGGGAGAAGGTATTACACAAGAGGGAAAAATCCCTTCAAAATCACCTTGTTGCTGGACACATAATCTGCTTGGTAAGGTATTTAAAAACCAACGCTTAAAAGGTATGTGTCAGCCTCCAAAAATAAATAAATACCTAATTAGATGCTTTTGCACTGGATTGCAGCAGTGCTGTGCACCTTGCTCGGGCACTCCTGTGCAGGAGAGCTGAGCAGGGAAGGAGCACAGTACCCCAAGCTTGTGTAACAACTTCAATCTGTTATCTGCATCAACATGTAGGATGTATAGACACATCACTGAGCAACAGCTATGGAAAAAAATCAACTTCCCTCCCTTCTTTTGGACAAGGATACAGATTGGTTTGCATTGAGGATTAGCATCAGTTATAAAACACATCCATGCATAAGTGAGTTTGAGATAATTTTTCTTCTTCATTTCAAAAAAACCGTAGGGACCATTTAGACCTTTTGCATTTTCTTTTGATAGGGGTTTTTTTTTTTTCCTCTTTGCTGATTTAAACTCCTCATTTCAATAGGCTGCACTGGTCAGAGGGAATGGAGTGGTGGTGTTCTGGCAGAGCTTGCTGGAAGCCTGGACTCCTGGGTTTTGAACTGCTAAGCTGAAAATGAAAGTCTGCTGCTGAAATGCTTTTACATTATTTTTCAAAATACGTTTAATGTCAAGAGGTTCCAAGCAAGCAGCCTTTTTCAGCTGCAACAGAAGAAATATTTCTGAAAACAGCTGGGAATTGGCAAGATAATACAAAAGTTAGAACATATTTAAGAGTCACTAATTTACAATTAACTAGACCTGTAATTGTTTTCAAACCCCTCAATATTAGTTCAAAAAGATGCACACAGGTAGAGTCCTATAGCTAAATCATCTCTCATATGTATCTAAAATTTGGAATACTTTATTTCTCGGATAAAAACTCTGTAGCCGGCTTTCCACCAGTCACAGAGCCAGATGGAACACTATCACATTTTCCATGAAATATTTCCATTTTAACTAAAGCAACAACAATGACAATAATTTGGGAAACAGGCTACTATCAATTCAACCACTTCCTTCCAGAGAAGCCCACTGGAGACTCTTAATCCCTCCTGTGAGGAGTGGACCCATAAACCAAGGACCAGAAGCATAGAAAATTAATTAATAAATATGCTCCTGCTTCTTTATTGTATCAGTAGAGAAAAACAAGGAATGCTGTGAATTTTGTATTTCAAGGACAGGCATAGGAAACTACCCAAAACACGCAGTTTTGGAATATTATGTGTTGAATTCAGTAGTAATTAGTCAAAATTTAGGTTTCTGGTCACTTTAAAAAGCTTTTTGGGACACCTCATCTCCTCCCTGTGTTTTACGAGCCCAGAGATATAATTGTCTTTATGTCACCTTTGATTATTCACCTTCATCCTTTCTGTGAGGATTTTCACCTAAACTTTCCCTGTAAGAACCCTTCTAGTTTGAGAGTCACATTCTAGACTGGTTCCCATCCCAAAACAACAAGACAGCCCAAAATCTTTCTGCCTTTGTGTTCCGGGTCCCTTCAGACAAGTCAGCTTCCTCAAACAGCTTCCTGCATTCTCCAATCCAAGTAGTCACTACTCATCCCTTCATTTAATTTAATCAGCTGTAAGCTCATGTGATCCAAGCTTGGTATTTCTCCTGCCTATCAAGTTGAAAATAGCAGAGTCTTTGATGGATCATTAATTTCTTGAGCAAGAAACCTCCCAGCTGTTGCATCCCCTCATGATTTTTTTCCCCTTTTTTCCCCCTCTTCCTCCTGGGACCACTTTCCTTTCCCATGAGCCTGCACTGAGCTGGACAAGAGGAGTCCCAGCCTTCCCAGCCCTTGGATGCTGCAAGGAGCCAATGCTGAGGGGGGCTAAGTTGGCAAAAGCTGGCGCTGGAGCAGCTGGTTCACAGCAATTCCAGATGTGCTGATGGGGGGAGGCTTCTGCAGGTCTCCACTCTCCAATCTCCTGCTCCAGGTTGGTTGTGCCCTTGCCTTGGAAACCTCCAAGGACAGAGATAACTCGCATGACACAAGCCCACGTACAGCTGCTTTGCTGGTTGAGAAAAATAGCTGCCAGACAGACAGACAAGCCACACGCACAGAAAGAATACCCAAAACTTGTGACCCACAATAGCTGGGGTCAGCTACCCTTTTTTAATTAATTACGTGTCAGTTCCCATAATTAAAAGTGTGCCAAATTAATTGCTGGTGAAGGCTGCAGAAGATTTATGCTAAAACAGGAGTAAGTAATAATTTGGAGCAGGACAGGGCTGTGTTATCCCACAACTGTTCTTGTCATTACACATGAAACAAAGCTCTTTTTCTGACCCTTTGTTTCTTCACTTGGCATTTGAGAAGATCCAATTAGTTGCAAATTACACCAAGCCCCGAGCTCTTCTTTTTTTAATATAAATTTAAATCTGGGTCTAAGGAAACCAGAACACCTGCAGAGTTTCACAGACTCAGAAAGCATGAGCCTCTCTTTTTGGAGGAGCTTGATTTCTTAAGGAGGTTCCCCTCCAGTCTCACCAGTCCAAAGCAGCACATGGGCACACACATTTGCTCACTCTGAGTCCAACTCCTTTTGAAACCCTCTTGGCTTGCATAAAGACCATTTCAGTCAAAGGCCAGGATGTTTTCACTTGGCAATATTACTTCCCAAGTCTCAAGAGCTTCTGGTGGTCTTCCTCAAGCACCCAAGTGTCCAAAAACCCAGCCTCCACACCGTCACCTTGCATCAGTTTTGGTGTCAGGAAGAGGGCACGCTATGGTAAACACGATCTGAACAAAATGTCGGGATCAGAGAGAAGAGTAGGAATAGGAGCCAATCATTCCAAAACTCCCTTGTGGGCATGGTGTTTAAGTTTTTCAGAAACAAAACAAAACAGGGTGGCAGGGGGTGCGGGTGGATTCCCCATTTCCCTAAATGACACATTTTGGAATACACCCCTTCATGCTGTTGTAAATCCAGTATTCTGTTAAAAAAGAGGTGACTTCTTTTTTTTTTTTTCCATCAAGTTATTAAACGATTCACAGTGAAATCCTGCAATTTCACTTAAAAGATTGGGGAAAACAGCTCCTGTAATATGGAAATAAGCAAAATTCCATTTCAAAGATTTACCCTCATGTTATGCAAATCCTAGGAAGTCCTCTGAAGTGCACCACTTTCAAGCTCAGCTTTAATGTCCCACATGTTGTCATAATTCTGGAAACCAAGCGAGATGAAAACACTACCAGGATTGCACAGAAGGATGAGCCAGGGGAGAACAGGGTATTTACTTGCGGTATCTACAAGCTGCTTGAAATTTCAGGCTTGGCCTTGGCCATCAGCTTGGCCTTAGTATTTTAGCCTTCTCTTCTTGTTACATCAGAGCACAGTAAAATGTCATTTGCCTTGGCTGGTCACAGTACCCACCTTAGGTAGAGGGCAAAAAGTAGTGCACTGCAGGAGTTTTGAAATGTGGGGCACTGCTGCCCCAAAATCCCCCTGCGCAGCAGGAGAAAGAAAATGGGAACGCAGAGGATGGAGTCCTGCCCTGCCCCGGGGAAGTCTCGCTCACAGGAGGGTTTCTGTCCACGTGATTCCTTCTGGGGGTTGCCACATCCTTTGGCAAATACGGGAGCGGGGCACTCTGAAGCAATAGTCCAGCCCTGGCTCCACACAAACCACCCCTCTTTGCAAAGATCAGCCCGTGACTTCCAACCCTGCAGCCTCACCCAGAGGCCAGGTGACCAGAAAGATCTTGCTGCATTTTATTCCTTTAAACCAAGGGCAAAAGATATCTATAGATGGAGAAAGACAAAGAGGTGCTGGAGCTCCTGAATTTCTTCTTCCTTGATGCGTGGGCACATCTTTCCAGCTTTCTCCAGCTGTGAGTGGGTTTGACAACACAGAGCAGTGAGTGCAGTGCCCTTGCTGGCCCTGTCTGTGATCTCCAGCTGCTCTCGGGTCCATGGAGTGAATGGAGCTGGATTTCTCTGGGAAGGACAGCATGCATTTCTGGCACTGCAGAAGGAACTGGTGTTAGGCTTGTCTCAGTTTGTCACTCTCAGACCTGTGTCCAAGAGAGATCTAAGATTCACTTCACATCCCTTGCTTCAGTGCAGCCAGAGATGTTTTCCAGGGATTAATGAACAAACTGACTGACAGCTCAGGGAGCAGCAGAGACCATTAACCTTGTGGAATGCTAATTTTCTGCTACCCATCAAGGATGTTAGCGACTGGAAATAACTCCCAAACAGTACCTGGATTTGGGGGTTGTTTGAATGGGTAATGCTGCTCCTTGGATCATTTGTAGGAAAGCTGGACTTCTTAACTTCAGCTGCTACCACCTGCCCTCTGTGTTTGAGACAGCCCAAAATTGCAGCTTCCTTCAGCTGCTGCACTCAGTAAGGATAGGACAAAGGGCTGTGGGGCTGACTACCTCAGTGACCTGCTTGGGTGGCATGGACGGTGCTTCATCCCAAAATTTGCCTTGCACCTCCATTTTCCTTGCCAGAGACTGGGTGCAAGCTGGGAGGGGCATGAGCCACTGTCAGAACACAATTTTGCCATCAACAGCTGTGTTTCCATGGCTGCAAAACACCCTGCACAGTCCTGGCCTGCATTGCTTTATCCCATCCTACTGACTGACAGCATCACTCTGGTGGGAAGGGACTTTGGGAACATCCAAGGGTAGACATCCTTCGTATGGGTGGCTGTACCACCCCGGGGCAGGACTTTTGCTCACTGTCAAATCTGAGCTTTCAGAACCACAGTTTCTGCCTGTTAGCCCTTGTTATAATGCCTATCACAACCATCCTCACTGCAAAATCCTTCCATGAATCAAGTAGCTGCTCCTAATTTTGGGGTCCACAGGAGCAAAAGGGAATAGGGGCAGAGATAACCAGGTACTTCACCTTACACTGGATAAAACACCACCAAGAGAAACCTGTAAAATTGCCATGTGGGTGCTGAGATGAAGCACAGCAGAAGAAACGCACAACACTGGTATAAAGAAAAAAAGGCCCATTAAAATTGTAAAACCGTGCTTATGAAAGTTATAAATTTTCATTTCTTGATCATTTTTCAGACTACAAAGTGAAAAAAAAATCCCATTTTCCAGATCTTCCAGATAATACACCTTTGAGAGTGTGAATCATGATTTTTCTTCATTTTTGTTGCTCAGGACTAATGTACTTGTTTAAGGGACTCACAAAAAGTTTTTGTTGCTTTCCCACTCCTCTAGGTGTGAACATTTTGGGGTTTTATTCATTTGCTATCTTCACTGTCAGAGGCAGAAAGCAACTAAAGTATTTTTTCTTCTGATCTCTAATTTTTTTTTTTGAAGTTGAAGATATTGTAAAAGCTTGCAGAGAGAGAGGAAAAAAAAGGAAAATCCCACCCCAGGATAATCCATCTTCTAACACTCAACATGACTATGCTAGATGTAGATAACTTTCAAAAGCAAAATTGAAATAGCAACAGTCAGTTCAAAAGCAAACTTCTTTTAGGGAAATTATTTAATAATTTACCTTTTAAAAGGTGGAGCCTACGGCCTCTGGTACCAAACCCAGCTAACTCTGAAGTAGCTACAAAAGAACGTCTTCATTACAAATGGGAAGATAAGATTGCTCCGCCTGTTTTTATTGCACGTGAGTTGCCAGAAATAGAGCCATGATCACAGACCAGAGCCTGTAAGAGCCATCTCTGGAGCAGGCATCCAAGGAGTAGCACGAGGCTGGAAGCCAAAAACCAGGCCAGCTTTGCCCAAAGGGATGGACTAGTCTGGCAGAGCCACCCTTGACTCAGCCATTGATCGATACAGGAGTTCAGACCAAGCACAGCAGAACCACATTAATAAATAAGTATTGTCTTCTAATTATCCCATCTCACAAATAATCTCTGCCAGAGCCCCAGGTTTGAGAAGAGAACTTTGCCAGCAGAGATGGCAGCGTTTGGGTAGATAAAACCCTCAGCATCCCAGTCTCTGAGGTCTGAGGACTGCTAAACTGAGCTCCCAGAGCATTAGAACCTAGTACACCTCATCACTGCTGTCACAGTTGCCCCAGCAGTGAATAATGCACTGAGATTTCTAAGAGTACTAAGGGCATTCCTCAACTACTGGTGCAGGATCTCCCATTCCCTCGTTTTCAGAAGTTACCAGCACAGGGATCAGATGTGCATCCCTTTGCCTGCAGAAAAAATGAGGCAGGCATCAGCTGGAAGCCTGCCCTGTGGGAAGGGTTGGGCAAGCAAACTGAACTGCTAAGGACAGCAGGAGAAACAGGTAGCAGGAACTGCTCAGACAATTTGCTGAGCAAAATCTTACACATTTTGGGGAAGAGGAGTTCTTGCATCAAACTGCCCCTTTTCCTTCATCGTAAAAGGAAAAGCAAACTTGCAGACCTTGAGGAAAGACAAGGCGCTTTCCTCACGTTTAAACCTGACTGATTTTTAAAAATTTTACTGACACCATTGATGTTTTACAGGAACGGGGATCAAATGCAAATGATAGCAGTGCTTGGGTCTGCTTAACTTCTCTGTGGCACACGGTTTTGTTCAATTCCCTCCAGATATCCAGGTCACCTGCTTTTCTTCTCCCATTTCCCTGTCTTATTACAGCTGCAGACCAGTGCTCCCCTTTTGTGCCATGCATAGCAAAGAGGGTTTTCCCTTAGCAATGTGGCCAGGAGAAGCTGTTTCCATTGCATATAAAACTTGCTCCAGGGCTTACAGACTGGCTGGAGTTTTCCATTAAGTCCCTTCCAAATGACAGAGCTCTAGCTTTGACCCAGCATTACAGAGTGCAGGTTTGTGCCTTGGTGTTGCTGTTCTTTCCTATGTGTTTCCTGCTTTTCTTTATTACAGAAATCACATGTGGTGGGATAAGCTTTGTCAAACCAATTAGATAAATGAGCTCACAATCTCCCTATAATTCAATTACACAGAATCATAGAATGGCTTGGGTTGGACCTTAAAGATCATCCAGTTCCAACCTCCTGCCATGGGCAGGGACACCTTCCACTAGACCAGGTTGCTCAAAGCCCCATCCAACCTGGCCTCGAGAACTTTCAGGGATTGGGAATCCACAGCTTCTCTGGGCAGCCTGTGCCAGTGCCTCACCCTCCTCTGAGCAAAGAGCTTCTCTCTAACATCTAATCCAAATCTCTCCTCTAAAAGCCTTTCTGGCTGCTGAAAAAAAAAATCCAACCAGAGAAATAAACATGATGACAAATACGGTGAGGTAACATATGGTGTTTTCAACTCTCTGTGCAGAGGGAATTCTCTTACTGGCCCTGAATCCCAGCTTCCCAGGCCCTGAATGTTTTTTGTTTCTTACTAAACCACAGCCTAGGACCCACCACTTTTGAAACCCTTGCCTGTACTGCCTCAATTGACTCACAACAAATATTTACCATGTAATAAGAAATAAGGGCAGGATGCAGAGGAAAGAAAATCATCAGCTCAAACCACATTAACTGGGAGACTTTTGGAAGAGAATTCACCAGGCAAGGGTGTTCTGTTCTCTTCCTTTTACTAGTGCAGAAGGGGAGAGAAAACGGAAAAGAAACTGGAAGGGAAGGAAGGAAGGAAGGTGAAAGAAGGAAGGTAAAAAAATGCTATTTAGGGCACAGTCGAAATAATACTAATACCCAAAAGGGTAAAGAGATTACAAAAATTCCGTGGGATTCTTTGATTCATGAAGGTATTAAGGTACTCAGAGAAATTCCATGACAAGGTAGACTTTTTGAGAACAGAGCCAAATGGAGATCTTCTTGCATGTCCTAAAAGCAACAAATGAAACAAAACTTCTGCAGGGAAGTTGTGCAGTTCTGTGCCATGACAGTTATCATGCATCCAGGTGCAGAGCTCCAGATCTGCTCCTCAGAAATAGTCCTACAGAATCAGTCCTCCACAAAAAAGGATCTGTCACTGCTGTTGTTGAATATCCAGCGTCACAGCCAACACACATATTTGCTTATATGAATAGGGCCAAAAAATTCAGTACATATCTAACCTTTGATACACTAATAATATTTCCTTCTGCTTTGAAGAGGCAGAACAGGAGTCTTATTTTTGGATTTCTTCAAGGCACTATTAAGGGTGGGTAGAGGGCAGGGTCAGGACCTTAGGGCACAGTCGATGCTGCCAGTACCTCTCCTGGTACCTAGAGATGGGTTTTCCCTGAGCTCATATGGGCTGGCTCCACAGTGAGGTCTTAGCAGCAATATGAGTTTCCAGCCATCAGCTGACTTGCAGGAAAGCTGCCCTGTGTACACCTGCAAACCCACAGTAAATGTGAGCTGACTTCCTTACTTAACTCTGATTTCCAGCCATTTGGCTGCGTGTCTCCTCACTCAAGGATAATCCTTAAAATCTACCTTCCCATCATGGCCCAAGCCAAGATCCAACTCCTCTGAGTTCCTGGCATGAAGTAGCAGTTATTAATTTTACAGGAAGCTTTTATTTGTCATTTTGTAAAACTGGCCTGAGCTACAGGGTTTGCTTTTCAACTTTTTCTGTGTTTGCCAGGAGGTTGGATCTGAATACTGGCATCTCTCTACCTTACAAAATTTATGAAGCATAAAAATGTGGCAGGAATGTCACTGCTCTGCAAACATCAGATATTAAAGTATTAATTGCTATTCTCACTCTTCTACTGTGCACAGTTTGGAAATCAGAAATAAGGTTTTTCTCTAATTTACACTGATTGAAATAGAGCTCATTCAAATCCTGTAGGTTTTTTTAGTGCCAGCAGTCAGGTCCATGGAGGGGTTTTAATAACATCAGGTCCCTCAAGACTCATCAGCTCCCACTGAAGACGAAATCACACACAATTTACCTGGGGAGTTTCAATCCTGAACCCAATTGACCTCAGCGACAGACCAAAGGACAATGAGCAGCAATATCCTTTGATCACCTGGGTATTGGACTGCCAAAAGCACTCCTGCTCAATGTGAGAGGAGGGAAAACTGTTAATGCTCTTCAGGAGGTCGCTGCAAGATGTGTTGGACGTGTGACTGGACAAAAACCTTAATTGCGTGTTTCAGAAGAACGTCCAACTACCGCTGAGCCAGAAGAGACACCCATCTTCCTATCACTTGCTTCTCAGCTCACTGTCATACAGAAGCCTCAGAAATTGCAGACACAGCTGTGCTGCTTTACCAACCCACCCGTGAAACAGGATCTCAGAACACAGAGACTGAGGCATTTGCTCAAGTCAGCTCAAACTCTGCGGGGGAGCCTGTGTTGAACCAGGAGTTCAAATTCTCATTTGCTGTGTTCACAGATTGTTCAGTACACCTCGACTGTGGCTGGAACAGGGGCAACCCAAGACTGTCTAACATCTAATTGGAGCTCTCCTTGGTTGCAAAGTGTGCCCATGGCTTCCCATTCTTTCTCTGTAGCTCAAAAGAAGTGTCTGGACCTGTTTCCTCTGTGCCCTTCCCAGGCGGAACAAGCCCAGCTCTCTCTGCCTCTCTCGCCACCCTGAGTGCCCCAGCCCTGACCACCTCAGTGGCCTCTGCTAGACTCTACTAGACTTGATCCAGTACCTCAGCTCGGCGTTCAGACACAGTCTTGACAGAGCACAGCGTGTGCACCAGGGCCCTCATCTCTCCTGCAAAGCTTCTTTCTAATCTGTTTGCCCCAGTTTGTCCTGCTGGTGGTTGGGTTCGAGCTGCAGGACTTGACATTTGCTTTAGTTAAACTCCCTGAAGTTCCTGAATAGGGAATCTTGCTTCCACATCTACGTTTTTTTAATGCACTAAGAGGAAAACACAGAAAAGCTGACATTTTTCTGACAAATCCTTAATCTGTTTTATTTTAGTTACTGGCATTGGAAAAATTGAATCCCCACCTACTCAGTTCTTGCTTAGGCTATATTATTATTTTAAGACATTTTAAAATATTCTTGATTCCCAACCATAAACTGTAGGAAAAAAAAAGATGTCAGAAAAGAGGTTACAGATTTGAGCTTCCCTGCTGTCAATTCTCCCACACACACACCTGTGCCCTACTGCTGATCTGTGAGTTATTGAAAGAGCATCCCAGGGAGACTAAACGTATATCTAAAGTAAGCCACAGAGATTTCCATCCACTCAGGCAAACAACCAAAAAAAAAAAAAGAAAATCCATCAGGGAGAAAAAAAAAAAGTAAGGAGAAATGATTCTCCTAGTGAGAAAGTCTGAGAAGCTGCAAGGCAAAAATATCAGTGTGTGTTCTGGCACCTTTTCCTTCACCAAGATTCAGTTTTTGTGTTTGTTTCCTAATTGCAGTAATGTGTAATGTGTAAAGCTTATCTGGCCAGAACTGCCATGGATTTAACCCAGCCATTGTCCGTCCTGGCTGCTGCAGAGCGTGTGCTGTTGTAGGAGCCATAGCTCAGAAGGGGCAGCCTGGACAGCCTGGGGATGAGCAGGAAAAGGAAAAGAGCTCAGCCTAACTCAAAAGGAGAACTGTCTCACCCAGAAACCATTAAATGCTGTCAGCCCCCAAATTTTTATCATTTTGATTCACCATTGAGTGGTAGTTCCCAAACTAAAACACGTTTGGATAACCTGTCTGAGGTGGACTTAGCATTTGGGCCTACGGGTGTTGTCAAACACCTTTTGGGGCTGTAGATGCTGAGGGTGACAAGGAACAACCCTTTCCAGCCTGTTTTCCAATGTATACCTGATAAGGGCAGGGAACAACCACCCAGCCTGATGCTGACATCCACCCTTAGATTCCCACAGAGCTTTTTTTCCTGTGTCTGGGTTGGAAGGGACATCAGGAGGCCTGGTGTTCCAGACCGGCCTTGCCTTTGGAGCAGGACCATTGCTGACACCGGATCAGGTCTGTCGTGGATCTGTCAATCCTGAAACCTTCCTGGACTAGACAACCCAGCCCCTCGCCAAGTGTGCTACAGCTTCTCTAAACACCCAACGTAATTTTCAAACAAGACTCAAGGACACTAAAGGTGACTGTGTCCTAAATAGGCTGGAAGTGAGAGAAGCCTAAACAAATAAATCTCCTAGAGTTTAGGATGCACATCAATGCATCCAAGTGAATTCCTCCTTAATTTTTCACAGAATAGCCCAAAGGATAAATAATGCAAGAGATGGGAAAGCGAAACATTGGGGTTTTATTAATGGACACAGGAGATTTTTTGCAGACAGGTCTTCTCTATGGGAAGAATTGATACATGATTGCAAGTGAATACAACATCTCTGGAAATCTTCCTTGGTCTTCTTTGAAGGAAATTTTCCAAAAAATGAAGAAATTCTTTAGTGGCAACTAGACGATTGAAATGATGTATTGGGGGGGAGACGAGGGAGAAAAGAAGAGAAAAACTTTGAAGAAAAGCTCAAATAATATCACATATCATTGTTACAAGAAAAGGACACACAGAGTCTTAAATGTCTTTTTGCAGCATCTCTTTTTCATGGTGACTCAGACCAGGATGTTTTGCTGTTGAAAACTGAGCACACCTGTCCAATTATTTTACTAATTGGAAGGTCTGTCTGATAAAAAAATATGCTCTGAGTTTAACATATTTGACTAGAAATAGCATATCGTACGTACCAGAAAGAGGTTCTTGCTGTAAAACAGTAATGTCATGACCAAAAGGGAGGCTGCTTAATTGGCTCATAATTTCTCTCAAAAGCGATGGAAAAAATCAGCTGATTGCAGTCTGACCATGTCAGTGTTTCCAATAGTTACAAGACAAAAAAAAATGTTAAGTGGTGAAGATTTCTAGACGAATAGTTTCCTTTTTTTTTTTTTAAGAAAACAAACCTCACAGTTTATTTTGTGCAGACAATAGGGACTTTAAGAGCTACAAAACCCCTAAGAACAACCCTCAAAGTAAAAGTGTGAGCCCTCCTAATTTCAGGGCGGACAGAGTCAGGAGGCAGCAGATGATGCTTTGCAGAGGGGCCAGATTCCAGGGGGGCTTTTCCAGGTGCTGAGCAAAATGAGCTCCTCCATCCAGGGGCATTTAAGTCCTAGGAGCACCTCTGCCTGGCACGTTGCTTTGGCTATGCCAGCCCCTTCAGGGAGCAAAGTCTGCAGGACACAGAGTTGCTCTGCTCTGGACGATGGCTCCTCTCCAAGAGCTGGAACATGGCACGTGGTCCGGCAGTGGCTGTGCTACTCCAGTTGCTTTTTATGTGGCTGTGGCAGGTGTTCCCAAAATGAGTGCAATCTGTTCTGGGAGTGAGGAGATGCTTTCCACTAGAAGATTTGCCATTTCCTCCCACTCTTGAGGCCTCCTGTGTAGAGTGAGCTGTTAGCAACAGGGCATGGGATGAGAAGTTTCCCAGACATCCTTTACCATCTTCACCCACTCCCGAGAACGGGGTTGACGTCACAGCTCCCATCTACTCGCACTCGGAGATGTGCATTTTCCCTACTTCCTTTACTAACTCACCTAGATGAAGTAAAAAACCGGTGAGTTTCAGTTATTTGTTTTAGAACCAATGTAATCCTTTAATCCAGTGCAATTGCTATCTCCTTGTTGGGACACTGATAAACGTCTGAGAAAGGAGTGATTGCCCTACAGCTCAGATCAAGGCAGAACTCAAATACAGCTTTTTGGGGGTCTGCGTTCATGGAACCACGGACGAGGTTGTGCAATACCACAAAAAAATTGACCTTGTTGTTGTGCCAGTGTCCAAGAGCTTTGATTCATCATTCCTTTGTGCCCCGGCCCTCTGCCATAAGAACATCTGTGAATTTATTCCCAGCAGACCACTCTGTCATAGGGATGCCTCCACCAGAAAAGCATTTTGGACAAGGTGGAGCAGTCATCACCCGTGTGTTTCAGGTACCCTGGGGGTCAGGAATACAGAAAATCATCACTGTAAGAAAGATTAAAGCCATCAGAGTATTGATCCAGTGAAGCAATTACATACACACTTTTTTTTTTTTCCAAAGCAACTAAACAAAGAGCTTGAGCATTTGGCAAAAGCTGAGCAGAGAATGTAGTTGAAACCCAATAAAACTCTCATACAAAGTACTTCCTAAAACCCTGCACATTGATCAAAATGTTTGATTTTTGATCTCTTTTTTTTTTTTCCAAGGACTAGGAGAAATATTTCAGAAAGCTGAAATATGGAGACCAGTCTCTCATTTAGCAGGCAGGGCTAAGTGCAGGATAAGATATTGTGGCAGAGTCCTCTGCCCAGAACACTCCTGGGAGGACATTTATTTAATAAATGCAAGAAGCAATTGCAAGAGCCTTTCCCTTAGCTGCTGTAGGACACAGCAGGGATGATATCCAAAGCCTTTGCAGGTGACACAGGGACAAGTTACCACTAAAGACAGCACTGTCCAAGTCACTGATCTCTCTCCTACACCAGAGTAGTGCAGCCTGGGCAGCTGAGCACCCACCACAGTCCCTACATTTGGCAGGACGCTTTGAAGCCAACCAACCAGCCAAGGATGAGCAGAGAAGGAAGATTTGTTTCACCCCAAGCAGAACACTGGTAGATTACCACATGAATCTTATAAATGAGACACAGGGAACACCTGGATGGGAAGGCCTGATTTAAAATCCATTTCCCAGTCCAATCTGTACTTGGACCTTGGCTTTCCAAATATGAAAGTTTTGTTGCCAGATGAACCTCATCACAGTCTGTCTTCTGCCATAATTGAGTTTCTGCCTCATCATCCAACAGAGAAATGACTCAGCATCAATTATGGGAGGAAAGTGTTGTTTCTCTCTTCAGTCATTTCCTCCAGCTTCCCTGTCTTGGGGAAAAAACCAAACCAAACTTAACCAAACCAAACCAAAAAAAGAATCTCTATTCTTGAGAAAACGCCAGTGTTTTAAAAATCAGGTTTGTTTTAAGTCCAGGAGGTTGTCCAGGATAAATCACATCCTTCTAACCTGAGAAAAGGCATCATGGCAGATCCTGTTTCGTGAGTGAGCCCAGAGAAAATAATGTTATTATTGCTATATTCTTATTTTCTACCTTATTTTTTTTTGGCAAAGCAGAAATATCATGTGGGAAATACTGGCTTTTAAAATTGATTGCAGTTTCCACCCCTCAAGGAAGGCTGAACCTTTCCCAACCAGCTCTGCTAAGAGTAGAATTTATACTTTTTCCACCTTAGTTTTCTATCAAAGCTTTGCCCATTTCTAGTCAAAAACCTTTTTAATATACAAATGTGTGGGCAGTAAAAGGGCTCTAATATCCAAGAAATGTCATAAAAAAAGAGAGAGATTTTAAACTCTACCAAATAATTTCTGTCTCTCCAAAGCAATACACAGCCCTCTAAAACATAGGGTTTCGCTGTGTTGTGTACACAAGCCTCCTATGACATCTTAATCTCTTGATTGAAAACCTTTTTTTTCCTCATCTGCAAAGAAATTACTTCCTCTCCCCTTGGAGGTGGCAGCCGCTCAGCCCACCAGCACGTGTGGTGTCTGGCCATTTAGCACATGGCGAGCCCTGGAGCAGCCCTGGCTGTCCCTGCACCAGACAGCTGTCCCCGAGGCCACCATGGGGAGAGAAGTGCATGGCTTTGGAACAGAATCCAGTTTTGCAATGGATCTGCTGCTGCCCACGTGGAGTGAGACGAGAGCAGATGGCCCAAAAGCAGGGTTAACACTCGCTGGTGAAGACCTGAGGGCTGGAGGGGAAAATCTGTGATCAAAGAGATGAAACCCACTCTGACAGCAGAGTCCTGGGCTGGAAGCTGGGGAAGGAATGTGGACAGTCAGCAAAGGAGCAGCATGGAAACGGGATCCAGATCACCACGTACAAAGGCGGTGCTGCCCACGGGCAGCCGGGTCATTGCTGGACCAAATGAGGTCAGTCTCAGGAAGAAAGAATTCCTTGACAGCAGGAAGGGAACCAAGCCCTCAGGATGGAATGATGGCACCTAGGGCACAGAAGATCTGAAGCCTCTCAGTCTGGGCTCCAGGCAGTTGGTTACTCCTCCCTTTACACATGGGAGAAAAGGAAAAACATCACTACCCACCGACACAGAGCTTGGTGAGGGATGGGGAGCATGAGCAGGCAGCACACTCAGCAGAGTGGTGGCATTGTCCAGATGTGGCCTTTTCAGGAAGAATTAAATTAACGCACCACACACACACACACTATTTGCAGCTACGAAAATGTGGTCCATTTTTGCAGGGGATAAAAAGATGCATGTTTTTCACTAACAGCTCAGCAGATGTTCTCTGTCATTCTTAACATTAGCCAACTATGTTCAAAAATCCGGGTGAGATGTATCCATCCTTCCAGTCACATGCTGCCAGTCCCTAATGTAAAGCACGTACACAAACTGAATTAATCAAAGCCGATCCTGTGCTCGTGCTTTCACAGATATTTCATCCTTCCTCCAACTTCTCCACGCTTCCCTCTCTCCCACTCCCTCCCCCTCCCAACAACAGTAATCACAAAATCATAAGAAAGAAAAATAAACCAGCACAACACAAGATATAAAACAACAGAGCAACTTAACAGGACCAGATGGCATCCACAAGAAACTGAAATACAAGCACACATCAATTACTGCAATATTCAGCTCTCGTAAACTTTCAACAAATATGTTCACATAAACAAGATCCTACATTCTGCATCCTAATTAATTTTCACATTTGTATAAAAACTCTTCCAAGAACAAGGAAAAAAATGCTAAAGGAACACTTGCTCAAAGTGGTTTTTTTTTCCCTCAAGTAACTGGAAGAAAATTCTAGGTTTTTTCTATTTCAAAATAATACTTGAATCCCCTTCTCAAATTTTTGTAATAATTTTGAAGAAGGGCTGATTTTACTCACAGATGTGGCTTTTTCTCTGGAAGGGGCTCCTAGACACTCTCTCGTATGGGCATAAAATTTACTTTTGCTTGGCATTTTATGGGAAGTAAGGAATGAAAAAGGGAACCTGGATGCAACAACAAGCCAAACCACAAAGGAAACACAGCGTTTTTCAAATAACTGATTCTTTGACTCAGTAACTATAATGAGGAGGTGGGAAGTGGGAAGACTTTCAGGATGAAATCTGAAATTCTGCAAATCATGGTGACTTTGAGGCACCTTCTGCACTGGTATCACTTCCTGCCCCAGCTGCAGCGGTTGGCACACCAGTCCTGACAGACCACACGGATAAGGGGCCCACAGTCGCCACTGTCAGGGCATCAACCCCATCAACTTTCACAGACTAATACATGATAGTCTTAACTGGGGTGAGTATTTCTGGCAAAATCAGAGGTTTCATATCAATCGTATTTTAATTCCAGCACAGTGGTATCATACCCAGGAAATTTCTGCTCTGGAATGTGCTCAGCCACATTAACCAAATTAGACTCCCAGCAAGGATACAGCAGTGCTGGAGGTATTTTGGCAATCCTTGCAGTTAGAGTATCTTCTGTGCACAAATCATCTCTGCTCATTGGACTACCTGACCAGTGTGACAGGCACACAGTAATTGCAGCAATGAACAAACAAATGCGTGACTTTCCTGAAGGCAAGTCTTGTGCATTTTGGCACAGTATCTATTTAGAAGCCCAACTTTTCAGTGCAAGTGTCAAACTGTTCTGCATGGTCACGGCCAGGCACACGGCCCTGGTCCTGAACAGTCAGCCCACAGGCTGTAGAAAATGCCACATCTTTCCAGCCAGTTGTGCTCCACGTACCAGCGTGTCCATATCCATACCTCACTTCCTTGGATTCCACAGCCCAAATTGTGGCCACATCAGCTGGAAGCAAACTTAAGCACAGAGACATGTATCTGCCTGCCTTCAGGGGAGAGATGGGAGGGACATCAACAGAAGACAGTCATCTGCAGATGTAGTTTCTCTGTAGCACGCAGCCAAAAGCATCTTGTTTGTGACAAAACAACTGCTGCTTTTAGTAGGTTGTGAATCTCTGGGAAAACAAAGTACTACACTTGCTTGGCAAGGGCCTGAGGATGATATTTTTTCTAGATTTCTGGTAGGGCTTTTGGGGACAGAACTAAGAAAGTGTGACAGCTAGAGTTCACAGTGCCTTCATTTCAACTCCCCTCATCCAAGGAGCACCAACCGGAAAATTCTCTCCACCCATCACTTGTCCTTTCAGTACCAAAACTCCAGCAGCCCAACAAACAGCGGGCATCAGACCACAGGGAGCTCCCAGGTTCATTGATTTCCAGGCAGAGTTTAATCAAGGTTTAATGTTTATGAATTTGGAACTAGGGGTGCCTAGACTAAATGGGACTTGGGATCGAGGCTTGCAGGAATAGGCTGTAACGAGGACTCGCATTTAGTTGTGAGAAGGTTTTACCTCAGTGCTACTTCTTCCAGGGCCTGGTAATAATTTGGAAAAGAACACTCATCTGGAGCCAGTCAATGCAATTAGAAATACAGGAAAAGCCTGATTGCTTTTTCATGTATGAAACATTAAGAAAATGAAGTAATTTCTCTTCAGTCCAAGTATTGACTGTAATTATAGATAGCAGGCGGCCTTAGCTGCTATAAAATATTGAAGTGCTTTTATATAGCTACTGCTATAGTTTACTATTTAGGGACAGGAGAAAGGTTGCCTTTTAATGAAGTGCAGTTGCACAGAACAATGGAAAGGAGGCCATTACTACATAATACTGCTGCCCTTTCCATTATTCGTGTGAAACCACTTGCCAGATGAATAGAAACAGGTTTAAACTTGGTTTATTATTTCTATAACGTTAATTTGCCCGGAGCAGCTCACTCTCTGAGTAATCTCTGCTTGAGAGAGAGATTTCTATCTGACAAAACAGTATTTAGCATATTTTAGTTTCTCGGAGTTTCGAGTGGCTCTCCTGGTATGGCCAGGGTCAGAGGTGAGGGAAAATAGGTCACCCTGCAAGTGTTTCCTCACAGTCAGGCCTTGTTCCTCAGCTGTTGGCATTAGGCAGTACCTAAGAATTCAATCACTGTCCAAAATAACTCTGACATCTCCTAGTTTTGCAGGTGAAAGCTAGCCTTGGAGGGGCTGGTGTATCTGTGACCTTGGACAAGCTGCAGGGGCTGGAAACCGGGGTGACCGAGGGCACCTGAGGACACGGACCTGAGAGGTCCCTGCAGTCCAACTTCCCTGGCTGTGAAACAGCACGTCTGTACTTCATGCCTGTGAAATAGGCACGAGGCACGTTGGTAAAGAACAGGGGTGGCTTAGAGGTGAATAATGATGGTCTCATCACAGGTTCCTAACAGTGAGAGCAGGTGAAATTGCCCAGCAGGCCTGTCAAATTCTCCTGCGCGATACGGCAGGGCATGACCGCAGTGCTGCCTACAAAAAAAACTGCCAACAAACCCTGTTTCACTTCTAGAAGGTGCCACACACGGTGAGGCCCTTCAGAGCTGCTCGAGAAGACTGAACCACAGTGAGTGGCATTTTCCTGAACATGCCACCTGGAGCAGCAGTTCCCTCAGGGAGATGAATGGGAAGTGTCCCTTCCCTCGTTCAGACTCGGGGGGCAACAGGAGATTGTAGAGCACCTCTTCTGCCCTGGGATGGAAGCAGCAAACACCTGGCACTCAAATCCTACGAGGTGCAGAGACAAGAATAAGTTAGTAAGACACTCCAGTTATTCTAGTGCTAGACTAACTACAACACTCTCCAGGTTGCCATGGCTGCCATGTAAAGAAATGTGAGGAATTTCTGGGCCAGGTAGATGGCCAGGACCTCGCTGCAGGAACCCCAGGCCCAAGGGGACCGTGTCAAATGGTCTGCAGCAGGGCCTGGGAAAGATCCCCTTCGTTCCCTCAGATCGCCCTGTTTCACTACATTATGCTACATCGAGTTGGCTAAATACTTTATACTTGCTTGGGTTTTTTTACACTTCAGCTCACAGCATGATTTTAAATTTAAAAGCAAAGCACTAGTTAAAATTCCTCAGAAGCAGCACCTGCAATTGTACCTCACTGCAATTTTGTATCCAAACTGCCGGAAAAAGTATAGATCAGCCTCTGGAATTTAGCAATTTCAAGGCCTATCAGAGAAAGTTACTTAGGCTAAGGTTAAACGCAATTAGTTCCCAGCCTTGAAGGAATAAACCTAGATACTAGAACAGACTAAGGTAATATTCAATTATGAGATACCTTTGCTGACAGTCAGATTAGCTTGAAGAGGTAAGACCTAGCTACAGTTGTGGGTTTTGCTCTACTGAAATTATTACAAAGAACCATATGCAAAAGCAGAAGGCATCACTAATATCCTTTGATTAGCAAAATTAAAGAACTGTTCTTACATCCCAGGGCCTTGTAATCTCTCTTGTACTCACAGCCTCCTGCAATAAGTAAAACAGTAGCCAAAATGGGGTGAGAGACATCTCATTCATGCATACATTTAACAGGCATTGGGGCTATACAGGGCTCTGTCTTCCACCGTTCCAATATTTTCACTTCCCTTGTTCAGGGAACAGTTTGGACAGACCAATCCAGCCCACATCCACCTCACACAAGCATTCTCTTGAAATAACATCCTAATTGTTCAGTCAATAGACATCTCAGCACAACCAATTAGCACATCTCAAGTATTTATTTCCTTGCTATCCGGTTAACAAAACCTAAAGACTCTTTCTTTGTCAGAAGAAAATCACTGTTTCCTTGGTGCTAAGTCAATTAAAAAAAAGAGAAATGGTTCTCAGGTGGTCACAGTCCTGGGGTGCACTTTCTGCCAGCTGTTTGAAGAGCCAGGTGATCTTTATCAGGTCAACAGCCCAGAACGTGGCCTGGTCTGCAGCCCAGTTCACTTAAAAGGGTAAGTTTAGGTGAACTAAGTTTGTACTGGGGAAGTGATACATTATAAATTATATTTTATAATACATTTTCTAATATATCTATTACAAATAAAGCTTGAGAAGTTTCAAAAAGTCTCTGAAATACAGAGATCAATGGTTTCAGCAAAATTCCTCTTTTAGGGAGTGAAATTTACAGTCAGTAGCCTCACAAGAGTTGCGCAAGGAAGTCCTGTTAAGAAAGTGACTGAAGGATACAGAAGTCCCTCTGGGAAGGGCCAGGTCACAGACCCAGATGCCTTGGGAGCAGTTTTGTGCCCTGACCCCATGCCTTCTTCACAAGGGCTTTGGAAAAGATCTTTCTCTTTTCTGCTGCTTGTGATATCGGTACCTCCCAGGCTTTGAAGGGTCCAAGTACATGGTTTTAGAAGTTAGACAAAGCTTTTGCTGTGCTCTTCTTGGAAAGCTTTTCTGATGGACCAACTCCTCTGTGCACTTTCATTAAAGAAGAAATACCAGGAGCATCTAGAGGAGTAACCAGAGTTGACTTACAAGTATGTAGGCCCAAAAGTGGAGGGAGAGAAATATTTCTCGAATATTATCTTCTGGATGGAAAGCAGTTGCCAGAGCAACTAGGTTTACCACAGAAAGTGCTGTTAACTTCTAGAGTAATCATCTTTTCTGTAAAGAAGCAGATCTTTTATAGCTGTCACAAGAAAAAAAAACAACCCACCCTCTGAAATACCAAAAACATTAATAAAATAATTTCCACACTCCATTAGTGGTGTAGCCATGGTAAATAATTAGTTTATTTTGTTTTCTTCTACTGGAAAACTGCCTTTTAAATTTTAATCACTTCTCTAAAGCAGCTGCCAGAGTTCTTCTTTTTCTATAATGCATTTATATACTGTATATTAATTTAACTGCCAGTTTTGATGCATAAAAAATGGCTTTGCATTAAAAATATAAATAAAGCACAATGGAATGCCTGCTGGAAGACAAAATAGAGCAATGTTTTCATCAGTATATCAAAGGAGATCTCAGAGTCTCCTTCCTTGCAAGCATTTCTCCTGAGAAACCAAGGCAGATTTAGTCAGAGCTGAGCACGAGGAAAATGCTTCTGTGCTGGACTTCAAATACATTGTGGAACATATTAAACAGAATTTTCTACCCTGAAAAATATCTCACATTGTGCTTTGGTGAACAAAAGACACAGCTGATGTGCAAAGATGTTGAAACCCTGCATAAAAGATGAGCACCCATCTGCTCCATAATAGATGTTCTGATTTAGTTGCCTTTGTCAAGCACATCCCAAAAGTGACTCGACACTTTTCTGGGTAGCTGTAGCTTGCCTGGTAAAGCCACTCACGAGCATCTCCTCAGGCTAGTCAAGCACTGGCACCACCAGAACTCGGGTCACTGATGGTTTCTTTTATTGTTAAATAAACGAAGCAGCTCACCCTCGGGGATGGAGACACAGAACTGTTTGAAGACGCTTTCCGAAGTAAAGCCATCGGTACCCATCCCTGCCTGGCACCCCACGGACAGCAGACCAGCAGCAGCTGCTGCCCAGGGACCCGGCAGATAGTGGAGGTAAAACATTTTGAAGGCAGAGTTTGGATGTGGAACAGGAAGGTCTGCAGAGACATGTGGCTTAATTAAAAATCGCTCCTTTTTCCTAGATTGCTTTTGGCAGTTTCCACATGCAAAGGAAGAGACTGTTAAACTAAAAAAAAAAATTGAAAAGCTTCCCCATATCTACATTGAAAGAAACTGCAAAAATTAGGGCTCTCTGAGCATCCAATTTCAAAGGCAGAAATAGGTTAATAGGTTGCCTCCACAAACATGCTGGGGTTGGATGGGATTTGGGAATCTCGGATCCCCCTTTACAGGTTTGAGGCCAGCCTGTTTGCCCATCCTGGATACAACTTCCTGCGTCTGCCATGCTTTGGCTGCCGGCCTTTGCAGGAGCACGTGTGACAAATGAGTGTGTTTCCTCCTCCAGCGTGGGTTCACTGAGTAGTTCACTGCTTCTGGCCCCTGGGTTACATTCCACAGCCATGCCTTCCTTGTGGACTTCCCAACAGGAAGGATTTGCACGCTGCAGGACAAACCTTTCCCAGACTGAACTGGGAACCTCACGGGGCTCTACAAGAAATGGCAAACATGCTGCAGCTGTGAATCCTTCCCCAGGAAAATGGCAAAGAACACCCCACCCCACAATGCTGTAAGACTAAATACACTGCTTTTAAAGAAATTACTGGAAAATCTTGCAGTGTTGCCAAGGGTCTATCTGAGAAATGTCTCTCTGGTGGAGACCAGATTCTGATGATGACAGCACACTTGCATCTAACAGCCATCCCCACTACTCTAAAAGGCCTCTTCCAAATGGTGACAGGCTGCTTTAGGGATCAAAGGGAAGCCAGGACCACCAGGGCTCCCAGATAAGCAACTGCCCTTAGGAGAGGCGAAACAGCAGCGCATGGAAAATTTCCTTATGGAAGAGGGTGCAAGTGATGCTTGTCTAAACAGAAAAGGACAAGGAAAAGAGATAAAGCAAGACTTTAAGGAAGCTTAAAAACGTGTGAGAAAAGAGTGTGAGGGAGGGAGAAAGCAGCTGTGCACAATTTTCCATAGAATCCCTTCTGCTCCACAGCATCTGGGAGCCCAGACAGAGTCCCCCATTTCTGACAGACAACGAAGTAGGACAGTGTAGGAGATTTAAAGAAGAAATTGTCACAGTTAAAAGAGTCAATGCTGCTCTGACCGTGGGCAAGACAAGACCAAAAAACAGAGGCAAGTTTCACAGCTGAGGCACTCTGTTCAGGGATTCTTGGATGATGTCTGAAGAAGATGCCAGTGTATGTCCTTCTGTTTTTCCTTACTTTCCTGACTCTTCAGGCGAGCTTTGCTCTCAATCCCATGCTTTGCCCAAGGGATACAAGCAGGTCTTGGGGAAACTCCAGAAAAACAAAACCTCTGCCTAACATCACCAGCCAGGTGGAAAACTGGGGTTTCCACATCTGCACAAGGTCAGGATAGGGGTTTCTGCCAGCACATCTGGCCTTCTTTCACCAGCAGGGAGTCTCACTCACTTTAACACCCCAAGGGCAGGAACAAAATCCCATAAATACTTTCCTCTGATAAGTCTGATAGATAGGACTCACACAAGCACTGCTTCAGGAAACTCTGATTATCTCCACTCCAGCCTCTCACTGGAAGCAGGATGATCACAAGAACTGGGCCAGAGCAGCCTCAGCTCTGGAGGGAGTCATGATGGAGGGAGCTGTCCCAGATGAGGAGAAACTCTCCTTCCAAATTACTTTTTAAGCAAATAGTCTGTCTCATCTGTGTTTGTCTCCTGGACTGATTTCCTACATTAATACCCTCCCAGAGAATCTCTCTGCTGCTTGGCAGTCTTTGCTTTCATTACTTTCCTAATTCAGAGCTTGCCTGTCCCCAGTTTCTCCAGACAGTGTCCCAGTGGTTCCAGTGGATTTGCATCAGGCACTAACCCTGCTCTGTCTCACACCATCTCTCTTCCTCAGTCACTTTCACTCTCCAAATGACTCTTCTCCTACAGAACATTATCACCAACACAAAATCAGAGTGGAACACATTCCCAGTTGTAAAAAACCTTCCTTAAAAATCAAATTGCTTGACTGTAATCAAAGGATCAAGATAGACTTGAGAAAAAGGGTAGAGTTTTTAATTTATTTTTAGAAAAAGGAAATGCGGCTCAGGTGGATTTGGATTGTCAGCATAAGGGTGAACTATTTATAGCTCGGCAGGGCCATGATTTCTGATTTCTGTGTGTCTATCTTTCAAAAAACAGGAAAGATGACAGAATATTGGGAAGTGTGGGACCCAGCATGATGTAAATGACATGGAATCAGAGGTGGGTGCTGTCCTGGAATCAGCAGTAGTCGGTCCAGTGCTGTGTTTTGGATTTAGGATGAGAATAATGCTGATAACACCCTGATGTTTTAGTTGTTGCTAGTAGTGCCTACCCTAAGTCAAGGATTTTTCAGTGTTCCCTGCTCTGCCAGTGAGGAGCTGAACCAGAAGCCGTGAGGGAGCACAGCTGGGACATTCCAAAGGGATATTCCGTACCGTAGAATGTGATGCCCAGGATATAAACTGGGGGAGTTGGTCGGGAGCTGCTGATCACCACTCAGGGAGGGTCTGGGCATCAGCCCAGGAGAGTTTGCTCCTCTCTCTCTCCCCCTGCTTTTCATTATGACTATTATTATTGTTACTACTACTGGCAGTGCCTTTTATTTTGCTTCAGTTATTGAACTGTCCTTATCTCAGCCCAAAAGGTTTGCCTTTTCTTTCCAATTCTCCTCCCCACCAGGGGCAGGGGTGGGGAGTTGTGGTGGGGGAGTGAGTGAGTGAGTGAGTGGCTAGATGGTACTGAGCTGGCATCAGGGGTTAAACAATGACATAAACACAGTGGGAAGTGAGGCCACATTCTCTCAAAGGACACCTCTGGAGCTTGCTGGAGAAAGGCTGAGAATACGTTGTTATATTTTAAGGTTTGCCACGTGCCTTAGTTTGCCCACGTACCCCGCATGCTTTTTGTCATGATAAGGAAAAGATCAAAGCCTTTGTCTTGCTCTGAGGCACGAGGAGACCAAATATATTTCACCCAGGTGCTCCAGGATCACTGGCCTTTCAATGGCCACTGGCTGTGGTAAATGACATTGACAGCAGTGAACTCTACACTCGGCCCGTGTGAGCTTTGAACAACTGCCTCCTCCAGCAGAGATAGGACCAAAAGCACTGCTCAGTAAAGGGATGGGGAGAAGAGAAAAGAAGACACAACAGAAACAGGAGAACAGGCTAGAATAGAACAGAACAGAAAAGAAGAGACTAGAATAGAGTATTTCAGTAGAAGGGACTTACGATGATGTCCTGGTTTTGGCTGGGATAGAATTAATTTCTTCTCAGTGGCTGGTACAGTGCTGTGTTTTGGATTCCACATGAGAATAAAGTTGATAACACACTGATGTTTTGGGTTTTTCTAAATCATGTTTAACCATCAAGGACTTCTGGCTTTGGCATCTCATGCTCTGCCAGTAACGAGATGCACAAAAGAAAAACTGTGAGGGAGCATAACCAGGAAAGGTGACCCAAACTGGCCAGAGGGATATTCCACACCAGAGAACATCATGCTCCATATATAAACTGGGGAAATCACCCAGAAGGGGCCAGTTTGCCTTTGAGGATGGGGTCTGTCATTGGTCAGCAGATGGGGAGCAATTGTACTGAGCATCGCATGTTTGTTGTTGTTAATCATCATTATCATCATCATCTATTACAATATTTCAATTAGCCTTAAATTATTAAACTGTTCTTATCCCAACCCACAAGTTTTACTTTTGATTCTTGTCACCCACTAGCCAGATGACCTTATTTCAGAAGGACAAGTATAGGCTATCGAATGCGTATTTCACTGTGCACGTTGTCCTTTCAACGCAGGAACAAAAGCAATTTAAAAAAACCCAAACCAACCAAACAAAAAGACCAACCCCACCCTCAACAGCAACACACTCACCCTTCTTAAAGCTATTCTTTCTTTTGGCACCAAAGACAAACACAATATGGGTCTGAAATAAAAATATTTCTTTCCTCTGAGCAAACAAGCAGAGCTAGAAGTTCTCTCTGCAAAACTCTCACGTTTTTGTTTTTGTTTTGTTTTGGTTTTTTGGTGGTTATTTTGTTGTTGTTGTTTTGTTGGGGTTTTTTTTAGGTTTTTTTACATATTCATTTCTGGGTTAAAAAAACCTCTGAAAAATCAATAGCTAAAATAAAACTCCAGTAATTTGGTCTCCTGTAGATGCTCTAGTTTCAACTCTCCCCTTAAATGCAATTTCTCTTGAGAGGGCTATGGTACCACACAGCAGAATAAAGATTATCAAGGTGGTGAGTTGCAGTGTTTTTCAGAAGCGAATACTGAGCTTTCATGGTAAAGATGAATAACAGCAGCAGGAGGTGGCAAAATACTGCATCGCACTGTCCTAGTTAATACCAGGACTGACACATCAACAGGGTGATAAAAGTGTGTTTTCTCATCATTCTGCAGCTGCCCAGGATTTTAGGTAGCTTAGTATTTTTGCACAGACTGTGCCAAGAGTTCAGCTGGTCTCTCCAGCCGTGACCTGTGTAATTACCCTAATTTATGATTGCCACTAATTTGTTTGGTGAGGTTTCTCGAAAAGGTTTTGCATTCTGTAGCCCATGATAAGATGCGTTATTTGCAATACTAAAACATCCATGAGGAGGAGAGAAGAGCTGTATCCAGCTGAGGAAGTGTGAAAGATCTCATCTCAACCGAGAACTGAGTGGCAAAGACTTAGGAGCCAAATTTAACCAGGCAAGAGAGAACTCAGAGCTCCATCATGCTGAGCACTAATCAGTCCAGAGACGCAGTTCCAAACCCAAAGAATTTAAAGCCTGTGAGATTGGAGGGGGGTCCTGCACGTTTCTCTCTATTTGGGGAACGTAAGAAGCAGCAACACATTGCAGATTAAGCTGTGCTAAAGCTGATCTCTATCCTATAGATGGTCATCAGCCACCATCAGCTGATGGGCTGTCAGCTCCCTAAACCACACACCCCAGTTCTCTGAAATGCATTTATTCTCTGCTTATGTGGTGTATTTGGGTGGTAACTACAGCCTCCTCCTCTCTCCTCTGGGTTCACACGTACATCTTTGCAGTGCTCAGGGTTACACCAGCCTGCAGACAGCATTTTGATTCGTACATTGTGCGTGATTCAGACAGCCCAAGCAGTCCCAGAAATCGCTGAACCTCATCTCAGGTCTCTCAACACTCGCTAAATGCTCCATTAATACCTGGCATGGAGCAAAACACACAGGCTCCTGCAAGCTGTTGATTTCTTCTTCAACAGGAGCGAGCAAAAGAGCCACAGACCAAAGCCAGTTTTTTTCGGAAGAGGTATACAGGACAGGTCTAGAGACAGAGAGAGGGGTGTGCAGGACAGGTCTAGGTAGGTCTTCACCAAAAGACTCAGACAGAAGTGCAAGAGGGAGAGTAAAAGAGAAGCAGTTAAAGGACATGGAAAAGAAGAAACAGAAGTATTCTCCATACTGGATACCAAAGGAGCAACAAGAGCAGAATGATAAGCAGCAGGGCAGCAGGCAAGGAAGCCAAGAGTTCTAAGGGCATCTTAGAAGATGATCTTATCTTAGATAATCTTATCACACAAAGAGAAAGAATTGAGGTACATGGGAGACAACACCTGAAGAGAGAGCAGCACATGGGAGGTACTCAGACAAAGCCAAGGTACTTCCCTGCAGCAGCAGATTGCCAGAAGATTTGGGATTTCTCTCTCCTTCAAAACAGATACTTTATTAAACATCATTCTTTTTTTTTTTTTCCTGCATGGAAGGAGGTGTCATCCAGGCTAGCGATGGCTACATGAACTTTTAGGGACATATTAGCTTCTTTTCCAAGCATTCCAGCTCCAACAGATGAACTAGGGAGCAGGATAACCCAAGAGAATCAGTAAGCAATGGCTAACAGTACTGCTCCCAACTGTGCATAATGAGGAAAAAACCTGATTGCTGCATTGCCACTGTGTGAAAGCAGAAAGCTTCCTGCACCCCTGACAGCACAATCGTAGCCCTGTTTTGAGAGCAACACCTCACTCCAAAGCACTGCATGTAATTCTCCCTATCAAAGGTGCAGACTGGTTGAAGAAGTCAGCTTGAGTTCATTGCTTTGATGCACCGACATAAATTTAGTTATCCAAAGAAATGGCTTTGAGCTGAAGAAGGGTCACTAGGAAATCATCCAGAGTGAGAAGCTCACACACAAGAAAAATGTGTCCTGCCTAACCCAGCATGCCCTCCTTTCCCAGCCCACCCCAAGAAAGAAAGAGAAAGAAGGCAACAATTACAACTTCCAAATTCGTTTTCCAGTGCTCTGGTAGAAAACCACAGTCATTCAGAGCTGTTTTATTTAAAAATCAGTGTAAGCATTATGGACCTTCTGCAAAAATAGAGTTAAGAGCAAGCATAGAGTGATGATTACCTGGGGACAAGTGCATCTTAGAAACCCCAGTCAATAATCATATACCACACCCACGTACTCTGGCAGCAACAGGCCCCAAGTGATTGATGTCTTAGAGAGGCATTTAATGCTCTCCTCCCCTCAATTTCTAGAAATGGCATTTCATTTAATCCCCCAAAGCAAGAGCACCCGTGCTGTGAGTGTGAGTAATCAGCAGGGCTTTCGAGCTTGAGATTCAAATGGAGTACGTGGATAACAGACCCCAAATAAGCAGTTACACTCATCCCTGCAAGCCCTCAGGGCTCAGACTGGTTCAAATCACCAGAGAGCATTCAGAACTTTTTGACAGCGTTCCAGTAAGTTCCAGAATGCCCCTTATCATGTGTATTACTCAGCAACACCCATCATAGCTGCGATTCTAGTGGGCCTCGCTACCTGTGTTTTTCATGGCAGGAAGATGCACTCCACTGGTTTGCTTTCCTTGTTACCTGCTGCAAAGTTTGGTGCCTCCAGGATGTACGGCAGCACTGCAATGTGCACACTCACACCATAAAAATCCCCTGGGCAGAAAACAGAACAGCAGCTGAATGGTGAATCTTGCGGTTGAACACTTCCAGTGGTCTTTGCTTGTTCCTTTTTTTTCCCAAGGAAGCGGGTGGTACTCTCTAGATTCAGTTTTAGAAGATGGTTATTCACTGCAGATGCTAACAGGCCTATTTTAATATTGTTCATAAAAGCAGAGATGAATCTTTCATGAAAATATTACAAGGAAAATACTGGAAGGGAAGAGACTAATGCTAATTAATGATAAAGCTTTTTTGCTTGCAAACAAAACTTGAAGAAAAAGTCTCATTTATGCATAGGATTTCATTCCAGCACAGACCAGGAGATCATCAAGTTTGCCCTTTTCTGTAACCAACCACAGGTCATCATCCAACTCTGCCTGTGCTAAAACAAATAACTTGCCAGAAGGAGGCTATGTAGTTGTAATAATTTAAAGACATCAAGAGCTGAAGGAGCTTGGAGGATGCTTTCCTACAACAGTTACTCAGTACAGAAGATGTGTGTTCAGCACCCAACCTCAATTTGCATAGCTTTGATGTTAGTCTTGCCTACTAATTTGAAGTATCGTAATTTCTCTGCATTTTCTCCCTGTAAAACATATCTATACAATAACCAAATTTTAACAGTGTTTGGCCAGAATGACTTACTCAGCTCTTGATATTTCTTCATGAAACACCCAAGGCATCACCAAATCTGGACCCAAATGTTGATGTGCTCCATATACTCTGAGATGAGAGGCTAAGATTGAAGTTCCTAGAAGCTGTCCAGGAGATTTTAGACATAGGTCTTGTTAAAGCAGGAGAGATACGTCTTTTCTCTCCCTAATCTCCTCACTTGGAGGATTAACAGATTCTCACAATTAATATTAATAGTCACAGAGTAGCTTGGGGTATCTCTCAACTAATCTTCCTTCAAAGATAGTTTTGAAACAGATTCATTTTAAAAAACATCCAAAGGTCCATCTGTGACTTAAATTTTTAATTCAAAACCTGATCATGCTTTAGGCATGAGTCATCCTTCTGCCCTACTGTGACCGAAGGCTGGCAAAATCCTGCTGCATCCCACAGCAACAAAGCAACAGAAGTGACCAGGGTTTGAGCAGCTCATGCATAATTTTGCATTTCCAGCCACAAGCCTCCCACTTGCTGTGTGGCTTTTCATTCTATACGGCCACCCAGACACGTGTCCATAAACCCCTCGGTCTGTTCCGAACGGGATGTCTCCTGCTGGGAAAGAAGCCCCAGAAGAGGGGGGTGTGTGCCTTCTCTGGAGCTTGTAGTGACCCTGTGGCCATTTAAACCGTGTGGATTCGAGCTCTGTCTCACTGCTGATAAGCAGGGCCTGGCAGACACTCACAGACATCCCCTTTTCAGCATTCTCACACGTCTGAAACAACACCTGCACCTCTGCCCTAGCAGGGCGTCACCAATTTTGGCAGGTGCCAAACCACCTCTTCAGATCCTTCTCCCAGGGAATGCTCCTCCAGCACGAGTTCCTTTTAGCAGAATTCGGATGTGCTGTGAAAGAACAAGGACAGCCACCAAGAAACTGATAGCACAGGGTCACTCTCCCATAGGTCCCAGTTCCTGCTGTGTTTCTGTCATCTCTGGTGGCACTGGACGTGTGAAGAGAGGACAAGTCCCACAAGACAGAGGCTGACTACACCCTTTCATATAGGGCTGGAAGATACTTGGACAATGAACCAACAGGAAAGGTGCAAATTTTTCTAGGGAATTCTTCCTTTTCTGGTTCCTGAACAGAGTACCAATTGTTGGAATTTCTCCCAGCGTATTTGCATTCTTGAACTTTTTCCTTTCTACTTCTCCCCACTGCAATACTCACAAATTCTCTCTATGTGTCACAAGACATTTGCTGCTAATCTCTCCTTTCAGCTTGCCTTGATGCTTATTTGGGTCAACTGCCAGCTGAGGCACCAAACTTCTGAGTCAATCAGGACTAACTTCCTTTGGCCAACAACTTTCCCAGTATTTGTAGGAAATTCAATAACTCTGGGAATGCTGCTCATTCATGAGATCGATCAAGGTTTTCAGCCAGGGTCAGGAATTACTGGGAGTGGAAGAAAAATCGGACAGAGATAATGATCACGCAAGCCTTATTCCGATAGGAAACCACAGCACTGCTAAAGCTGGGGAGCTCTGCTAATTAACGTTAGCCCATTAAACCCTGTAGTCCCTCTGGACCACTGCTGGAAAACGCAAGGCTCGCTTCTAGCAATGTCCTGGCACGGGTACCCTGGGTGCCTGATTCAGCAGTCCTGCTGCAGAGTGCCACCTCCAGCACACTCAGGACATTTATTCAGGCTGGGAGAGCAGTGAAGGACCCGCTCACACCTCTCCTCGCCATCAGTCTCATCACCCTGCCAAGCACGCTCGAAGTGACAGCTGTGCAGGCATGACACGAAAACAAGAACTGCTGGATCGCACTTAGCTT
The DNA here is from genome assembly GCA_013398855.1 of Mohoua ochrocephala. Lineage (NCBI taxonomy): Eukaryota > Metazoa > Chordata > Aves > Passeriformes > Acanthizidae > Mohoua > Mohoua ochrocephala. Next base: position 79,195 of record VZTA01000665.1, read on the forward strand.
CCAGAGGCAGATCTAAAACGTGGGGAAAAAACCAAAGATGGAGCAGCAGAGAGGTTACCAAACACCCTCTCAAACCCTCTCCGGCTTGGGTTGCCTGTTGAGAGGACAAGCGCTCCCCAACAGACACATACCCACGGCTAATGGGGTGATCCCCTCCCTCTGCTCTGCTCCGGTGAGATCCCACCTGGAACGCTGCATCCAGCTCTGCAGGCCCCAGCATAAAAAAAAAAAAAAAGGCTCAGACCTCCTCGAGTGGGTCCAGAGGAAGCTTCAGAAACCTACATGTACATTTTAGTGTGGTGAATAATAAAAATAAAATTAAAATAAAAACCTAGCCATTCCTTCATCAGAAGCTTCAGCCCGTCTTTCAGAGTATTCCTGTTTTTTGTTAAATTGCACTTTCATATTTAATAAGGAGTTTATTTACCCACTGTAACTGTCACAATGTGACAGGGCACTTGGGTCCAGGCTGGAAATCCCATTTTTCATCTTCAACTATTTCATGCAATTGCAGCACATTTGAGAAAGGGGCCAAGCCTCGCTAACTCATATACACAAATTCAACAGCATCCATCTCTGCTTCTCCTTCATTATTTATCTCTGTTACAGAATTAGATCGGAAACTCCACTATTTCCACTTTCATAACCCTTCTGGTTTGCAAAACATTTTCCATCCCATCCAAAAAATTGGGAGATTGTTAGAGCATTAGCCTAATTTCGTAATTCAGCAAAATGTCAGTAGCTCTGATTTCCTTCCTGCACCCGATCTTGCAATAAGTGTTATTTTTTTTAAATCGAGGATATATTTTAAAAAAAAAATTCTTAGTATTCCTTATCACCATAGGGTCCAGCGGCTGGAATGAGTATTACATATTCTGCTACATGCTAGGCTCACACAGTGCATTGCAAAGTGCCAAAATTCCCCTTAAGGAATTATCTAGATTCTGGAAGACTGCCCAGAAGGATAGTTCTGTATGAAGAATATGCAACTGCCTAACATTAGCACCTTTGGGGTTTTTTAAAACTCTGCTCATGCTAAATCACTCCGGAAACAGAGTGGTGCAACTGCTCCCCTTGCCAACAAACTGACTGGAGCAAGGAGCAGCCAGAACTGGAAACCAGATTACAACACAGATTATGTACCAGATTCTGATCAGAAGTACCACGCCACAACACCAAATCCTTCCCAGGCTAAACACCTGCACAGAGCAGAGAGCTGTGACAGGGACAAGCCTTCCTCAGAGAAGAGATCTTGGCTGCTCCCAACATTGACAATGTGATTTCGAAGCCTCTAACTGAAGACACTCACCTAGCCCGTGTTGTCTTCTGTTCCCTGCTCTGCTACCACAAAAAATGTCCATATTTTTTTATGAATGAACAAATGCCCCCATGGGAAGGACCCTCACTGGAGCAGCTTGTGAAGAACCGTAGCCCATGGGAAGGACTCATGTTGGAGGAGTTGGTGGAGGACTCTCTCCCATGGGAGGGGACCCCACGCTGGAGCAGGGGAAGGACTCCTCTCCCTGAGGAGGAAGCAGTGGCAGAAATATTTGATGAACTGACTGTTCATTCCCCATCTTCCTGCATTGCTGGCAGAGAATCAGAAATTAAGTTGAGCCTGGGAAGGAGGGAGGGTTGGGGGGATGGTATTTTTAGGATTTGTTTTACTTCTGATTATCTGACTCTGATTTTGATTGGTAATAAATTAAACTAATTTCCCCAAGTTGAGACTGTTTTGCCCGTGACAGTAACTGGTGAATGGTCTCTCTCTGCCCTTATCTCAACTCATGAGCCTTTCATTGTATTTTCTCTCCCCTGTTCAGCTGAGGAAGGGAGGGATAGAGTGGCTTTGGTGGGCACCTGGCATCCAGCCCACATCAAACCACCACATTCAGATAAGAGTCACAAAAAATCCCTGCACCACAGTCAAAATTCCCCAAAATGACCTGACTTCATGACAGCTCTATGGCTGTTTTTCACAGAACTAATGAGTTCTGCAATGAAGGTTACAGACAGGAGGGGGCCTTTGACAGGGTAAATCCTCTAAGATGCCTGCTTTCCCAGCCCTAAAATGACATGATCTTCTCGCCCCCAGTCACAGTCAAAGAAGTCCTGATGATTAAAAATGCTTGCTTTCCTCCCCCCGCCTCCTTTCCCCCATTAAGGGCTAGGCGCTCTTACTGCTCACACTTACTTATCAATAATTAGGATAAAGTGCATAAAGGCACCCACCATATCACAGAGATACATAATTTGTCAGCAGGGCAATGAACAAATTACATCAGGCTGAAACATCCTTCAATTAACATCAAAACATTTGCAGCTTTCCCTGCTCAAACACGACTTGTGCTTTTATAAGTCTCTTAGGACACTTAAAACCGCTGTCCCCCTTTTCCTCCAGAGCTAATTCTGCCAGCGTGAGCTTTCTGAAGAGGGAACTAACAGGGCTGGCTCATTAGTCCAGCTGAGCAGCCAGAGAGCTCCCCATGCACCACTCCCCTGCCTTGCCTGCAGCCTGCCCTCGCCGCTCCTGTGCTCATTCCTGGGAGCCTGGCAGAGGATGCGGCATCCACCCGAGGGGCAGGGGCTGGTCTGCAGAGCCTTTGTCTTGATCCACGTATTTCGTGTTGCACCTTGGCCATTCCTGAACCTGTTTACTGAGTGGTTCTGTGTACCTCTGCCAGCAAACAGATTCATCTGAGCACCACATGAATTTCAGTGATGTGAGGAAAAAAAACCCCACAAAACCAAACCAATGAAAATAAAGCAACAACAACAACAACAAAACAAGGAGTGTGGGATATGTCAGGTTTTGGGTTTTCTGCCTGTAGAAGCAGCTGGTCGTCCACAGTCTTTGGTAGATCAGCTCTCAGTAATTAGCAGTTTCCTAGATCCCCCAAAGCCCAGCCACTGGCCTGTCCTTCCCACAACACTACATTGCTCTGCTTCCCAGAGGTCAGGGGGAAGGGCTGTCCCAATTCCTGCTGGCAGAAAGTCCTGCAGCTCTCTGGGAGACCCAGGCACTGCCAAGGGACAGGACTTCCCCTCTCCATCTTTCTCTGTGCTGCCACTATAACAGGACCAGTTGTTTACCCACCCTCCCTCTTCCCCAAAATGAAAAGAAGTGCTGAGACTGAAGAATTCAATCAGTGGACTTCAGGGGGGGGGGGGGAAATTCTGCATCTATTCAAGGACACGTCCCAAAGCAAGGAACGTGTCTGAATTTACTTTTATTTATGCCCATCTGGGGGCAGGCAGAGAAGAGACATTTTAGTCAGGCCTGGCTGGGTGATACACAACAAGTTTTTGAAAACATTGTGGATCTGAGTTTCCTCACCAGCACAAGGTAACAAACCTGGCACGGGCATGGGAGGACGATGTTGACGGCACTGTCTCTACGGTGTGATCAGGCTCATGAGAGATCTTTCAGCTTGTTTCCAGTCAACTGCATGTAGATTTAGCAGATGCCTAGGTTCTGACTTCCTACAAATTATACCACACATCAGAGGGTGCAGAATCAGGCAAAGCCTAAAATATTTCAGTGTTAGGCTTTGTGCCACTATATTTCAAGCTGTGGCAGAATTGTTTTCACTCAGCATCCTCGTTCTGGGTCTGAACTAATAATATCTTGGTCATTCCTGCAAACCCATGAAGCAGGAAGCATCCAAGCAAGTCCCTGATGAGAGCATTTTTTGAAAAATAGGGATAATTAAGTCATTAATTCTACCTTGAGTAGCATATTCCACATTACACTTCCAATTTAAACATTTCTGACTCCTTATCCCTTAAAACATTTACAGAAACATGAGACACACTGCCTAATTCTGACCACTTTCCTTAACTGCTCTGCAATATTTTAGATGTAATCAACAACTTATCTTTACCCTTACTGAACCCCTGGAGACTTTCTGAAGATCTGTCTATAACACTTTTACTTTGAGAAATATACACATTAGCTTTCAATGCACATTGCTATATTTAGTTTTCAGGAAATATGACATTCATTCCACAGAAAGTTTGGTAAAAAAATATAACAGTGACCTATTTCTTTATTATAAATGTGTTGCCAAGGTATTTCCATTGGTTTTCCTCTATGTTTCTAAAGCACTGTAGGAGTAAATTTAGGATCCAAACTAAGAAGAAAAGAAGTTTCTCTAGCAAACCTGAGTTTGGTCAATCAATCATTATGAAATAAAATAAGGAAAATAAAATAAGGAAAATAAAATACCCCCTCAGTCTGTCCTCCCGTGCTGTCCACTAAAATCAGATGTAGGTTTTTAAAACCTGGTGTGCAATAAGCCAATAATTACACACTTGGGAGAGACATAGATCATTTATTTTAGAGTTGCACATGCCTGGGTGCTCTGTGGTATTCCACAAATCATGCACATCAGCTATCAAAACTTTTTACTATTTGTACATTTTAGCAAACAAAGGGGTTAGGCTACAAGTTACATCGTTCTCTTGTTAATTAGTATTCTTCTATTGGTTAATGACTCTCTCGCTTCTCATGCTAATTAGTCCCCATGCTCAGGCTTTCTCTTCTTCCGAGTTGGGTTTCTCAGGTCAGTGGTCTATGAGTTGGTGGTTGTGATCTGCCCTGCAAGAATTACCTTCTACTCAGCCAGAGCTGATTCAGCACGGTTGCTTTATTAGTTTCTTCCTTATCTTGGGAGGTCTGCCAAATGTCCTTGGGGCCCATAAATTCTGCATTCTCTGTGTTCACCATCAGTGGTACATCCTTCTCCCCAAGCCTAGTTAACCTCCCCCTGGGTCTGAGATCGTTGAAGCATGTCCAGCCCTAAACCTTAACGAGGCAATTCTACCCACAGGTAATTTGTTTTCCTAACACATGAACATCTCTCAGAGCTTGTTAGATGCTATCTGTTTCACTGATTAAATCTCCTTGTTGATTAGGCTTGAAAGTATGCAAAGATCAAACATCAAAGAACATCCCTTCTTAAGGAAATTCAGCAGCTCTACCAAAAAGGTTCACCTACAGTCCGTTTCCAAATCCGAGTATATGAAAAGAAGTGAAGTTGTTGCAGCTACCCACGTGTCATTTTTGATTAAATCCCCTCCACTGTTTCAAACATTGAAATTCAGCCTATCTTAATTCTACTTGGTGATTAATTGTATGCACTACAAGATAACAGATACGGCCTCATTAGTGCTGTTTACAGTGCCCATCCATGACATGACAGAAGGGAGCTAAGAAATAATTTAATCTCACGTAAATGAGCAAAAATAACCACATCTGCAAGTTCAGCACGAAATTCTGACCTGTGAAGCAGGCTTGTTTGGAAATCACCATAACAGAAAGTGACCATTTGACAAATTGCATAAGGTTCTGTTTTCTTAATAGACAATATTATTCCAACAGCTTTGCTGCTCCCCAGCTGGGTTACACAAGCAGCTTCCCTCATCTTCTCTATCTGGGGCAGTGGTTTTCCATCCAATCCCAAGGATCCGTGGACTTCTGAGGGATTGCAAGTGGTAGCTAATAAAGCACATACAAAGTGTAAACAAGAGTCCCAATATTCCTAAGTGGTCTGGCCCTCTTCTGAGAGACATGTAGCATTCCAGTAATTTGGATTATTGGAAAAATCACCTGTCTAAAGGGCAAATTATTAGGAGCAATGACTGTAGCTTACACTGGAAATGTACAACACCCCATTTTATTGACTGTAAAGCAACAGAACAGAAGCAAACAGGAATAATGTTGCTGTACTGACAAGGTCTGGTTGGAAATCATGCTCATAATTTTCTTTGTTGATTTCCGTTTTTAATAAATAGTCCCACATTCAGATGCCCAGTCCAAGTTCAGCATTTAAAAGTTTACCAGCCCACGTAAGCAACAACGGCCACCCTTTCCCACTGAATTTTTATGCTGACAGCATCCTTCCATTCCCCTCAAAGTCAGGGTGGGAATAGCTGTCTGTTGATACTAACTGAATTGTCAAAACTGTGTCAAAAGAAGAAAAGGAGTGGTGGTGGGGGGACGGGTGCTATGACTTCCTCGACTGTCCAAAGGGGCTGGTCTCCAGTAAAACTCCATCTAGGACCAACTGGTCCCAGTCTCAGTGGAGCCAGACCAGCCTAGCACAAGCAAGTGCCTTACTAAGGCACTGATTCCAGAGCTTATTTCAACTATTCACCTATTCTCCGTTGCCTGGAGGCTGCACCCTCACCTTCAACTCCTGAGACTCTCATATACAACTCCTTGCTTTAAGGCACCTCATTAAGCCCTGGATCTCCTTTTAACTACACGCCTGTAAATCAACAGGCTCTCTCCTGCAGTCAATAAACCACATGAGCAGGGGTTAGTTCTTAGCATCTGGCTCGAATCCACCTCTATTTTGGCTAATTGATACCTCTAAGTGAATAACTGTGTAGCAATGACCTTTCGTGGGAAGAGACTTAAATCTCAGAAAAGTGTTCCTGATTTTACTAACCCAGGCTGCTGCCTTCCCAGAAAAGCCAATCTCTTGTTCCCAGCATAACTAAGAACAGAGGTATCTTCCAACAACACTGTTTTCTGGTTCTCTCTTTTCTACCAAAGCCTATAGGCAGCCAAAAAAAGGCTGGATGAAGTTAAACAGATTTTTTTCTTTGAACAAATCTTAGCTAGCATCAGGCCTGGAAATTCAGCAGCATCCCAGAGATGACCTTGAAAGGAAATGGTTTTGCTTTGCCCAGCTTTGAGCAGAAGCAATTAAAGCTGCCTACACACGCTGCACAAAAGCTTGTTAGCAGGCACAACAGAGCTGAGCCCCTCAAATGCCATGTTGTTGGCTGGATGCAGACATCCACCAGCACCACAGCACCGCAAGAACATGTGACAGCCTGCAGCATGTGGATTGTCAGGGCAGGTGATTGGAAAGTTTCTTTAGGCCTTAGACCCTGTGATTGAGGAAAGCTTCTTCCAAAAAGCAGGCAGTCATAAATCAAGGGGCAGCTTTCTGACTCAGCAAAGACAGCATCACCTTAAGTGACACTGATAAACGAGGCTGCGAGGTTTGCTTTGCTACGCTACCTTCTGTTTAGCTTCCTCTGAAATTTAAATGCATAAAATAACATTAATATAAAGAGGAAGCCAGGTGTGAAATGAAACAATTCAGATGCAGTGCTTCATCACAGAGTTGTTGGTATAAAGTGGAGAACAACAGAATATTCCAAGTCGGAAGGCACCCACAAGGATCATCGAGTCCAGCTCTGAAGTGAATGCCTGTACAGGGATCAAACCCGTGACCTTGGCATTATTAACACCATTCTCTAATCGACTGAGTCTAAAAAGTCATAGGAATTGGAGAATATCTAGGTACAGTTTATTTATGGCCCAATTTGTTCTAAGCCACACCACATCCCCTGCAGAGAACAATTTAGCTGTATTAATTGCCAGCTTTCACGAAACACTCGGGAAATCTTCTGTGCTGAAAGTCCAGCCCAGACCCTTATCTCAGCAGAGCTCAGTGATGGCCACTTGTGCTCACCTTTGCTGTGCCTCAGTCAGGAGCCACCTGGAAACAGCCAGTTCTCAGTGCCTAGGGAGGGGTCAGCAGGATTCCATTCTGGCCCCTGACAGCTTCGTGGGGTCACTCTGCAGGATCACAGAGGAAAATAACTACTCTGTTCCACTCTGGGCTGCCGTGGAAGAGAAGGCAGAGATGGAAATCATGACTTTCATGGGAAATACAAGGAAAGCACTAATCAGCACCACTGCTAATAAATGCTGTAATTCTTTGTAGGTTTGAGATAGGCAGGTGAATAACCATGTCTCATTTTAAAACCTATGTCTTAATGAAGGCACCAAAGATTATCTGAAAGATCTTATATAAAGTTATTAATTTTAAGGATATGAACTAAGTTGTGCGTTGTGTTGTAATGGTGCCTTGGCTTTTGAGTTAGTGCGATACAAATTTGGGGAAGCACACACAAAAAAGGAAACAAAAATCCATATTGTAAAGAGGGAAACGAACTCCACTCAGAAAGCTTAAATGTCATTTACTTACAGTAGAAGTAAAGGTTATGCAAAGATTTAAAGAAGAAAAAAAAGTTTTCAAAACATACATGGACTTCTGGTAATATCCCCAACATCTTCTAGTAGCAGCAAGCTGGAACCTCTGCCCAAATTCTATCTTTACTTCTTCTTTCTTCCATCCTCCGAACACTTCTTTGGTAGCAGTAGTGCCTGGCCATGGCATCTCATCTTTGTTAAAGAAAAACACAACCCTACTTGCCTTACTGTGTTAGATCTGAATCACAGAATCATAGAATCACAGAATCCCAGGATGGGTCAGGTTGGAAGAGACCACATTGGGTCATCTGGTCCAACCTCCCTGCTCAAGCAGGGTCATCGCAGAGCACACGGCACAGGATGGTGTCCAGACGGTTCTTGAATATCCCCAGGGAGGGAGGCTCCACAGCCTCTCTGGGCAATCTATTCCAGTGCTTGGTCACCTGCACAGTAAGGAACCTCTTCCTCATGCTCAGGTGGAACTTGCTGTGCCTCAGTTCCTGCCCGTGGCCTCTTGTCCCATTGCCCGGCACCGCCGAGCAGAGCCTGGTCCATCCTCTGACCCCTCCCTGCAGACGCTGACAGACATTGATGAGGT